>JAOVYV010000016.1:15439296-15450319 GCA_025674545.1 Hassar affinis | reverse complement strand
AGAACTATCTTCAGCATCAAGAAGAACAAGAAGTCCTTGAAGTGATGGTATGGCCCCCACAGAGCCCTGATCTCAATTACATGACCTGATTACATGAAAAGACAGAAGGATTTGAGGAAGGCTACATCCAAAGAAGAGCTCTGGTTAGTTCTCCAAGATGTTTGGAACAACCTATGAGTACCTAGAAGAATTGATGCTGTGTGGAAGGCAAAGGGTTGTCACACAAAATATTGATTTTGATTTATATTTCTCTTCTGTTCATTCACTGCATTTTGTTAATTGATGACATGCTTTTTGGTTGGTGTTACTATTACTACAACTACTGAAAGCTTAGCTGTTTATTCACAGCACAGTATGAAGGTCTATTGGCTTGCAGGAAAAGCCTGTTTATTTAATAGTTTATTTGCATAACAGATAAAACCACATCTAATTAACATTCTGCCCATTGCAATACAAACATGTCTTGCAGTAAAAGCAGCATGGAAAATAGTTGCTTAAAAATTGCATTTTTTCTTTTTAGGCAATAGATAAGTATCCAGTGATGTGTTTATTAGATATAATGGCTCTAAATTAACGAAGGCCAGATTACCCACGGCATTAATTAGAAAAATAAAAGAATATCATCTTACATATAATAGTGTAATTAACAATGCTTGCTGTTCTCTGACAATAGCTTGTCTAGTGAAAGTGTGTCTTGTTACGGGTCCGCAGTTCCAGTTCTGGTGGACCAGCTCCAACACGTTTAGTGATCTCTGCTCTAATTAATTGCAGAGTTGAGGCAGATGTCTTTGAGCAGACAAAATTGTTCAGGAAGTTCCACAATATAAGCTTCAAATCTTTTTGTTTTAGATTTAAATTGCATCAATCTCGCCCATCACCGCTACACACCTGGCTGTTGCAGGATTGAGGGTTTTACTGGATGTTGTGTCTCTGCAGTGCTATCCCTTTCACATGCAGCTGATGTCTGAGGGTGTGACGAAGTCAAGACCTGCGTTGTTTGCTTACTGGTCTTGTTTTTTTGGCAGAGATTCATAATCCGGTTCAATATCTCAGCCTAAAAGCATGGGTAGCTTAATATTTACATACTGTTCTGTCCCATTTCTTTTCATTGTAGTGGAATTTTTGGGTGTTGTCAGACAGTGATGTGTTTAAAACATGTAATGCTTGTAAATGACTAAAGGCTGGACTATCCATGGCATTGATTAGAAAAATGGACCAATCTCTCATTGCTAAAGCATGGCAGTGCGGATGGTTCACATCTCCACTCTCACTCGTCCCTGCAACCTCTGCTCACTTTATGGGTTGACCTTGACA
The DNA here is from genome assembly GCA_025674545.1 of Hassar affinis. Lineage (NCBI taxonomy): Eukaryota > Metazoa > Chordata > Actinopteri > Siluriformes > Doradidae > Hassar > Hassar affinis. The sequence continues at coordinate 15,449,005 of JAOVYV010000016.1, read as the reverse complement.
CTTGACCTCATCCTTTCATGTCTTTACAAGTCACTCTCTTCAAATCCTTGTTAGAATTGACAGTCCGAGGGAGTGGAGATATGACTCCTCAAGCCCACTTCTTATCAGTAGGTGTCATAGCACTGAAGGAACGAGGTAAATTATATAAATCTCTTTGCAAGGCGAAGATCCTGACTCCTGAAAGTGGGAGGATAGAGACGAAAACCAGTCGCTGTCAGTGCGGATATATAGAGAGCGTTAATTTAACCTGGGATGTGTCATTTGAAAGCTTGAAAGAGCCTCCTGTGCCTGTTAAAAACCATTTCAGGAGTTTTTTGAAGGTCAGAGTATTTAGAGGGTTCTGTGTAGTCACAGGTTGTATTTAGCTAGTAGAGTGGATGTAACACCACGTTCACACCAGACGCATCATAGGAGTGTCCCATTTTGACTGCCTTCAATTCCCAGTGGTGGTTAAACAGCCTACTTGTCTCTGGATATCCATGAGTATCCATGAAAGATTTGTAGATTCTGATTTTTGTAGCATATAGACAGCATGTGTGATTTTAAATTAATTTCTATATTTTGAAAAAAAAAAAACATGGGGACAACTTTAACAAAGGGCGGAGCGTTATGGTGCCTGAGTAAATTCTATAAAACATACATGTACAAGTTCTAGCAGTTACAATTATAGCCACAGACTGTATGATTGCGCTGTTGTAAAGCTGAAAATAGCTACTTCATATGTCGCGTTGTTGAGGGAGTCACTCACTGCAGATGGGATGGCAGATGGAGGAATGGTGTTAAATCAGCATCAGCTCATGAAGTTACAGTGTTCTGTTTTAAACACTGTTTTGAGTGCCAAAATGTTGCAAAGAACTGAATTTAGTGTCACAAGAAAACCACCACATATTTGTACTGTATTTGGTTTTTATTTCTGTATTATTTTTGCTGTGGATCTTTAAGGCATTTTGCATGGTTGGGTAAGTGATATGGTTGGTTGGTTGCTGCATGACTTCATTACTCCAGTGAAAAATAAGCCCAGAACTAGCTGAACTCATCTTTTTCATAAGTTGAAAGTGAAATGTAAGGCCTGAGGTGTAGTCTGTATTCAGTGCAGTCGAGGTAACGACTCTGTGCAGGATGCTCAACTTCTTCCACATCAAATTTGGCAAACCGTATTCTCCTGGAGCTTATATTGTGCACATTGTGCACTGGAACAGGTTTGAGCCTCTTACTTGCACTGAAGGGAAATCTTGACTGCTACATCACACACATTTAGTGTGGCAACAGTTTATAGATGCCGCATATGAGTGTGATGGTCAGGTGTCCACATACCTTTACATGTGTGTTTTTTCACTCTAGTTTGTGCACAGAACTCATTGTTTCCTATAAATAAGTTTTACCTATTCGCCGTGTTTTTACAGTAGAGTGCATGTCTTATAATCTAATAAATTCACTTGTTTAAGTAGGGTGACATTGTTCAGACATTTGCTCTGTTAAGGTTAGAAGCTTGACTCGACCTCAGTCACAAGAGTCTTGTCCCTTTTCTCTGAAGTGCTTACAGTATGAAATGACATATGATGTAGAATTTTGAGTGCAGGTTCATACAAGTTGTCTGTTTTGAGCTTTCATCACCATCACACAGCTAACTGAAAACATTTTTGCGGTATCTTGTGGTTCATCACCCTGTGTCTGCTGTCAACATCAGGCATGCATGCCCATTTATGAGTTGACTTTGAATTTTCCATCATCAGCAGTGAAAAGAACCAGATTGCTGTTCAGCATCTGGGAATGTAGTAGTAGGTTTGCTGATCAAACATAGACTTTTGAATTGTCACACCCAATTACATATTTTGGTGGTTTACCCTCTCAGGCCACTTTTAGGGTCCCCCCCCTGTAAAAAGACACTGCATGAATAAGACGGCAGATGGAGGAAGGGCTCACATGGTTATAATTAATAAGGAGCATTCGTCCTTGTGAAGGCCAGCCGGGATTCATTACCAAGCTGCCTCAACTGAATCACAATAATCTGGATCCTTTGTCCTCAGAACAGTTGTACTTTCAAAGTGTATGCCACTGTGCTTACAGGCCAAATGAACCTTTAGAAAGGAAACTAATGTTCAGTAATGGACACCAGAACTAATCCAAAGTAAGGTAGACCTGTGGTACTCTGGTAAGTTGGAAGTTACCACAGAACGTACCTGTGGAAAGTTCTGAGGAAGCACAACACGTTGGCTGATCTGTAAGGGTGAATGTAGTGGTAAAGTTTTCATTATGAAAAGATAAAATTTCTATCCTTTAGTATAGAAATGTTTAGAAATGTTTGTTAAGTGAAAAAAAGATTCCCCATGGAGCTGTATCTGTAAGCTTTTAAGGCATCTGTCAGTGCCCTAAGATCCACAGACCTAGATGTGGTTTCATGACTTTCTGAAGAATTACAGCGCACACTCGCAGTACTTAAATGCACTTTCAGGCCCTCAGGTCATGTATCTTCAGTAGATGGCTTTAAAAGCTTAAGCATAATGCCTCTATCTGGGCATAATCCTTAACTTTAAAGAGAGACTGTCTGAATGTTGAAAGCCTTGAAATGTGTGTGTTATTTTTATCAGCATTTATTTTTATTTATTTATTTTTTTCCTTTGCTTATGAAGTAAAATACACTTGTGAATGAATGAAATGTTGTTAGTGTTACTAAGGATTTTAAATTTCAGTTAAATGTGATTCCCTTGATATAACCAGCAGAGCTCAATGATGCACTGTTGCGTTGAGCTACCGTTAATGAGTAATGCTGGATTCGAGGTGCCTCGTAAGTAGTAATTACGAACGTCATTTCCCACTTCTGCAAGTGGAAAGTGGGGGAAAACCCGGATATCTCTACAGAAGGATGAGGTTTATTTTTAGTGTCTAAAAAGCTACTTTAACTGCACTTTTCCTGTTACAGTTAATTTGACTTCATGCCATTAAAAACAGGGAAGGAACTAGTAGTTGAGAAGACTATCCCAAGTTGATGAGTTGAAAAGCAGAAAATTAATAGGTGCAGTTTTGACATGAAGACAGCATGAAATGCAGTCATGCTAATGACGGATGACGATGCCTCTTTTTGGGAGGGAAAGTAGACAGAAAACAGAGATGCATTTGCATCTTGTGTACATGTTAATTCACATGTATTTGCATTATCCTGCAAATAAAAGTTTGTTTGTTTATTGATTTTTAACGTCATTTTAGTATCAGTGGCCATACATGACAAACAAAAGGTTACACTGATACACAAGTTCAGCTTTCAAACACAGTCATGGGGCAAGTTTGTATGTCCAGTTCCCCTAACGTGCATGTCTTTGGACTGGTGGAGGAAACCGGAGTACCCGGAGTAAACTGACACAGACACAGGGAGGACATGTAGACACAGAAAGGACCCAGACCGCTCCATCCAGGGATCGAACCCAGTGCTACCCACTGAGCCACCGTGCTGCCCCCAAATAAAATAGTACCAAGATAGTTTAAATTCTGAATCTTGTATCAGTGACAATAGTTGCAGGAAAGTTAACTACATTCTCTCACATTTTTAGATGGGGAAAGATATTGGATTTCAGCCCTACTGGAATTGTTTCTTTGGAAGTTTTGTTTCACTAGACATCTAAACTGCAAAAATGTTCTAGCTCCTTTCTGCTGGTGTGTCTGAAATGGTTAAAATACAATGTTGCTTCTCTGAGAGTTTGTAGTGTCTAACAACGTAGGTCCCTGCAAACATGGAGACCTGTACCACACCTGTTCGGCCCACGTGCCACAAGTCTGCAACACAGCCACAGTTTTGTGGATATAATGTGTGGTCATAGAAAAGCATCACAAGACTTTTTACCTCCCCCTTCCACTAAAACCAGCACCAACCATCAGCACGACATGAATATGCGAATGACTATTCTCGGGACCACGGCAGATGTTTGGATTAGCTGGTGCCTCTTCATTGCACATTACTTCTGGCACACAAGCTGTTGAGTAAAGCGATGAGTTAGAGTGGCCCTGCTGGCATTTTTTCTGTGCTGTCTCCAGAGCATTTTAATAGCTTTTCCAAAACCATCTAAGAAAAACACCTCTAATGACTGCCAGAGACCAGAAAAACATCTCTTAGCAGATACTGCTCTCTCTGTGCTCGTGTTTCCAGTTGTAGGGTTATCACTGACTGTTATTGGTGTCTTAAATTATTTTAGACATGTGAGAAACCTGTATACACACACACACGCACTTACCATGTCATTTGAGAAAACCCGTTTTCCTTCATTCATGTGCAACAGTGTATATCAAAGGAATTTGTGTGAATTTTCTTATAAATGTAAGTATTTTTCTTATAGATATATATTCATAGATGTGCAAGTTTGGACAAGATCAGTGTTTTTGTGAAAACATTCAAAGGCCTGGCTGAGTAACTGTTCTTTCTCCTTTTAATCTGTGGCCCCAGTCTGTATTACTCTACATGCACTTAAAATGCATGCTTTGCCTTAGCTTGCTGTTCCATAATAGCTCCATCAGAATGCTTATAGTGTGTATAGGACCATTCAGCCTGAAAGACAAGTGGAAAGTGGACCCTACAGGAGTTTTTTTTCGTACTCTCCCCCTCTCGCTCAAAACACCATATCAGATATCACTCTCATGATGGAAGATCTGATAACAGTCCCTTGGAATGTCACAGAGCCCATAATCACTGAACATCCAGGTATCAAGTGAAATCATTTTGCCATTAAACCCTATATAAAGCTGCCTCTTGAATAACATGCCAACGCTCTGCACCATTGATGGAGGCTTTTTCAATATAGCTAGCTCTACTTGAACATGTGCCTAGAGCCAGAAAGAAAAGGAGGAGGGAAGCTTTCAAGGGGAGCGAACTGAAAGACGAGTAGGGAGCGTTTACAAAAGGATGCAGTGAATAGGAGAAGAACGATTGTCAGCACTATTCACATTTCTGTGCCTGTCCTTTTCAAAGTGCCACAGTGAAAGCAGAAGGACTCCCCTGTCCCCTGTCTCCCCTCTCTCCCCTATGTTTTGCATGCAGTGCACAGCTCTAGCCGCCAAGAATGTGTTTGCAGCACCTGCTTTTTCTCCACACTTCCTTTTTTAGTCTTTTTTTTTTAGCACTTGTTGGAGTACTTTGTGGCAATGTTTTAGAGAAGCAGCAGTGCTGTTCTAATTCCACTCTTCCTTTCGGGTTGGTCTGTATTTTGCAAGCCTTTTGGTTGAGCATACATTTTCCATCATCCTACACATTACACATTGTAGCATTCACTACCTCCAAGGTCCTTTTTGTTTTTCCTTGTTTAGTTTCTTTTAATAAATATAGGAAATGGATTGTGTACCAGTATAGCCTGTGGAGTGATTATATATAAAGTTATAAATATATATATAAAGTTGTTTACCCTCTGCATGCCCCATCTATCCAGTGGTTTTCACAGAGCAGCTTGTTTGAAAACAGGGTGTAGCTGTGAAGCGTAGAATGGCCCTGTTGTTAAATAAGGCTTTATCATCAGCAAAAGCCCAGTTTATTCCAGCACCTTCACTTCAAGATGCTCGCTGACCTTCAGTGGTGGTGAAGTGCATGAAAACAAAAAATTCTGTTAAAAGGAATGCCCCAGAAGGAGTCTCCCACAAATGAACTGCAAACACTTACACTGCTATGGCTGTGAGAAGTCTAAACAAGCTTTTTTTTGTCTGGTTATTTAATTAGCTAGGAGAAAATGACTATTTTGGGAAGCAGCAAATTACGACACTGGGGTGGTGTTCTAATCATTGGATAAACTTCTCTGTTAACTACTAGTAGTTTTTTTTTTTATTCAGCTGCTGTGACCACCAGTTAATTGTTCAACTAGATACCTAGCTTGTATTTGGTCTTGAAAGTTGCTTTTCAGAAATATTAAACATACAAATATAAATACACTTCCCTTCATCATGTAGCAGTAAGGATAAGGTTGTTGTTGGTTTTAAAACTACATGTACAGCAGCCCTTTTGTCTAGATCTACTACATTCTTTGGGTGTCAGGTGCAGTATCAACATGATTAAGCTTTTTGCTTTATCAATTTCTCTTCTCACTGGTTGGATGTTACCATGGCATTGGTTTAATAGCCAAATAAGTGGCCTATTTCTTCCATTTTCTCAAGATACGCATTATTATAGTTTCTTCAGCTCTTGCCATCTTCCATGTTTACCGTGTGCAGAGGAAGGAAGTGGTCAAAGGTAACATAAGCATGTGTGAAATCTGGATCCATGGCTCAGACTACAGATCCATTCTCTTTAGAACTGCAGGACAAGCGTTTTATTTCCGTTCTACACTTGTGGCACTTGTGGTAGCTCACTGGTTAAGGTGTTGTACTATTGATTGCCTTGAGCAAGGCCCTTAAACTTCAACTGCTCAGTTGAATAAATAAGATAAATGTAAGTCACTCACGATAAGAGCATCTGCCACATGCTGGAAATGTAATGAAATGTACACTTAATCACTACAAAGGTCAGGTCTGAGTCTGAGAATAAGACTCTCCCAATACCTTTGCTGTGTTTAGTGCAGCCCAAGATAGATTTACTTTCGCTAATCAAGGTAGCTGTGACACCTTGGCAATTTTTCCTGCCCCTTTGGCTATCTGCTACGAGCCAGACCAGCGTGCTGCATTTCATGTCTATCCTCTAATGGTGTGATAGAAATGGTAGTCCCATCTGAAAGTAGTTTTCTGTCTGCTGTGCAGCTCAGTTCTAAGTTGGCCTGCCTGCTGGCTCCTCAGTTACATTTAGCCCACACCTGTTTGGTATTACACTGATTGCCTGCCCTCCTGACCATCTGTGCTGATAGGGCAACCCGAGCAGTGAGGATTTTCCACCAGCAGCTATTCCACCATTTTTCTATGCTAATGAGGCCTAAACACTACAGCAAAACATGAATAGAGTCACACCTCCAGCTTTCTTCACCCTCCAAAAACCAGATTAAACTTGACCTCTTTCCCTATATTGTGCTTTTCCAACCATGTATGCATGAACGCAGCCTTTCTTGGCTTTTCAGTTATGAACTGTGAGCAAGAGCACAACCCATTACTCTACAGTAGTAAATACAATCACAGCGAGCCACATGACTGAAGGAGGTATACATTCAAGGGGTCTAGCCAAGGTCTTTGCTGCAAATAACTTCTGTATCCATTGGCAACATTAGCAAAGGTGGCATGTATTTAGTGCAGTGGTTATAGTGCCATGGTTTCACAGTTAGACACATTGTATGACCAGGCCACTTTCTTATTGTTGACTTTGTCAACTGACTCAAATGATCTCTGACCATTACGGTTTCTGTTCCATTTATCTCTTCTACCCGATTAAAGTCCTTAGTTTCTCTCATAATTCTATAAGAACAGATTTAACTGATTTTTAATATTTTAATGGTAGGAACATTCAGACCAGATTTTTCAGTCAAGCCCAGGACCACACATATAGTGTTTAGGATAAAACATTTCAGAGTGGCCATATCGGGGATCTCACAGAAACTTACATGATCATACATGACTTCAGAGCAAAACAAACATGGAAGCAGACTGTTATCAGCTGGTTGCACTTGTGTGTGCTATATTTTGCACCAAAGAAATACTGTGGATAAAGTCAGGGCTGAGAAGATAGAATTAGCATGGTTTATCCATTTTGGCATTAGAAATATTTAAAAATAAATGTTTTAGTCTCAAACAGGGATGGTGCAAGCTACTACTACAAGCTAACATTATTATTATTTGGACAGAGCTGTTATTTCTACACAAATAACATTGAATAATATATATTACATTATTAGCTGTACTGTTCTACACAAGAACGTAATGTTTGGCTGGTGACTCTTCTTGGTCAGCTCACTGTCATTGGCTATTGCGGGTTTCTGCTCAGGATTCCATCGCTGTTCCTTTCACACTTCAAGAAGTTTAATATTTACCATTACAAATAAGGAAGGTTCTGTTCCAGTCGATAACGTTAAGATGTCTGTAAACCTTGCACTTGCAAGACAAAATGCTGAAACACTTGTCTTCAGTGTTGGCTGTGAGTAATGTGAGTGATGTTTGGTTGAAACTTTATTCAGAATAAATTATTAGGCTAATGTGTGTAAAACGAGTGTATTGGTGTATAAGTAGTTGCTGTTCCTATTCCTGTTTTTTGTTGTATTGTGGATTCTCCTAAAACAGGGATCACCTGTATTAGATTGCAGAACTAAAAAGGATTCCTTGCCATTCTAGTGTCCATGCATTTTACATCTTGTTTAGTGGATTCAATTCTCTCTTTAATTTCCATCCGGTGGCCAGTCTTCTTTTTCCTAATGAAAACCAGACAGGTCACAACACATGTTTGTCATAGCACAGTGTTTGGGCAGTGTTTAAGTACCTAAAACCACTTATTTCCTATTCCCTGGAGTATCAGGCATGCAAATTATATATGCCACCACATCCTGTTAACAATACCCCTGCAAGAGAGGAATATGATTAGAGATAGGATATGATGAATGAATGAAATCTGATCTTGCCCACGCATGCTCAAACATAAACATCCACGTAATCCTTTTCTGAATCTGATAAATGCACCTGTCTTGTGTTTGTCAGCCGTGACTTTGCTTTTTGGGTTTATTCTGAAGTACTGGTGGATCAAGTTGTAAGAGAAGCACCCTCTCCACCCCTTGCCTGGTCGCTGATTTCCCAGGTGCACCACAAGTGCTTGTGTGTTGCCCACTTGGGCATAAAGGAAGGCTTTTGGCTTACCTGAATATGCTTGCACACCTGGACTTGAGCCTTTGTTCTGGCTTTTACAAAGGCAACAGCATGATATTCCTTTTGCCTGAAGAATTGCATGGTCAAATGTGTAATAGAGTTGGGCGATGCCTACCAACCTGGCATATGTGATGTCTATTGTGAAACTTCACAATGAGGTTGGTATGAAGCTGGTCTCTACATGATGATGACGGTCAGCCATTGTCCATCGGCCCAACCCAGATCTATAACTGGAGTTGTATCCTGATGCACATGCTTATATTAATAATAACACACCCTGGGTTTCTAGATATTAATAGAAATATCATTCATCTGGACTATCGGTGACTTTTGCTACACTCACTGTTTTGAGAGGTATTCTTACTAGTTAGAATATTTTCTTGATTATACATTGCATATTAGTAGAGAATGCACCTTTTTAAGATTCAGCTTGCTTACAAGACAAGAAAAATCTAAATGTAGGGGAGTGTGACGAACTGACTGCAGGGTAAAATGTGGACTGTTTAGTTATTACAAAGGCTTAAGCACCTTGTGCTTCTGGCCATATTACCACATTCTCCAGCTATGATCTGCAGCCAGGTTTCAGAACGGTTGGCCTGTGTTCTCTGTGTCTGTGTCAAAAAAAAAATTCTTAGGTCATGTAAGTAATGTTCCTTCATTTGTATTGATTTAACTTCACTAATTTACCAGGCTTTTCTAGCAAGTGTTACAACTAACCCCCTGTTACAGTTAACCCCACCCATGGGGTAAGTTGCACATAACATTGCACATGACTTTTGGTGAAATAGTACGTGGTAGGTGCTAGAAACAAATCTCTTGCATCGCTAGGCTTCGCCCCATGCTTTATTTCAGTGATGCTGAAATCCTGGTCCATGCCTTCATCACATCAGTATTAGACTACTGTAACGCCTTGCTCTACGGTCTTCCTGCTAAATCTCTGCGCCTTCTTCAACATATCCAAAACTCTGCA
>JAOVYV010000016.1:15313888-15325062 GCA_025674545.1 Hassar affinis | reverse complement strand
GCTGGTCCAATTTAGCCATGAAACCTCCTACACTAAAATGACAGGTGTTTCAGTTTCATTGTCTAACCCCTGTATATTACCTGTTAGACCCATATGCTAATGACAGCTCTTTTTAGAGAGCCTAACCAAACCTAATGGCTTATACAGTTCAATATTATAAAAAAAGATGTCTTTTTTTACTCACTTGCAAGCTCTCTTGATTATTACGCATACATTTTTAGTCCTTCTTTTCTTTCACTTTTCAATTGCCCTAAAGGGCCATACTGCATGTATATTCTTAGGGAAATTCAGCACAAAATGAAAATTGATGCGGCTACATAACGCACTCACATTGCATCTGAAATTAAGTTTGCTCTTCATGCAAACTACAGCTGGGTCTGTCTACTGAATGCACTCAACGTGAAAAATCGCTCTTTAAATGCTGATTTAGTGGAAATGGCTATGTTAGAAAGCTATGTTAGAAAGCTTGGGAATAGAGAAATGGAAGTACCGTAATGAAGATAAAGTCTTAATTATCTTAATTTATGAAGCCCTTAATAAATAATGAACAGGTAAACAGTGTGAAGAGCATTAATAATGATATAATGAATAATTAATTGTTTTTAATGAAATGATGCTGTGCACAGAATAAAAATGTGTGTAAAAGTGCAATTAAACTGTATTCCATTTAGTGACATGGGCTATATATAACATATGGAAAATTGGCAATGTCTGTATCATTGACCTAAAAATTGGCTGCCATTGACTGCCAAAGTTTAGGACATTGAAAGGAATGTATATAACTGCACTTCCCAGCCTTTTGTCCAATCTCTTTTTGTGCTGACTTGCCACTTTTTTGCCAGATCCTCCATTAAATGCAAAAGTAGAAGATAGAGATGTCACTGAGTTGGGCATAATGCTTAAAATATGTGTTTAGGTTTGTACATCAATTTTATGCATTACCGGGAACGTTTTTGCCCAGAATGCCACTTAGTTAAAGAGTGAAATCCATTGTAAATCAGGCTGTCTGTGTTTTTTGTCCAGTATGTGAAATATGCACTTAGCGGCATTTGTCAGATGACTCTCTTGGATGCTCAGAAACATTCCACATTTTGACCCTGAACAGTGCAAAGTGAAAGAAAGGAGAATGAAATTCCTGCCCTCCATAGGGCCTATGCATGGGGATGTGTATTAATCTTGGGGAACAAGAAGAAATCACACGGAACCAAGTCACGACTATAGAGTGGATGTGGAAGGATGGAATGTTTTTTTTTCAGCTAAAAATTCTCTCACAGACTGTGAAGTGTGAGTCGGTGTGTCGGAGGATTCATGAAGAGGCAATCCTACTGAGCATACACAAAACCCTCTTCCTCAGACACTCCAAACTCCAAGGTAAAATGCTCAGTTTACCATTTGGCCTTCTGGTACGAATTCTTTATGGATAATCCCTTCAGTGTTACAAAAGATGATGAACAGTGACTTGGTTTTCGAGTTGCTGATGTGAGCTATGTTTTGGTGAGGTGATGTTATCATGTGTCATTCACCACTGTTTTTGTCTCAGGATCAGTACTCGAACACCCATGATTCATCTCCTGTGATAGCTCTGTTGAAAGCTTTGTGGCATCAGTAGACTTGTGCTAACAATATGGTAGCTTGTTCATAACCTTTCTTCAACATTTCAAGAGTTTCTGATGCACTTTTACCATTTTTCACACTGATGTTAATCACATACAGTTGCTCCAAACTCGCTTACATTGTTCCAGTGATGAGACACTTCAGCAGGGTTTCAGAAAAACAAACATCTTGGCACTGCAAAGGCTAGAATGCAACTAAAACAGGTCCTAAAGTGTGATTATACACACCCCGTTTTCAAAAAAAGTTGAAAAACTTAAAAACTTAAAAGCAATAAAAGCTAAAAACTGTAATTTGTTAAATTGCTTGAACTTTTATTTAACTGATAGAAGTACAAAATTGTCAGTGTTTTCACTAAGAAACCTAATTGTATTTTGTAAAAAAAAAAACAATTAGCAGTGTAACTGGTAACAGGGGAGGTGTTCAAGACTGAGTATAAAAGGGGCATCCATCAAAGGCTTAGTCTTTGCAAGCAAGGATGGATCATGGTTCACATCATGAGAGAATTGTCAGACAGTTCATAATGATGATATGTTTCTCTATACAAGATTGCAAAGAATTTAAGTCTTTCGCCATCTACAGGTCATAACATCATGAAAAGGTTCAGGGGAATCAGGGGAAGTCAGGGGAAATCTCACTGCATACAAGCCAAGGGTAGAAACTGCTGCTGAATGTGCGTGAATATCGAGCCCGCAGGCGGTTTGAGAAACCGTCATGCTACTGTGATGGACATGGAGCCCACATGGGCTCAGGAGTACTTTGTCACTTAACACAGTCCACTGCTGCTTCAAGAAATGCAAACTGAAACTGTATGTTTTGCACAGAGATGGACCGAAAGACAATGGAAACATGTTCTGTGGTCGGATGAGTTCATGTTTCAGCTTGTTTTTGGGAAAAATGGACGTTGGATTTTACGTGCCAAAGATGAAAAAAACATCCAGAGTTTTACCAATGAAAACTACAAAAACCAGCATCTCTGATGGCATGGGTGATGTGCCTGTACATGTGAAGGTACTGTTGATGCTTAGGCTTATATTGGTATTTTCCAAGGAACTCCACGTCTATTTCTAGGGAACAATAGGGAACTGTTGAGGAGCTCAAGTCTTGTATACAGCAAGAATGGGCAAGAATTCCACTTGCAAAACTGCAACAATTATTATCTTTAATTCCCAAATGATTAAAAAGTATAATTAAAAGAAAAGGTGGTGTGACCCAGCAGTAAACATGTCTCTGTCTTTTTAGAAAGTGGGAATTTGTAAATTGTAACTCTTGTATGCTGTGGCCTAACTATTATTTGGTCCTCTAGTTAAGAGGCTTTTTAAGCTTTCTTTTGCATGAACACACAGTTTGGCAAGAAACATCACATCAGCCAGCTGTCCAGTTAATGGTGCCTAGATAAATGGATTTGTATGTATCAAAATGGCTCTACATCCTACACTGTTCATTTGAATACAGGCATTTTGAATAATAATCCTGAGCTGATCGGAGTTTATAACACAGATCTGAGAATGACCCAGTTTTCCAGACATTCATTATGAGCACAAATTCTCCAAGAAAATTTTTTTATCATGTTTAATGGCGATTCTCATTTATTTTCATCGAGAGCAGCTGTTTAACTTAATAGGGACTGTGCATATTGAAACTTTGATTAATTCAAACTAGAATGCATTAAAATTCAATTTTATTCTCAATATTTTCACTGACAGTGTGCTAAAATTCCGCAAAACATTTGGTAATGATGCTCAAGGCATTTCTTTGACCGTCAGTTTGCTTCTTCATAGTGACACAAGCATAAAGATTTTCTCAGAATGAGAAAACTCATTCCCATTCACTGTGTGTGCTGAAGTCACCATGAGGTCTGTTTAAACTGTGTGCTTTTATAGCATTTGAGACAACAGCACAATTTTCTGCCTGAGGTGGGTGCTAATTCATGTCACTGGTGAGCTCTTTTAATGTAACGTCTGTTAGTTTAGAGTCTGCTTTATGGCCCTGACCCTTGCACAGGTGTTCGCTTAGGCAGTAAAAGGAAGTTATCCGTCTCCGGCTCAGAAACATTGATTTTCAACGGCCTTCAATCTCCCAGGGAAATAGCTTTCTCCTATCTGGGTCACACTTCTAGATACTATCACATTCCATTTTTCTAGAGTAAAAAATGACATAGCTGTTTTTTCAGCCAGCCTCTAATTGGATTCAGGGCTCTCAGAGTTCCACCTCAGACATGCTGTACAAATGGGACATGCACTGCTTGGATGGGTTTGTGTGTGCATTATGGCGTAGGCCTGTATGTGTCTAGAGACCACAATTCAGCAATACAGATCTGTGCCTGGAGCCACACTGACACTACATTTTTTTCTACCTTTTTGCAGTAAAGTCGGCTTTAGCTATTAGACGTCCTGAGAAGTGAGCAAATAATCAGACACACGACAGCAAATCAGGATTCCTGGTTAAGTCGGTTTAATTCCTTGAATATTTCACAAGTTCATGAGATGAGGCTTTGGAGATGCAGTGCTGGAGAGGAAAAAAAGAAAGAAAGAGCTTTTTATGGACGGGGTTATACCTGCTTTTAACTGGGAGTGTATTAATATAATATGGATACCACACATATCCTGGATATCCTCTGGGGGTGTAAGTGAATACAGATGTATTATTTGGATTGAACAGTTTATGCATCCTATATGAATATGAATAGAGTTATGAAAAATAGGAACAGCTCATGGAAGAGGGTTGCATGTTTCAGCAAAATTCCCACCCCAACTACATACAATTAAAATCCACAAAAAGATGAAAAAAAAAAAAAAAACATCCCATAAAGACTATGCTCACTTCCAGTTTACATCTGACTACAAAACTGATATGAATATTTGGAGCACTAAAGAGATATGGATAATGGCAGTGCGTTACACCTTTAGTATCCACACACATCCTGCATTCATGCATGTCCTGCATCCTGTCACACAGTTGCTAATGGCAGGGGCAGTGATTGAAGCAGCAATGGTCGGTTTCTTTATCATTAGTAGGCTGAGAGAAATGTATTCTCTGTCATGGCAAGATTGGTTAAATTTTTTATATACACTATATGGCTAAACGTTTTGTGGACACGTGACCATTACAGTCATATGTGCTTGCTGAACATGCCATTCCAGATTTAGTCCCACTTTGGTGTTATAATAACCGCCACACTGCCCCACACTGAAGGCTTTTTTGGAGCAAGTCCGAAGAAATTATGCACACACAGCTCATGGAGCTCACTTGGGGCATTGTCTTGCTGGAACAGGTTTGGGCCCCTTAGTTCTTTATATGATACAGTACATAAAGACATTCTAGACAATTGTGTGTTTCCAACTTTGTGGCAACTGTTTGGGGAAGAACCGCAACTGAGCTTGATGGTCAGGTGTCTAAAAACCTTTGGCCATATAATGTACCATCTACGATGGAGCTGCTCCAGTGGTTCTGATACACATTATCTTAGCCTCCACAACTCCTACCCATGTTCACGTTTTATCTAGCTGTGCAAAATTAGAGCAAGAGGAAGAGGTTCAAGGTTTTTTGGTGCTAGAGAGGATTGCTTTAGCTCAGACCTGACTGCTAATGGACAGATATTTTAACCCTGGAGGTATAGAACTGTACGTAGGTGTGTATATGAACAAGGGAGCTTACATAGCTGCATAATACATAGTCACTTGTAAAGAATAACAGCAGCCTGTAGGTCTAAGAAACAATAATGTTCTACATGTTTTACAAGAAATAACTACATTTAAATTTGCATAAAATATGCAAATGTACATTTACAGCATTTGGTTTAGGGTCTCCATTAAATCATGTCTGTATGCTAGTACAAATATTGAGGGTGCAGGAATAATATTAAGCTAAAACCTTGTTAGAGAGGAGTTCACCAAGTATGCAAACTGCTTTTTTTTAATGTAGCTCAGTGGTTTACCTAGGGGCAGTTGTAGCTCAGTGGTTAAGGCATTGGAGTTCAAATCCCAGCACTCCTTGGTACTCTGCCATCCCTTATACTACAAGTACCATCCTGTCATGTCCTGTGTGCTGCACTCTTCCAAGTCATGAAGGGCTTCTAAAACATAGTATTGAAGTGCAAGAAACGTAGAGAGGGTAGGGATCTAGGCAGGCATGTGAAGAGCTAGCAGGTACTTCTTCCAACCAGCTGCCACTATAGATTGAACCCTTTGTGTGACTCAGTGAGAGAATGACATCGGTGTGCAAGATGAAATGCTGGAGGCTCTTCACCACTTCCACACCGCCCATCCTCTCCAGTGAGCCACTTCCTTTGCCTTGATGGACTTAACTCCTGACCGAAGAGCCTCTTGGAATAATGGTCCTCTGATTGTGCTCCATGCCTTTATTCCTTTCAATCCAGTGTGAACATGTTTCTCAGTCTAATGTACAGCATGAGCGAGCTATGCTCTGCAGAAAAATAAAATAGCCATGGCACAGAGAGAGAGGAGGAAAAGGGAACCGTCTCCATGGATACATCTGAGACATCCTCTGTGTTCTGCGTTGCTCATACAGTTTTCTGTGCCATCGTTCTGCAGTCTCTCTCGTTTCTTTACTGCAGTGAAGTCTAGTGCAGGTTCTCAAATGCAAACATGTTTAACCTTCTACTCGTTTGGTGAGTGAGAGACTCGGTATGATCCTCTGTTTCCACACGTGCACAGACATTGATAAATAAGGCCAGGTTCATTAACATAATCTTTAATTACCATGCTAAATGAGATCCCAACAGATACAGGAACAAAAAGGAGGGCCCAAATGAAGATAATTAGTCAGACCGATAAGTGCTCTTTGGATAATCTCTTTTCATTAACAGTGCTGTGGGCTCATTTTGAGGTGAAATACATGGCTGACAGACGCCCGTGTTACAAACACTCTGCTCGCTATTTGGCCTGAGGAAAAAAAAACATAATTAAATGGGACAGAAGGTGTAGATATTGGTGTTTGAGTGTTTCAGTCACTTTATAGCTAGCCCAATAGTTAAGTGACAGTTTGCCCAGAAAGCTAATTAACTAGGCTGGAAAATTGTAGCTTATGTAATTAAACCCCTGAGTATTGCAAGCTAGTTTGCTACCTGAGTGCATTCATACTTCAAACTTCAAACAAAAAAAGGAGTGAGTATTTAAATTCCTGAGGAGCGGAAGATTCTGCATAGCCATAGGTCTTTCATTCATCCTGATAATGTATAAAATCATATTTGCTCCCTCTCCAGACAGGCAGCAAGTCTTTGATTAACATGTTGGCTATGAGCTTTGGTTATCACTCATGGTGTCCTTTGAAAATATGTTATTCAGGTGTTTTTGAATCTTAGTTTTTATTCAACGTGCAATTAAATAGTACTGCACTGTTATGTACAGTACTGTGCAAAAGTCTTAGGCACCCTATTGTTTTTAGGTAAAACTTTTGTTATTGATGTTTTTTTAGTTCTGCATTATTGAGGCAATTTTATATTTCCAGATGTACAAAAAATTAAAAGTTACACAAAAACTTTTGTATGTCAGTAGCGAAAGCAACACATTACATAAGAGACCATTTTTCAGATGAAAAACATAATGAAGGCTGCTGGGTGTTGCTGCAAAAAGAAGTGCGACAGTCAAAGTCTCCTGAAGAGCTGTGGCAGATTCTCCAAGACACTCAGTAAAACCTACCACCTAATTTCCTTATAGAACTGCACACATTGTACCAGGAAACACTGTTTAAGAAAGAGGCACACCGAATATGGACTTCCTTTAGTTGATTACTGTTTACTGCATTTTATAGTGTTTTCTTTTATGTAGAAACATCTTCATTATTTTAAAAATGCATCTTTGCTTTACAGTAAGACTTTGCATGTGCCTAAGTCTTCTGCATTGTACTGTACAGTGTTTTGGAGAATCTGGCACAGCTCTTCTGGAGACTTTGACTGTCACACTTACTTATTTTTTTAAACCTAGCAGCCTTCATTATGTTTTTTGTCTGAAAAGTGTTCTGTTGTGTAATGTGTTGCTTTCATTACTGACATACAAACTGTTTTGTGTAACATTTAAATTGTGTGTACATTTTTTTTTGTTGGAAAAGTAGTTGATGGAATAGTTTGGAAAGTTACATAGGGTGCCTAAGACTTTTGCACAATACTGTATATCGCTCAGTTTAGTTACTATTTCTACATCAATGTTTCCTTAAAAAATGCTAAAACTGTCATAAAACTCAGTTTTATTCAAAAAGTTAATACTGCTGCCCAAAATGTATCCGTGATCATTGTGTGTACAGAGTGTACTGATGTCAGCGGCTAAGCCCACTTGATGTCTACCTGCCCACTCTTCACACTGTTCTGTCTTAGCATCCCCTTTCCTTTGTGACCACACTGAAAAGAGAAACACTGTAGTGTCTGAATATTCAATAGTAGTACAGCAGTTCATCTGCAAAGCATAGATTTTACTAAGAAAAATGGGCTCTAACATTAACACTAGCCAACTAGCTATCTGTAGCTGTCAGTAGGCTAATCTGCCTGATAGCAAATTATGATGGCGATCTCAAACTTTGTATGGTTGAACATGAAGGAAGTAGTTAAATCACATGGTGCATAGGTTAACCAGAATAACTATGATCTAAACAAAAGTTTTACCTCTCATATTGTTGTGTCATATTGTGAAGGTTTGAAGAAAAAATGTTTGGCATTCAGCCCTGTAGCCTGGTCTTAGTCACAACCCTGTCCTTGATGTTGATGTTTGTAGTTTAGCAGGTGCACATAGTAGTATTGCATCACACCACTATGCTGTTTAAAGTAGTTTTTTTTACTGGTTACACTTTATGGCCAGCAGTTTGTGGACACTTGATCATCACACCCATATGTCTGGTTTCCCCAAACTGATACCACAAAGTTCTGGAATCATGCAGTTGTGTAAGCTATAGCATTACAATTTCCCTTCAGTGGAACTAAATGGCCTAATCCAAACCTGCATAAAAATGCTCCTGTGCACAAAGCGAGCTTTGTGAAGATATGGTTGCCAAGGTTGGTGCGGAAGAACTCGACAGTCCTGACCTCAACCCCACTGAACACCTTTAAGAAGAACTGGAATATAAAAAATGTTTTGCCAAAGTCAATAAGATGGTTGTTTTCGTTCTCATGTAAGTAGACGGGAGAAAAAAGCAGCCTACTAAAAAGTGCTAACCTCACACGATTTGCTAGTCCTGGGAGCCTGGGTTAGTGATTCATCTACTATTCTTATTTATTTATTTGTTTATTTTTTATTCTAGATATTTTGTGCTGTAATGGCAAGGATAGAAAAGCAGACACTATTGTGAGACAGGTACATAATTCAGCTAAAATATTTTTTGCTCTTTCCTCTCATTTCAGTTGCTATTTTCATGGTCGTCATCGACAGTGCTGATACAGGTGGAGTAGGACAACAAGCTGTATGGTTATTTTCTAGCCAAAATTGCTTTTGTGTTTCAGTCTACCATAACCCCTTTTGTACAGCAGCCTCAAGGACAAAACATTATTTTCCTGTTCCATTGCTTTCACCCAGTATTGTGACTGTACACCATTTATGTCACCATGAGAGAACAGAGAACAAAATGGCTACTACAAAATATCTAAATGTATGTATTTCCTTTGGCTGCTCCCATTTCTTGGGGTTGCCACAGCCGATCAAGGCCACACCTTGGACACAGTTTTTATATCACTTTGTTTTGTAGGCCAGTTGTTTCTCTTCATTGGTTTTGCCTGTCTGCATTTTTTTTGTTTCGTTTTTGTTCTGTTAAAATTGTTAAAAAATTGTTTTCTCACTGAGTAGATTTTCTTTCAGAAAGAACTCTTAGATGGAGTGAAGCTTTAAGGTATGTGTAGGTAGGTTTTGACGTGAAAGTGAGCTCGCTTTGAGAGTGTTGTTTGATCCAGAAGGAGAGTCTCAGGAGAGTCTCTCACAAGCTGCTTTTCTGTCTCGGTGGAGCTCTAACAGACGACACATTTGAGTTCCTCTCCACTTCGCTGCTTCGCAGTCAGTGAGAACGCTTGAACATGAAATCTGTTACCTTGAATCGAATGGGGAGGAAGAAATAATGGACATGTTGGCAGCTGCAGAGGATTCTGATGCCCCTTGTGGTGGGAGATGGAACTGCATTCAAATTTTCCATAGGCTTCACTGATGGATCTTAATGCTAGTCAGACAAGCTTATATAATCATTTGGTTTTGTTTCAAGCAAAATGCACAGCATATTTCGGAAATAACATAATAACACAATCTCTTGTAGTCAAAATAATGCCGTCTGGATGATATTTCATAACATTCATTGCCCCAACTCCTATGGTTCGTGTTTACTTATTTTCCAAGAGTCCCCTCATCTCCTCCTCTCACAGATCCATTATCAAGCACTGTTCTGCTAATGGCTAAGCTTGGAGGGAGGCTGAAACATGGTCTTGCAAGCACATAATCTATCAGAGGCAATGTTTGGGCCGTCCCTCTCCTGTCTAGCATGTATGATTAACAGAAAAAATGTCATGTGCCCTCCTACTTTACTAAATGACATGATATTAAATATTTAACAGGACTAAAATTAGACGCCTGCTGCTCTACCATCCATCAGTAGCTCAGTATGAGCTCTTTGTGCCTCCAGACTCCAAGACGGCCCTAGGAGAAACGGCTGGGGTGGCGACATTATCAGGACTTTTCATTGTTATGAAGCATGACTATCTCACCTGCCCCAGAAGGCTTTTAGTTTAAATTGAGTTTTATTACTCAGCAAATCTCAACTATCTTGCTTCGATTTTTGGTGTTATTACCTCTCTTGAGCAAGTGAGCGAGGGTGAAAAAGCAGACTGCTCAAAACCCAGAGAGTTGCTCATATTTAAAGTAACCGATCTTTAAGGATTCTCTGATTTCTTCTCCTCTTCCTCTCAGCATCCTTTGCTTGACTGCTCTTCTGGTAAGCCATTATCTCCCCACTGTGCGCACCACACCCTAAGAAAACACACACACACACACACACACACACTCACTTCACCCAAGATCAATAGTCATGCTCTGTTTGAAAGAGCAGCATGGCACAGCTAAAATCATACTTCCGTGTTTACTCAGAAGCTTTAGATGAACCCTGCTTCAGTCGTGTGTGCTGTGAAACAGAGACAGATCTGTGTGTCTTAGGACAAATTAGCATTTAAATGACTTGTGACCTGTAGCGCCATGGCATTACTAACACACTGTGAAGTCCTGTTAGGGCAGAGAAATACAGCTCTCAGTACTGAACAAACTCTGCCTGTGTGTCTGTGTGGTTTTTGGCTTTGCTGACACTAGGCAGTTCCATATCACAAGAATTAAGGGGAGAGAGTTTATGTTTCTGAGATATAAAGGTTATGATGATTGAGTACCACTATCTTGCAGTTGTTGTATCTGTAATTCTCCCTTAAATTCCTCTTTTGAGCAATTTATACTGTAAATACACAGATCAGGCATAACATTATGACCACTTCCTTTTCTCTACACTCACTGTCAATTTTCAGTTCCACTTACCATATAGCTGCACTTTGTAGTTCTACAATTACAGACTGTAGTCCATCTGTTTCTCTACATACT
>JAOVYV010000016.1:15270016-15282411 GCA_025674545.1 Hassar affinis | reverse complement strand
CTCATATGTGTATAAATGTGCTACAGTTTATAAAGGAGACTCCAGATCAGCACAGAGCAAGATGGGCTTCCTGTGTAGAGTCATGTTTTGAAAATGGGTTTAATGATTCACAGCAGGATGTTCAAATTTAGATTTTTGTTATAACCAAAGCCTGATTGATGGTTTTCCAGAATTGTGTCCTGGGTCTGTTTTGATAGATCCTTGGTGTTGATGGTGCTGTTTATATAGATCAGGTCTCTAATAAACTCTGGGGGACTTCCAGGAACAGCTGTATTTACAGTATTTCTGAACTGGTTACACCTGAACTAATTGAGGTTTCATGAGGTGCCGAGTTTTACATTTTTTATTTGTAAATAATACTGCAGTTTTGATTTTGTGTATGTGTCTAGATTCATGACACATAATCCCAAGATTATAACACTGCAAAGTTTGGAAAGGTTCAAGGGGAGTGGATACTTATGCAATTGCACTGTAATAAAGGATCACATCTCTTTGATGGTTTCATTGTTTCATTTGCATTCTGGCTGGTGCTTCACTTATGCTTTCTTCGGATGGTCATGGATTAGTGAGCAAGAGACAAAGAGCTCATATCAATGCTGAATGAGAATGTCTTATTAGCAGGCAATAGAAGAGAAAAACAGCTGTTGCCACCAGTATGTAGGTTGTGGGATGACTTTTACTGTGAAGCTAAACTTATCGTATCCCATGTCATGTATGAACTGGCTGAATATGTGTTTATGACAGTGTTATGGGCAGCTGTTCGTGGCTCTGGTCTGACAGAGAGATATTAGTTTGTAAATGTTAATGGTGCATATAGATGTAAGGTTTGGTATTCCAAAATCCTCTATTCTACAGTCACTTTCTTTTATTTTCTCTTATAAATTGTGTGGCAGCAAAGTTTATTACTTTTCCTGTCTCAGGGAGACTCATCCTGCTCCTGTCACTTCCGGTTTGCTCAGTAGTAGAGCAGTGCAGTAAGATGATATTAAATTGATTGATCATGATAACTTAGGTCACAATCCACGTTTGTCAAAAAAGCCAGTATCATCTTTTCTACCTTTTTTTAATTTAACCCTTGTGATGTCTTAGGGGCAACTATGTAGATGATCTTTTTTCAACTTGAAACTTGATGACTTGTCCTCAAGTGAACCCAATATTAAACCATTGCATTTTTAAACATTTTCATAAACGCTGTGCACCACCAGGCTACAAAGATTGTCTTAGGGTCTTTTTTGACCCAGCAGTTATAAAATCATTTACTCACCACTTTATGTGATACTGATTGAACTTTCTTTCACCCCCCAAACACACACACACACACACACACATATGACTGAAATTCCCAGACAAAATAAAAGCAATTTCATACAAAATAAACACAATTTCAGACAAAATCAACATTTCTTGAAAGCATTGTTTACTAATGAAGAATGCAGTCAGAGACTATAAAGGTGCTGCTGTGTGTCCGATGATTAAATGCAATCTTTCTGCACAGTTACAAAGGAAATACCCAGATATTCACAAAGTTTTTAATGAGTAACAAATTGTTTATTCATGCAAAATAGATCTAGCATTTAATATTCAATTAAGCTGCTTTATTTTAGGGGTTTAGTGTAGGTGGGTTATTTTTGACCCTTAGGGCATGGGGAGTGTACAGAATGTTAAGACTACACAAGGGTTAATAGCAATATCAATAGCAATTAATATTAAACTGATTAGAAGCAGCATAATTAGAATTATTATTTTTTTTATTTACCCATTTCAGTTTAAAATAATTTATTATTAATTTATTCATTATCTAAGCCACTTATCCTTCTACTGGGTCTCTGGAGCCTATACCAGAGCCCACCTGGTGAAAGGCAGGGAAAAACCCTGGACAGGTCACCGGTCCATCACAGAACAGTAACACAGACAGACACATTCATATACACACACTCACACCTAGGGGCAATTTAATATCTCCATTTTGCCTGACTGTATGTCTTTGGACTGTGGGAGGAAACCCATGCAGACATGGGCAGAACATGCAAATGTCACATGGATTCCTGGCACAGGAATCAAACCTGGTTGCTCACTGCAACTCACAACTCACCATGCTGCCAGTTGTTAAGCAAATGTGTATACCATGGTACTCATCATGTATTGTAGAAATGTCTTCAAGTATTATATATTTTTGTCAAATCGTTCACTGCTACTCATTAGGCATCTAGCCCCAGATTTCTGTAAATCTGCACTGTGGCAACAGCTACACAAATAATGTTGAATTAAAATGGATATTTTAAATTGATCTCAACACTGAAATGCAGTTGAACCTATAAATAAGACAGTGGACTAATATAGAAGACTAATGTAGACTATATGGAGTCCACTTTAAGCCTCCTGCTCTGTTCAGAACTGCCATGGTGACATAATTCTTGACCTATATCTTTAAATTTTACAGCATTACAGGTTAAAAAATGATTACAACTTGTTATGTCTTGTTATATCCATCCTTTTAATTAGTAATATAAAAAGCCAACCAAAAAGCCTTTTCCTCGAATGGCTTTTCTATGCTTGAGGATCATCTGGGTGGTCTGCAGAGGTGCATGTGTAAATAAAATGGTCTGTCATGAATCTTGAACAGACATATTTCAGGAATTTTGAACGACAGCCGCTCTTCTGAACCCGTCGAAATGAGACTTTATCTCAGGAATGCAAATACTGCAGGGTTAATGGCAGTATGCAGCATCATTGAATATTGAATATTTTATACCACAGCTCTGCGGAATTCTCGAATTTATCAAATGATTGGTCGAGTAAACAGATTAGAAGGTCATGCTGTTATTTAACAAAGAAAAATTTATAATTGTTAATATGGTACAGTTTTGTGTAATAAAACACATTTGTACATTTCTGAAAGGGGTCTCCAGTGTCAGCACATTATAATAGCAGTACATTTTACCCCCAAAGGACAAAGCACTTTTTGGTTTCCTGTGACAATTCTTTTGTCTTATTAACTTCATAAATGGAAAAAAAGGCTGTTGAGGGAAAGACTGTTCCTAGCTGCTGTAGCTGTGATATTTCATGGCAAACTGTGTGTTCATGCAAATGAAAGCTTAAAAAAGCCTCTTAACTAGAGGATCAAATAATTGTTTACACAGAAAAACAGTTAATTTCCTTAACAATTAACAATAACAATTTCCTTAATTAAAATATTTTTTATTCCTTACATATTTTACATATTGTTTAACTAAAACGTATTCCAGAGAAAAATCTAATATATAATGAAAAATATATAGATAAATATAATCTATGCCACATTACTCTATTCTATTATCTCAAATATGGTCAATCAGCCAGGTGTTTGCAGGTTTGTCTTGTTCTGATGTAGGTACAAGTAAGGGAATTTTATAGCTACCAGATTAGCATCATGCTAAAATATCTCAAAAGACAGCGTTTGGCTCAATGATCCCAGTTGTACATAAACCATTTCATTAACTAGCTAACTATGAAGATGATTCAATATACAAATCAGATTGGAACTGGATTATCATCTGGATTATTTTAAACCTGAGTCTGTTGATTGCAAAATTGCCTTGAGGTGGCTGTGTTTACTTATAGCTATGCAACATTATTAAGTCAGTTATTATTCATACAACAATAGGGTCATACAGTGTCAGAAAAATCATAAGCAAGTCTGCTTGAGTAACTACCGAGTAACTCAAAATTGTTTGAGGCAGATTTAGACATACAGTCATCCTGATGCTAAACTTGTAGCTATACAGTAAATCAACCTTGCAGATCTAGTGCATAACAAGACTCCTTTTGCTGTTTTTACCCAAGACAGAGAGGTTCTCTGAGCTCAGAGATATGTGTAGTTGCTATATTTAGCGTGCTGCAGCTCCATGCAGTGTGTGCCTGCTCTGGAGAGGAAGTGGAACTGACTGAACTCAGGTAAGTGTTTCTCTGTGTGGACGAGAACAAAGGAAAGTGCTGATTACGTCATGTCTGTCCTCGCAGGGCTTCCGAGCTCCCTGCTCTATTTTCTGTTTTCTTCCGCAACCTCCTTCAACCTCTCTAGTCTTTCGACCTGTCTTCTGTATGAATGCTCTCTGAGATGTCTGAGACGTGGCTTAATGTGCGAAAGTGTCATATAAATGGGGTTTAATTAACAAGATAGCCTTTTGTGCAGATTTAGCATCGGTTAATTAAAATCACTCGACTATGACTATGATTAAAGACAGTGAATGATAAGGCCATGTCTGAGTCTGTGCTTTTCAGCCATGTTTTACCAGAGCTCTTATGGATTTAATGGGCAGTGTTCTGATGTCAGTGTGAGTGCTGGTAAGGGTCTGAAATGGCTGATGTTTTGATATATACACTGAAGTATCAGAAAAACTGGTATACAAGGGATCTTGGAGGCCCCAGCATTGAATTCTGATGTTGCTTATCGTGTGAAACGATTCTTGCCAGCCGATGCTGGTCACGTTCACCCAGAGTCTTTTTATTGCCACCCTTCTGTCATAAATTCAAGGTTTTGCCAGAATTCTTAGTCATGGTACACCCTTGAAATACTCATACGTGAAAATACAAACTTTGCTTCTACCTCCGAAATGCTATGACCCTATTCACAAGCTCCAACGTTTAAACCATGTTCAAAATCACAAAATCATGATAACTCGCCATTCTCACAGTGGAAACATCTCTAGAAGCTTCCATAGATGTCTATCACTTTATATACACACTGTCAGATGCAACCAGTAATGTGCATAGCTGGCATTGCTATGTATTTTGCATTGCATCCAGTTTTTCTGGTACTTCAGTGTATTCAAATCCCTTCAACTGACATACGTAGTTACAGCATTAAAGTGTCCACTGCTTTCCCACTCACCCTTCACTCTTCCCCATCTCCAGATGCAAGTTCCCGTTCGAGATCACATCTGTGCCAATGAGATTAGATGTTGCCACTGATCATGCCCTGGACGTAACTGAATAGAAAGAATGCCACCATTTTGCCTCTAATGTCTCCTATAACTTGGCAACAGGAGCTTGCAGAGGTCCGGCTTGATTACTAAAAGGATGTTATTGAATCTGTATCATGTACTGCATGATACTCTGAGATCTGATATTATAATTGTATTGCAAGTGGGGAGAAAAGGATTGGTTCATTCTTAATTCCTAAACTGCATTTGTTATGACACTGACTAGCTGTAGGAGTAGATTGCTTTTCTGATTGTCTTACATCCCATGGTTTACTTTTTCCTTTCCTTGTTTTCAAAATGAACTTGAGATGCCTTTACATTTTAAGGTTAAAATGTAGGATTATGTTCACTCAGTGTTCATTGTCAGTGTTTGCTCCTTTCTTACAACTTAAATCTAAAGAAATGAAAAGAAATTAAATCCAACAACATTGCTGATCATACAGATTTGTCCTCAGATCAGATTGGCTTTTACATCTATTATACTGAGCATTATGTACAAGGATCTGTTTTGGACTAAACCCACACACAAACCAAAACACTGAAATAAGCCTTTGTTTCCACAGGCAGATCACGATTGAAGAGGGTGAGCAGCGGGCAAAGGAGCTCAGCGTCATGTTTATCGAGACCAGTGCTAAGACAGGCTACAACGTCAAGCAGGTGAGCTTCTGCTTAATGCCCACACTCAGCCAGCAGCAGGACAAGAGCAGTGTGTGCGTAAGTGTGTGGGCGTGAGAACAGTCTGCGTTTGTTCAGGTTTTTCGTCTGAGGTGTAGTAGAAGCAGTGAGTCAGGATGACTAAGCGCAGAGGTGGAAGAGAACTGACGCCAACTCTGATTTGCTTTTTTTCTTCTTTCTCTCTCACTGCCCCATCCCTCTGTCTCTCATTTTCTCTGCTATTTACTGATGACTGTGTGTATGTGTGTTGTGGGGGGCGGCGTTTGGCTCCCACTGTACTGAGTAAGCTGAGAAGCAAGTGTAAGCCACAGTTTAATATGCATCACAGGCTGTATCTACTTGAAGCACTTATTCTCAGAATGCTGTTACAGTTGACTCAACCACCTATGTCTACATTCTACAGTCTTGCAATCTCATGTATTAAACATTCTATATCATTTCCTTGTGCTTTTAAGCAATCATTCCTACTTTGAAGTAATTAATTGGTGTAATTTGTGAATATTATATTACTGGATGCCAGACTGTTACTGGCATTCAAAGGAAAAGATGGTGCCTGGCAATGTGAAACAGACTAGACCAGTCTGGAAAGGGTTTCAAAGCCATTGCTAAGGCTCTGAAAGCCATTATCCACAAATGGCGGAAGCTGAGAATAGTGGTGAACCTTCCCAGGAGTGACCGAATTTCACCAAGAGCACATGGATAATTCATCCAGGAGGTCACAAAAGAACCCAGATGAACATCTAAAGGACTGTAGGCCTCACTTGACTCAGTTAAGGTCAATGTACACAATTCCACAATAAGAATGACACAGGGCAAAAATGGCAGTCTCAAACTACTACTGACCAAAAAGAACACAAAAGCTCATTGCCAAAAAAAAAAACCATCTAGATAACCCACCACAGTTTTGGGATAATATTCCTGGATTCCACCATAAGAACATCATCCCTGCAGTCAAACATGGTGGTGGTAGTGTGATGTTCTGGGGCTGCTTTGCTTCTGTAGGACCTGGACGACTCGTCATAATTGATGGAGCATGAATTCTGAAGTGCACTTGGGTTATATAGCAGGACAGTGATCCAAAGCACACAAGTAAGTCCACTTCTGAATGGATCAAAAGAAACAAAAATAAGGTTTTTATAGTAGCCGAGTTAAAGTCCTGAGTTGAATCACTTTGAGTTTATATGGCAAAACCGTGCAGTTCATGCTCAAACACCCTCCAGCATAGCTAAATTAAAACAATTCTGCGAAGAAGAGTGGGCCAGAATTCCTCCACAGCAAACTAAAAGACTCATCACAAGTTATTGAAAAACTGGGCTTGCAGTTGTTACTACCAAAGGTGGCACAACCAGTTATAATGTTCATGAGGCAATTCCTTTTTTTGATCCTCAATAAGTGGAATGATCATGTTAAGGCTGTATATTGTATTACCCCTGTTGTCTTTATCTTGCATTAAAATTAGTTGGACTTGCAAAAATAGAAGAAATTGGAAGGGGGCAAATACTTTTTCACAGCACTGTAAAATTACATATGAAGTTACATTTACTGCTTAATTTCAATGTACTAGTGTGTTAATATAGCAACTGCTAAGTTACCCAATAGTCTTTTTCCTGATTTTGATGGCATTGTACACAGAAACTAAAGTGGCATTTATTGCATTTTTTTACAGTTATATTTTCCATGTAGATACAATTTGTTATAGAAATGTCTTATTCTAGGAACATATCTTTAAAAGATATCTCACAAAACACAGACATCAGAATATAGATTATATATTTATGTCTTGTGATATTGATCCCTAAATAATGTTATGTAATGGTTATACAGTAGATGCCCGTTAAAGTTACATACAGTATAAAGCATCATGCTGTCTAAATAGATGAGGCAAGTCAAAGCATTAACTCTGCCTGGTAATGAATGAAGTGTCTGTCGATCTGATTAAGCACAGATACACTGCGCTCATTCTTTCAGCTCAATAGCACTTTATTGTCACTTGAACTGCTTTTTGTAGAGATGGTGCAGGGTGCAGAAGATGCAGACACAGATTCCTGACACCACATGCTCTGATATCTCTCGTTATAGCTTGAGCCTCTCAGTGCTATCAACAAAGGCATTATAAGCCTTCTGAATGCAAGTATTTTCACTCACACTAACCAATCCATCAGTGCTCAGCTTGTCCTGACTGTAAAAATTAATAAATAAATACACATTTTTTTAGTGTAGGAGCCCTGCAGCTTGTTTCATTAATATGGTAAGACAACAATCAATAGATAAATTGGCTTATTAATCTTGCTTATCCTTAATACCAGCAAAATCAGATAAACTGTGATAAACTGGATCACTGTGGAGACTTAATTGAAAAATGATGGCTTTAATATCAATTCCAGCAGAGCAGTATGAGGCACGCTTCACCGAATATAATTTGGGTAAACACTAGTGTGTTGCATCGTCATGTAAAATGTAGTTTTATTTTTGCTTTGGAATAACCTCAACCTTGGCATCATCACTCCAGATCATAAATGGTTTCAATTAGAAATGTGTGCAGGTCTTTTTTTTAAATAACACTCATGCAGTTACTTGTGATCATTTTGTATTTTGTAACAAATCATTTTGTAACAAATGTAGTTTTTATTTCATAAAATCTAAACAAAATAATACCCTAATTTATACTAAGGATGAATTAACAACTCCTGTAAATGCATTGTGCAGCAATTCATGGTTCTGGTCCTGTGAGATTCACATCTGACAGCTCACTAATGCCTACACAGTGCATCACAGCTTGCTGCATATGTGGCTGTATGGTTTCATCAGAGTGCCCTGTGCTGACCGCTGTACACCATCAGAAGCACCTACAATGGGCATGTGAGCATCAGAACTGGACCATGGAGGTATGGAAGAAGGTGGTCTGGTCTGATGAGCCATGTTTTCTTTTGCATCATGTGGATGGCTGGGTGCGTGTTCATTGCTCACCTGGAGAAGAGCTTCCTCCAGGATGCACTATGGAAAGAAGGCAATGTGGCGGAGGCAGTGTGATTCTCTGGATACACTTCTGCTGAGAAACCTTGGGTTGTGACATTCATGAGGATTTCACTTTGCTGCACATCAAGTACACCCCTTCATGCCAGTGGTATTCCTTAATGGCAGTGGCCACTTTCAGCAGGATGATGCGCCCTGCCCCACTGTAAAAAAAATTGTTCAGGAATGGTTTGATGACAGAGGGGTTGAGGTGTTGTTTTGGCCTCAAATTCTCCAGATCTCAATCTGAACAAGCGTCTGTGAGATGTGCTGGACAAACAAGTCTGATCCATGGTGGCCCCACCTTACAGCTTAAAAGACTTAAGGGATCTGCTGTTGGTGTCTTGGTGCCAGATACCACAGTACACCTACAGAGATACATGTAGTACATTTATAAAAAAAATCTGCCAATGAGGGGCACATATTTAATGTTTAATGAAAGCCTAATAAAATTCACTCTGCCTGGTGTGTGTGTGTGAGACAGAGAGTGAGAGAGAGAGAGAGAATTTTCTAATTGGATTGGCTCGTGCTCTCTTACCTTTGTTCCAGCCACATTTAAAAGTGCTTTATGGCTCTTTCTGTTTTTTCCCCCTTTAAAAGCAATTGCCTGGAGGAAGCTAACCAAACATTGCCTTTTCTCTGCCTTTTGCTGCCTAATGGTCCACTGTCCTCCTGGCAAATGTGATGTGATGGATGGCAGGGAATGTGGGTGAATACACTAAGTGCTGTGTTACTGGGTGGAAGAGAGATTGATTATTTTGTGTATATGCACTGTCTCAGGAATCAGTAGAGTATCTGTTAATCAAAATATGTACGTGGAAAAGGGTTTCTACCCTAGAGGTGCTTCTGCCTCATATTTTTTAGCATTTAAAATAGCTAATATTGAAGTAATTTAGAGTAAGTCAACGTGGACATGAGAGTGCTTTTCGACACCTGCTTCTCGTCTGACCCCTGGACACTCGAAATTATCACCAAGCCAGATACAGTTTACTTGGGAATTTGTTTCTAATTATAACTTTACAACTGTTAAAGCACACCTGCATGTTTTGTCCTCAAAGGAGAACCAGACCCCCTTCAGTGCTGACTACTACATTTAATTGCAGTTTAGAACTAGTTTTATTTGTTTAATGATTGTTTATAGAGGGATCTCAACAGAGAACATTAATTACTGCAGGAACAATGAGAACATAGTCAGGCAACGTTAAAAAAAAGGTTAAAAACGACATGATCGGAGTAAAAGTAGTCGCTCTGAGACACAAGAGATTGTGTGGCGTGATGTGAACAGGTTATACTTACAGTGAAATTTTCTGATGTTTTCTTGTTTTCTGAGTCTGTGTCTCTGGTGTTGTGTCTGTGCTAGCTGTGTGCTTGCATGTGACTGTATAACCTCACTCCCGGTGGAGTGCAGACCCACCAATCATGAAAGCAAAATGTCTGCCTTTAATAACAGTGTGTCATATGTGTCTGTTTATATTTTTCTACTTTGTCTGTTTCTCAGCTGTTCCGACGCGTGGCCGCTGCCCTTCCTGGGATGGAGAGCATGCAGGAAACAAGCAAAGAGGGCAGTATCCTTTTCATCAGAGCTGAAGTGGTTCTCAATGCAAAGATAACCATAGATTGCTCAGAAAAGGCTGAAAGCAAGGTAGTCATTTTGAAGTTGAGAGATTTGCCAGAGATTTGCAGAATTCAGAATTATAATTTCAAGGTGTGCCAAAACATCTTCAGGATTTTGACAGAAGCATTTAACACTTGTGTTCTTTCACACATGTATATGTTTGACAGTGCAGCAAAGCAGTTTAGGATATTTTAGGGCCATGACATCAATGGAGTGCTAGCACCATCCGAGGCTGATTGCATCCTGTCAGCTGTCATCAAGTCTTTGTTGAAACGTTGCATTCAGATACACTCCAGCTGACTTAATATGTGTGTATATTCTCTACCTGTATGAAAGAAAAGAGCTCAGTGTACAAGGTTCTTCTTTCAGCACATGACAGCTGGACCATATTTGTTTCTGAGGATTTCTGTAACCTTGAGGGAACAAGAGATGTTATTTAATACGTTTGGTATTTAATACAGTGATTCAAGATTTTAAAAAAATTAACTTCCAGCACAAACTGTAACTAGGGTTCTTGTCAGAACTCCACACTTTAAGGAATGAATCAAAAGTTTTTGTTTAAAAAAAAAAGTAATAAAAAAAAAGTTTCCAGAAAAGTTAGGGCATTTTCTTTGAAAATTTAAGAATTCAGTTAAACCTGAAATCTGTATTTTTTTATTCACTTGAATCTTCATTTAACATACAAAAAAGGACAAAGAAAAGATTTAAAAAGAGATAAATCTGGGATAGAATAACAAAATAAGACTGAAAAGGTTATACAAGTAACACTGGAAGGTTCCGCAATTAGCAGTTAAATTGCAGTCTGTCCAAATGCAGTGTTTCTCAGCACAAGATTGCAAATTAATGTATGTATTTCACCATCTAAAGTTCTTAATATCATGGAAAGTTTCAGGGAGTCAGGGGAAATCTTGATGCATAAAGGTCAAGGGTGGAAACTTCTGCTGAATGTGTGTGACCATTGAACCTTCAGGCAGTATTGTTTTCCAAGGAAGTCCATGTCTATTTCAGCAGGACAATGCCGGGCATCATTCTGCATAATTTACAGCAGCACGGCTTGACTGGCCTGCCTGCAGTCCAGATCTGTCTCATACTGAAAATGTATGAAGAGGAGAATCAGACAATGAGCTACTCAACAGTGACCACGTACTGTTGAGAAGCTCAAGTCTTATACACAGCAAGACTGGGGAGAAATTCTATCCAACCTTTCTGGAAATGGGGTTTGTACAAAAAGTGCTATAAACACCAAATGAATATCAATATTGGTGTAAAAACTTCTGAACCTTTTTAAGCATGTTTGTTGCAAATTAGGAATTTCATATTCAAGATTTTTTGCCTAAAATGAGTGATAATGCCCAATGTAGCTCTGCACTACAGAGACTACACATTCATAAACGTGTGCTACGTCCGGTGGAAAAAATTAAAATATCACCACCACACGTTGAGGATGTTCACCCAGATTTTAATTTACTAGCAAATAAACAAACCACAGATATGACACAAAACTCTTCTGGCTTAATAGCTCAGATAACTATTTTAATTAATGGCATATTTTTCCAGATATAGTAGTGGAAAATTTATTGACCTTTTATTTTCAGCTGATGTTAGAACATGCAGTAATAGTTTGAATGATTTTTGCAAAAGAAAAAAAATCTGATTGCAGATCTCTTCTGTCTGATCCTGTGTTATAGAGATACACAACAGATCAATAAGATCCTTGTCTCACTTCCTTAGAAGGAGGAGCTAAATTATGAAGAAACATTGGAAGGAAAGGAAACAAAGAATTACAGTATCAGTCAAAAGTTTGGACACACCTTCTCATTCAATGTTTTTATTTTTTCCCTACATTATAAATTAATACTGAAATCATCCATACTAAACCAAACCAAAATATGTTTCAGATTTTAGATCCTTCAAAGTAGACAACTTTTGCTTTTATTACAGCTTTGCCCACTCTTAGCATTCTCTCAATCAGCTTCAAAAGGTAATCACCTGAAATGGTTTTTCAACAGTCTTGAAGGAGTTCCCAGAGGTGCTGAGCACTTGTTGGCTGCTTTACCTTTACTCTGCGCTCCAACTCATCCCAAACCATCTCAACTGACTGACCTTCATTTCTTACAGTAATGATGGACTGT
>JAOVYV010000016.1:15250885-15263925 GCA_025674545.1 Hassar affinis | reverse complement strand
GTTTCAGTTTCATTGTCTAACCCCTGTATTTGTTCTTTTGTTTCAAAATGGAACTCTGAGGCAAATGTAGATAACATTTTATTGAAAACCTTTTAATCAGCATCTTCCACAAATTCAGTTCTTCATCCAGTTCTTAAATAATGGCACTGTCTCTTTCAGCTTGAGGCATTCTGAGGCTTAAAAGTAGAATTTTATGCAAAAAGAAAGTTATGCAAACGATAATATATGTAATTTCACTTCAGAATCATTAATACATTTACATTTATGGCATTTAGCAGACACTCAGAGCGACTTACAAGACTGCTACTATTCATTAACTTGCAATAGCCAAAGCTAAAGCTGGTAAACCTGAATTCAAGCTACTTTGAGCTATAATACTGCTAGAATTTATTAATACAGAATAGCCTTGGTATCAGTCGATGACTAAAGAAAGAAGATATTGTCATTCATTGAAAGGGAAACAAAAAATGGCATTATAAACAGCAGTTGAAATATAAAATTTTCCTTTTTTTTCCTTTTCCTGCAAATATGAAAAGTGACAGCAGCTTACCAAGCATTTGGAATTGCCCGTCTCTGTGATGAGGATAGGATGATGATGAGGAGGAGTGATAAGGAAATATGCTATAAGTAAAATCACTACATAAATCTTAAGACAAATCCATCAACCTCATCAACACATCAGATGTGTTGCGTTTGTGAATGCAGTCCCTCCTTGAGGACAAGAGAGAGTACTGCAGCCTGCATGTTGTCATTCTGTCTCCAGGGGTCAATAATGATCCATGTTTTATGGCCAGTTTGCCTGACATTGTTCCTTAATGCAAAGGTCTTGTTTAACATCAGCTAATTCTGAAGCTGTGTTCAGTGTGTGAAAATAAAAGAGAAAAAACACTGATTTCAACCCTCTAGGACAGGAGTTTGATACTTTCACTTTACTGGATCAGCAGATGAGTAATGAAAGTATTTTGTATTACTTAGAAATAAATTCTGCATCTAATCAGGTTGGACGGTGCTACCCACACTGTAGATTGTGTAATATAATAATAAGTACAACCCCAATTCCAATGAAGTTGTGTAAAACATAAATAAAAACAGAATAAAGTTTAATAAGAATTAAAGAATTAAATTTAATACACATGTTCAAATGTATAAACTTCGTTTTTTTGCAAATAATTCACTCATTTTGAATTGTAATAATAATGATGCTGAATGAAGCTGTTTCTTCCTTAACAACCTTCCTCAGTGATTGACATCAAGCTGGACAAACCGCAGGAGCCGACTACCACTGAAGGCGGATGCTCCTGTTAATAGCCCCCAGCTAATCAGTCCACTTCATTTACACCACATGCTTGTTGTGTTGCTTTCTGTTGGTTCCAGTTGAGTTTTTTTTTTAGTTTTTCGAGATTGGATATTCGGCACTCATGTTAGACCACAAGGTCACTGGTGGAAAACAGTATTAAGTCAGTTTCAGTTGTTAAATAGTATACTTTATTAACAAAATTGCCAAAAAGTCTTAAAAATTTGAAAGGGACAGAAAAAAAACAACAACAAAAAAGTCCAATCATGGATTATTTTTTTGCTTTTGCTTTTTATTTTTGTACACTGTAGGAAAATCTCTAAAAAAAAAGAAAGAAAGAAAGAAAGAAAGAAAGACAGTAGGTTGAAAACTGCTGCTTGTATAAGGAAGATTCATCGGGCAGCCAGTATAACTCGAAGGGAACCCGAACAATAATTACTGTATGAAAATACAAAGCAAGGGTGCATGCAAGACCTTTTTTTCTTCGCTGGTTTAGAATTTTATAATTCCTCGCGGTTCTGTCAGCTGGCGTCTGTGTACACGACTTTGAATTTGTCCATGTAACCGCTTACACATGTGACTTTATGCATTGTATCAAAACTCCACATTGTTTTAAGGCTTGTGAGTGTTTTACTGTACTTCAGAGAGAGCCAGTGTAGAAGACTGAGGCTCGGTCACGTCGGGTTTGAAACTTTGAATCCCATCCTGGAGAAATGTACTGTTTTATATTTCATCACCACACAGGCTTCTCTTCATGAGAGTCTCTTATATTCTCATAGTCACTTGAAATGAGGGGATAATTTATAGAATCAAAATATTGTCTGTTCAGTAAGACACATTTGATGTATGATTTCTCTCCGGTTTATACGATTGTAAGACTGAAGAGCTGATTTCACAGAACTCTGATCACTTTGACATTCCTATTTAAAGAAAACAAGCAGGAATATGTATGTTTTTTCATATTGATATAGTACAGTCATGCTTCATTGTAAATAACGCTTTACGATTGATAGAATATGTAGTATTCCTCCGAACACAACATTAGATGACTACTGAGTTAGGGTTATGCAGAGATCTACTGTAGGTGCTTTATAAATTCGCATCGCTCTGGGATGTTGAGGTCCGCCCCTGCGTCGTGAGGTCAGCCACAGACACGGCGTGATAGTATAGACTACTTTTATTTCAGTCTTTAATGCACTTTTGAAAGAAAGATGTAAATGGTTCAAGGTTGATGTAGAGAATAGCTCGCCAGTCACTATTATCCAAATGACTCATCTTTATTACTGCTTCATCTATTCACATTTACATCTAAATCCCTTACATTCATCATGTTTTTGTATAAAGCAAGTCAAATACTAAAGTCTGGGGAATACTTTTATCTTTTTAAAGCAGAGCAGAGAAGTTGTTCAGCTTCACTGTGAATCACTCATTTGAGAGATTTGAGAATGGTATTTCAAATAACAAGTTGTGCATGAATGAGGATTTACAGTGAAATTCGCAGAAGGGCGGGTTTACATTCTCTTCTTATCTACCTGCAGTAAACAAGATCATATCCAATTCCTTCTCCTTGTACTTGATATATGTGCTTTCTGACTGGATTTTCTGTGCTCTCTATCACTGTAGGCTTTCACACACCTGCCTGACTGTCTTTTAGGGCCCCTGCTACATGGAAGAAGCAAAACAAGCATCGATGGTGCACTGATTCATTAATGAAACACAAATCTCAGTTTTGCCCCTGTGTTATTTTCCTGATGCCTTCACTGATTGTTTGAAAGGCACGGACATTGACGGTACACAGTAGAGAGTGAAACTGAGGGTATTTATTGGTTGATTGTTTAACCGTTTCCTTTGGCACCTTGTGTACATTTTGTTTACTCTGTCTATCAACTTTCACCTCATTTGTTTTTTCAACATCATGTAGATAGAGTCGACTATATCATTAGGCATGAACAGGATGTATGTGTATATAGTCTAGCCCTTATAAGGTGTTTACCAAAACAACAGTGAATCTGTGATTTGTTCGTTCTTCTGTTGGCACAGTTATACACACCATTCTTCACACCATTCAAAAAAACAAAACAAAAAAGATCTGTGTGTGTGTTGGGTTCTGCCTTGGCGAGTGGGGCCATTCCTAGTGTAAATGTTTCAGCTTAAGAGCTCACTTTCCATTCACACTGTACAGAGATCTAGCATGTCTGTCTGAACCAATAAAAATCAATAAAAAAAACAATAAAAAACTGTTACCTACCTGCCTCCTGTTTCTTTCAGTTTGATGAATTGTCTGACAAATCTGTTGAGACACTGATTCATTAAGTATTAAACATCAAACAGTTCAAAGTGGATCTTATTAATAACTTTCTTGATATATAATAATTAACTTTAATCTGATTAATAAGTAACATTTCTCATAGTGATCCAGTGAAGGGTTTTTTTTATATGAAGTAGGTCAGATCAGGTGAGGTAAAACCTGATTTACATTTACATTTACATTTACGGCATTTGGCAGACACCCTTATCCAGAGTGACTTCCATTTATCTCACACCTATACACCTGAGCAGTTGAGGGTTAAGGGCCTTGCTCAAGGGCCCAACAGTGGCAGCTTGGTGGTGGTGGGGCTTGAACCTCCAACCTTCTATTCAGTAACCCAACACCTTAACCAATGAACCACCCCTGCCCTGATTTCAAATCGCATTGGTCAAAAGTCAGACTTTATAAGATCAAAACTGACATGGATCCCACATGATATAGATGTAGGCTGGCCCCAGCTACTCTCTTACATATGTTCTGAATGTATAGATAGATAGATAGATAGATAGATAGATAGATAGATAGATAGATAGATAGCAATTGCCCCCCTTTGGTAAATGGGAAATTGATATGTTTGCTTTTTGCTCTCTTTTAGCCAGGAGACTGATTCTGTTTAAATGGAAAGATTCTAATCCTCCAACATTCAATCACAGGATCAGAGAAGTTATGCACCTCCTAAAATTGGAAAAGATTATATATACTGGAAGTTTTATTATATTTGGCAACCCTTCTTTGCCTTTGTCGATGATATGGAAGCAAGCAGAATGGCAATGTAACTGGATTCTATTTGTATTTTTTAATCAAAATTATTATTATTATTATTATTATTATTATTATTGTTGTTGTTGTTGTTGTGTATTTTTTCATCTCAGACTTTGTATCAATGTAGGTGTGATGTTCATAAATCTATATCTGGTATATCGGGGGTGGGGTCAGGGCTCCAGAATTGTTTTAGTTTGATGCAATTTGAAAAACACCAAAAAATAAAAACCAAAAAGAAACTGATATCAGTAGGTTGGCATTTATGAACATGCTGTAAATGCATGAACATTCTTATGATTTATTACTGCTAGGGTTAATATTTTAATGCGAATGAATACAATGGTATCGAAACCTTCATTTAGGCAGGTCAAAGATTATATGCATTCTGAAGAAACAGATAAAGAATTTTATGAGTCACATGATCATGTCACAGCATGTTTTCTTCAAAAACAACATGAGTCATTTGAACATCACAGGCTGAACTTCACTGACTTTTCCTTGGTGCTTCCTATTATACTTTATATAGATATATCTATTTTTTATCTATAAAATCTCTAGAATAATTGTATTATATTTCAAATATTGTTGCTTATTTGCAGTTTCTCTTTAATATTATGTACGTCTCTTTACATACATACACCTTCTGTTTTATTTACAGGTTAAAGTGATCATAGATGTTAGCGTTTGAAGTAGTTAGGTTCAAATGGTACAATTGGCCATAACAGTGAATGAGCATATGGCACAGGCCTAACTATGCCTCACAATTAACCCTCAAATGACCTACATATTACCAAATGAGGTGTCTAATTAAAATGGCTTTTATCCATTTATCCAGCTGAATGGCTTCTTTGTGTTGTGTTGTTTCAAGTTTTCTAACACAATAAACACTTCCCAATAGTGTCATTTACAGGGGAGAAAGTATTTAATTTTAAAAATTTAAGTTAAATTGTCAGGATTCGTGTAGCTGTGGTGCTTTTTAATCCATATTATAGCAAATGTTTTGCTACTTCTTACAGAATGCCTTTCCGTG
This sequence comes from Hassar affinis, assembly GCA_025674545.1. Classification (NCBI taxonomy): domain Eukaryota; kingdom Metazoa; phylum Chordata; class Actinopteri; order Siluriformes; family Doradidae; genus Hassar; species Hassar affinis. The sequence goes on along the minus strand of JAOVYV010000016.1, from coordinate 15,258,531 downwards.
TATAATGTCTAAAGGCTTTCTTTCAGGCATGGTATTGTTTTAGTAAAAGCTTTATTATAGATTCCTATTTTATGACTTCTCATCTACTTATCTCAGACTTTTTATCAGAAAATGAACTGCTATAGGAAACAAGTTTGTATGTCAGTAAGGAAAACAGCATATTACAAACCCCATTTTGTTAACCCCAGCTTTACTTAACAGACAAAAGGACAAACAAAAGATTTTCAGTGTTTTCAATGACAAATGTAATTCTATTTATTAAATATAAACAAATTTAGAAATTGATACCTGCAACACACTCAAAAAATGTTGGGACAGAGGCATGTGTACCACTGGGTCATGTCACCTTTTCTTTCAATCATACTTTCAAAAAACATTGTCCTTGTTAGTTGTTTGTATTGAGTCATGAATCTAATTTTATTGAGCTAACTAGCCTTAATATTTATGTGCGCTGACTTCTATAGGTTCTGACACCTGACGTAAATGCTATGCATTGACTTGAAAAGTGTGGCTCAAATGAACAGGATAGGAGAATGTGTTTCATTTTTCATATTTACATCACGTTAAATTGGTGGAAAGGTTGTTCTCAGTGTTGGTGTTTGTTTTTAATGATTCATTTCACAGATTCACCTCTGTTTTATGAGTTCCCACTAAAGGATAATAGGCTTTTAAGCAGAGCTTGTAGACTTTCTCATGAATTGCGAATCACTGTGAACTGTCAAGTTCCTGTTGGCTTAGTCCCAACTGTTCTCAAACAGGATCTTTTAAGGAATACTGAACTTCACATGATGTCTCCTAGCCTGGCTGTATGGTTTGATTATTATGGTTTTATGTAGTGTTTGGTGTTTTAAGCCCAGATAATAATGAGATAACTTTTGATTATCAACTGATGCCAAGTGTAATCAGATAACTTATGAAAAGAAATTAGTGAGAACTTGCATGGCACATATTATTAGGAAGTGATTGTTTTTTGTGTCTATGTATTTCTGACCTTTAAGCCTTCCAACCTGGATAAAAATCACAAAGTTCCGGTCTATATATTATATATTCCATTGAAATACTAATTTGGTTACCTTTCTAGATGTAAAAGTTGGGAAGGGTGATTATGGAGTGGGTAATGTCCATACATCATGCATGGTGATTTTACTTCACACTTAAAGACTGAGGCTGATTTTTGGTGCCTGAAACTTTTTGGCAAACTTGGTTAATGGCATCACCTCATATGCAGTTAAAGAAAAGTACATCAAAAAAACAATCAAAAGTAACACAACCTTTATAGCCTAGTCCTTCAACTTAATTTTGCAGCGATGTCATTTTTAATGTCCTGCCTCACCCAAATCTGTGGTCACAAACTGCTGATGTAGGCCTATAATTATCCATAATTTATTTTATGGATAAAGGACAGAATTCAAAAGCTGACCTTAGACTTCTATTGAAAGTGAGTTTTGATATATACAGTACTGTGCAAAAGATATTAGGCAGGTGTGAAAAACTGCTGTAAACTAAGAATGATTCCAAAAATGGAAGTGTTAATTGTTTATTTTTATCAATTTACAAAATGCAAAGTGAGTGAACAAAAGAAAAATCTAAATCCCATCAGTATTTGGTGTTACTACCCTTTGCCTTCAAGCCAGCATCAATTCTTATAAGTACACTTGTACAAAGTCAGGGATTTTGTAATAAGCCCAGTTTGTTCTTTTTAACCTTATTCTATTTACTTATTTTTATTTTGACATCTAATTATACAGGCATGAAACCTAAAATTTGACTTCTTTTATATACACAGTCCTACATACTGTATCTGTCACACATTAAGTACAACCAAGTGAGAATGAACTCTTGCTTAAATGATAGACAGCATATGCTGATGTTTGCCTAGATTAATGCCAGGCTGGTGCATATGAAAACAGGCTCTTTCCGATAAGACGCTTGTGGCATTTGCTTTGTGCAATTCTGTTGAAACTGTGTGCCTTGCCAAAAGAGAGTAGTGAGGCATGAATTAAATTGCAACTGCCAGCTAAGTGTCAGTGGATCTGGAGCTCTGTGAATTTGGCTTAACACTTTATATTTCAGGGGCATTACACGGCATCTCTGAAGGGCTAGTTTGGCCCAAGAAAGCCTCACAGATGGTGTAAACACTCCATCATTAATTTAAGATAACCAAACAGACAGCAGCAGGGCAAAACTAAAGTATTCAACCCCTAAAAACACAGTTGAACCAGCTCCAGAAAGCCAGGGGAAACACAGAAAGACACTGACATGTCCATTGAAAAAGAATATTTAATTAAAAAATAATTTAGAAATTACATAAATAGGAACAGTAATAATGGTTAAAGTTAAAGGGTTTGTTTGGAGCTGCTGGGGTGCAATTTGAGTCAGGAAGGGGGTCTGTCTCATCTGTTCCACCTCATATTGCAATCTGGGACCCTCACTCTTTTTCTACTTTGCCCCCCGTCTGCATTGGAACAGCTGAAACAGATCCCATCACGGCAGCTGTAGAGGATTATGGATGGAATGGATAATGAGAAGATCCCTGCAGATAGACCGGCCAAGCCCTTCATGTGGATAATCACAGTTCAAGACAGGAGAAAGGTGCAGTTTTTCACTCCTGCTTAGTGTCGCATGCTGAGGCTCCCCATCACTTAGCAATCCAGGACTACTGACTACGCCTGTGGCACGATGTCTTCAAAGACAATGGCAAAACAAGAGTGAGAGCTCATCATGCAGAATGGTGAGGTCAGTCTGCCGTAACCTAGTTCAAGGCATTTCCTCCCCCGTCAGTCTTCGCCACGTTTTTATTCGCCTGTGATGTAAGAGAGAGCATTTGCATTTTGTCAATAGAGCAGCAGATGTTTGAGCTGAATTTAATTTGCCGTTGAAGGATGGGAGTCATGCTTCATGAACAAATGGGTTAAAATAACTCATGACATGATTTGGCTGGTGTGGTTTTGTCAGTTGATGCTTTGTGCTATATGTTTACACAGCTTTTTCACACATCTGCTTATTTCTCCCTTAGAACCCGACCACTGTTCGAACCTACTCTGTCATTACTTTCAGAAGAAAATATGAAAAAGTATATGCTCTATAGTCTAGTGTAGAGTAAGGTGGAGAGCCTGACTTTGCACAACAGTATCAGCATAATCTCATAATGCTGCATTTGGTCAAACAGGAATGTGACCATGACTCATTTATGATGCCAGTAGATAGATACATGTTTTATAAACAGGTATAGGACTGCACAGCTGAACTATCCAGCTGACAAATAAATATTGTTTGCTGCCTTGTAATATTACAAAATATCAGCTGAAGCAATATGAGGAAAGGTGTGGAGCTAAAAGAGCATTAAGAGAACAACTCACACATTGCATCCAGGGACTATCCTGTCCTGTGACTGCCTAGGGACCATCATTCTCCTCAGGAACCCTGGGAGTCGTAGTCTGAGTCGATCATGCTTGGGCGATGGCCTTGTCCTGCTGAAAGATGGATAATATTAAGTACTATTTAACATTTTAACATAACATATAAACAACATTTTTTCAGTGCCTAACATGCATTAGTCAAATACATCATAGAGCCAATGAGAGTCCCCACCATCATTAACAATTAAGTGATTAACAATTGTGCCCAACAGACCACTGTATATGCTTCTAGACTGTTTCAATGAATTTGTATTTTGTCCCCTGTATGCTTTTATCTGACCCCTTGACTTCTTGTCTGTAGATGCTCACCTTTGCACTGGAGATGCTGCCTCTGCAACAGCACTTCTTGTCTTCTCTGTCTCCCACTCATCTACTTCTTCCAAATCCTCCTCCTTTATTTCCAGCTCTTCATCCTCTGCTATGCAGTCCCACACGCGGCTGTTGACCCACAGCGCCTCATCCAGCGTGAGACCACGGCGCAGACAGGACACTTGGCGGCACAGTGGGCATCTGATACTCAGCATACCGGCCCGCTGTTTGGCCATGGTCTCCAGGCAAGGGTTACAAAACGTGTGGTTACAGAAAAGCAATCGGGGAATATGTTTGTTCCGGGAGTAACGCTCATAGCACACTCCACACTCACGATCTTCAATCAGTACCATGGCACAGAGCACGAGACACAGTGACCAAGAGAGAATGTGGGGAAAGTGCCTATGAATGGCTTATTCAGATCCTTCAAGGATGTCACCAAGCCAGCAAGAGAGGTCAATAAGTGCAGGATGGGAATTGGATAAGCGTCCAGTTGGAATATGTTCCACAGTAGCAAATGTTTCTGATTATGTAGGTCCTTCTCAACGATTACTTACAATTGTGATTTGAGCCCCTTTTACAGGAGCAATGGCGTGTCTGTATTATTCGTCTTCCTCTCTGTAAAGAACAAACAAATCACAGCAGTTGTTATTTGGGTCCGGTGCCAGCGTCAGCATTTTTCTAATGGCAACCTCAGATAAAGGAAAGTCTGTGAGTTGCACGTACACCTCAAACAAACAATCCAAAAATTACATTAACACAAACATTTTCAGTAAGCAAGTTTTCCTGGTCAGAGTTGCCGGAAACTAGGTGTGAGGTGGAAATACACCCTAGGTGTGACACCACTCCATTACAGGTCATCATGCATATACTAAGAATTGACATGTTTGTAATAAGGCTATTGTAGCTCAGAGGTAAGCAATTTATGGCTTTTTGTAGGCTTTTTTTTTGTCTGGTTAATTATATCTGGGATAAGTAGACTTTTTTTACCATACATACTAACATACAATACAATTTAAGCTCACTCACTGTTTCATTTCTAATACAACATACTAAATCCAAAGCTGAATGTACTCAAATGTCAAAATTACATAGCCCTCTGGATTATGGTACCCCGGTATAAATGTGTATAATGTCCTTACACTTCTCACTGTTGAATTATGTATGGGTTAGGTATGTACTCTGTTAGGAGTAACAGTTGTTGGAGATAAATATAAATATAATTAATGATATGTTATTATAAGTTACAGGTTCTTTGTGCCTTATATTGAGTTTGTCTAACAATCTGTTCTGTATTAAATGTCAGTAAAAGCATAAATAAATTCAGGAGCAGATGGCACAGCTGTCGTCTGTCCTACCGCCAGTTCTACAGACTGTTTACCATCACAATACTTTATTCTACACAGGAGCTGTTGGCCACCTGTTAGTCCAGCATTATTCATTTGATTTTGACCTCTTGGAGGAAGCCTTTGACCTGTTGTGGCCTTTCAGGCAGAACGCCTCAGTGTGCGGATTTGTTAAAAGTAAAAATTCAAATTGCATGTTCTCTACTGACCAAAAAATAAACATTGTTTAATGATATAATTAGGCTTGTTGGAATGAGTTGACTAGACCATCTGTGTAAATCTTATTTGAACATTAAGCACATTGAACATTAATGATTGAACATTGAACATTAATTAATTATTATTAATTATTATTCTTTAATTCTTTGATTCCTAAATTAATTCTCTTTTGTAGGGCTTCAATGCTCTACTGTAATATGCAAAAGAAAAACTTTCTATTGTTTTTGAAGAGTGTAACAACACGGAGACCCGATTTCCATCCAGTTCAAGGAGGCTTCAGCACACTTTCATTAAAGTTAAAAAGAAGGTTAAAAGGATAAAAGGAAACTGAGGAGAACATGTTACTTACTGTGGAGAGAGCGCTGCTGCACCAGCTGTCTGTCAAGTGTTTGTTGTTCTTTCTCCTTTATAGCCGTTTGCTCAATCGAGTGAGTGTCAGTGTGTGAGTGTGAGAAGACAAACCAGTTCTGCTGTCTGTGTGACTGCTTGGTGTGCGTTTTTAAAGGCTGTGTGGAGTGGGAGTGGTGGGGGATCTCCCGCACTAGAAAGAGTGTCACAGAGGAGCAGGAGATGACCTTGTAACAGCCTGGTTCGGATGAAAAGTAGAAGGGGAGGTCTCTTTCCTAGTAACCAGCGGCTGTCTTTGTTCACACAGGAGCAGGTGGAGAGTGTGTTGAGGAAGCGTGTGTATGTTTGGAATTGGGGGTTGGGATGTGCTCATTGAGGCACAGATAAAATGATATCATGTTAAGTCATCTTTTTTCCTGTGTGCTACAGACATTTATAGAATGTTTTAGCCTGTATTTATAGTTACAATTGTGGCTGGAAGTTACGTTTTCTGTAGAAGTGTTTTCTTCTCCCCAGCAAGTACTATGAACCATCCAACAACAGATGTTTTCAAATGTTTTGTAGCCAACGGGCCCCTTTAATAACTGTGAAATTGACCCTCTCAATACAGATTTTAAAATAACTTCTATTCCAACTATTTAAATATTACATGCATTCAATAATATTTTGTTATTATATTATATTTCTTTGGAACCATAAAGCATTTTACTCTTGAAATTTCTGCTGCCATTTTACTCTTGAACTACTACCAGCCTTCCGCTGACGATATTATTTCACACAAAGAAAAACTGGTCAGAGAACATATTAAGTAGAGTTTAAGTAAAATGTACTTCAAAAAAAAAACTTCATGGCTTATACTATTTTTAATTTAAACAGGTTTTCCTTCCTAGGTTGAATTATGTAGAATGGGCGTACTGAATTTACATAGTATTAACAGCACTCAATGACATTATGAGTTCTCAAGAAGATGTTGGCACAGACAGGAATTATGATTTATCATGACACAGCAATACGGCCATTGCAGCATGACAAACACCTGGGTTTGAGCCTCAGATCAGATGAAAGGGCTTTGAAAATAAGATAAGATAGTACTTTATTCATTCCCGAGGGGAAATAAAAAAAATACTTGATTTAATAATGTTGCACACACAAAAATTAATGTAACTCAATTCAATCACATGGAACCCGATGTACGCATTTGAATGAAGTAAATTCAGAACTATTTATCCAAGTGTACTTATCTTAGTTCAATTCAGTTAACCTGAATAGCAGGCTAATAAGTATATAATCTCCATGCAAGAACATGTTCCTTCTTGAAGTTCTCAGTCCATGGGATGCTGTTTCGTTACAGGCACCCTGTACACACTCCTTACACATATGCACACTGATTCACACCCAATGGGAATCTGGTGTAGCCAGTCTGCCTGCATGCATGTTTTTGAACAGATCCAAAGAACCCAAAGGAAAACCAATGCAAACGTAGAAAACAAACATAAAAAGCTCAAATCCGGGACCCTGGAACAGTGCGGCGGCAATGCTACCGTGTCAAGGTGCCCCCGCTGCCATAAAGTTACTTATCAAATGCAAGTTACTAAGAAAATATAAAGCCATCTGTCTCCACACAGAAAACTTCACCATGAATTGAATTGCAGCTATCAGTAGTGTCACAGCTGCTATTATATTAAATTAATTGACACCCTCTTTCCATTCCACATTGATATGGTTTAAATTTGTTTATTTAATTCAATTCAGACGTTTTAGTAATCAAGCAAGATATGTGAGGAAAAGATCTGAGAGTTACTCATGTGACTCATGAGGAAGAAACTTTTAGAGGAACCAAAACACAAAAGGGAATTATCCTCTACTGGGTAACACCTGAGAGTGGGAGTTTGATAGTAAAATTATGACTATTATTATGTTTTACACTGGGGGTTCCATATAATGCATGCCAAAGCAAAAAAACAACAACAGCAAATAAAAATACATTAAAAAAGAAAATTATTAA
>JAOVYV010000016.1:15186013-15198529 GCA_025674545.1 Hassar affinis | reverse complement strand
TTCCTGGTATGCTGACATTACCCTGGATACCGTGGCTCTTGATACATCACAAAGACTTGCTGTCTTGGTCAGAGATGTGCCAACAACACGCGTACCAACAATTTGTACTCTTTTGAACTTGGTATATCACCCATAATGTTGTGTGCATTGCAATATTTTGAACAAAACTGTGCTCTTACCCTGATAATTGAACCTTCACACTCTGCTCTTACTGGTGCAATGTGCAATTAATGAGGACTGGCCACCAGGCTGGTCCAATTTAGCCATGAAACCTCCCACACTAAAATTGCAGGTGTTTTAGTTTCATTGTCTAACCCCTGTAGAATGTGTATGTATCGTGGAGCCAATAAAACCTATTATATAGATTTCTTCTTTCACTTTCAGTTTGTTCATGTTGTTGTCATTATTTAACAAAAAGTATGTAATGAAACATGCTGTAATGTGTATTAGACCTTTAGTGATTGTCAGCTCTGGTCAGTCGGTAGTACATCCATAATTGTTCTGTTTGTGCAATTGGTAGTGATGTTGCACAGGTTGAATGATGTAAGTCTCTGGAGTTAAGATGATCTTGGACCATCTTCGCTTTGATTGGCAGGTCCGGAGATCACAGACGAGTTGGTGAAGGTTCTTAGGAAACGTCTGGACGAGGCCACACTCGACATCATCACTGTGATGCTGGTTAGAAACTGCAAACTCACCCCTGCAGATGTAGAGGTACTTTAACTTGATTCTAAATAGAGCACTGCATATGGAGTTATTTTCTTATCATATAATAACTGTTAGTTATTTTCTAATCGTACATAAATGCAACAGTGAGATCATTAATGTGTGAATTATTTTAGGCTGAATTAACAAATCAACTTGAGTGATTTGATTAAAAGATCTCTGCACTTTGAGGAGTATTAATTAAGCACGACACTGCTGAAAGCTAACCAGGTGGGACTAAAACAAAATAAAACTAGAAATTGTCAAAATCATGTTCTTTAATTTGTAGGCTGCTCTGCAAACTCTTAGAGTGAAGCATGAAGTCCTGTATAAATTATTTAAAAAAATCACAAATCTCATTAGAAGCTTGAACATAAAATGTAATATAAAAATATACCATTTCCATGTGTCATACAATGTCTCTCTTTGTGTCTGTGCTTTACGTAGCTGTATCTGTATTTGCATTCTGAGTCGAACTGCAATGGGTGTGGCCTAGACTGAATTTTTTTTATTTATTTATTTATTTTTCAAATCGGAATCTAACAACTCTGTCTTGAAACACAGAAAAAATAGAAGATTGTTGGAAAAATCACAAAAAAGTCCTCAGCTACATCATTTGAGTTCATAATTGGTCTCAGTCAGATACACTGCAGACCTTTCTAGCAAACTTCGGTGACTGACTAAATGATGGCGAATGTTTATGTAAAATCAATAAAAAGAAAACATGGGATGTAGAAGCTGATATTTTTAAAAGGGTTTTATTTTGGAGACCCATGCAGAGATAGACTGTTCTGGGATGAACCTTGTGGGCTGTAGGGAGTGATGGCTCTATAAATAAAAGCATGGTTCTGTCTAGTTTGTATAGAAATATGGTCAAATATATGGAGCTCAGTACAGCAGTGTTTAGGTCAAGCTACTAGAACATATGATAATAGACAAAAATATATATGCCGAAAATTAACTTGATATCATTGATGCATGTAGACAGTGTTATTTATTCGAGTTTAGGCCAATCTGAAACTGTCTGCCACTGAATAAATTGCAAAAGTAGATTTTTGTCTGGGATGCAGATGTATTTTAGATCCTAAAGGTTATTCATAGTACACAAGTCTAGTGTGTCTGCAACTATAACATTCATATTGTGAAATAACAGGCTGTATCAGTGGCAGGATATACTTAGTGGTTCAGACACTGGACTACTGATTAGAAGGTCAAATCAAACCACCACCAAACTGCCACTGTTGGGCCCCTGAGCAAGGCCCTTAACCCTCAACTGCTCAGCTGTATAAAATGAGATAAAATGTAAGACACTCTGGATAAGGGTGTCTGCCGAATGCCATAAATGTAAATGTATTGCTTTTTGCACATTTTTGAACATATTTTGTCTGGTTTCTCACTCTCTCCCTGCAGTTTATTCAACCTCCTGGTTCTGCTCCTACTGAGGTGATGGAGTTCAGTCTGCCTCAGTACAGTGTCCCATGGATACGAGCCTTGGCCCATTATCTTCGCCAGAATCTGCTCATCTTCCTGCACATCCCCAAATACACAGACAGTAACATGGAGCACCACTTCAAGGTAACTTTCACACTCTGTGCCCTTTGCTGCTTTGCTTGCATTCGCTCACATACTGGTTTTAATGCACGCTGGACTCACTGTTCGTTTTAATGCATCACTCGTCTGTAGTGGTATAGTGAATTTCAAAGAATAAACAGCTTAGAAAATGTTGCACAGTGTAATGGGTTTAGGTCAGGGTGCATTAATGAAGGGTTGTTCTTTTCAAATCCCAGCTATTCAGCATCCTAAAATAATTTTGAGAAGTGCTGGAAAAGTTTCGACCTGAATATGCTGGAAACTTTGTCTTTTTTCTCAATGCTCAGACTTCCAGTGTGTTCTGCAATCAATCCACCCACCTCTCTCTCTCTCTCTCTCTCTCTCTCTCTCTCTCTCTCTCGTTCTCGTTCTTGTTACTCTCAGCACTACTTCCATGTGAGCAGTGATCTGCCTGATTCTGATATCTACCTCTACAACAAACCTGGAGGCCAAGGAACAGGTGGCAAAGGTACATTCTCTCAGCTCCACCAAGCTCTCAGTTTCTGCTCTTTCCTGTTTCTCACTCTATCTCTAATCTGCCTTGTCTTTCTGCCAGGGTTATTTTATTTTATTACCGAAAGCTTTGTTGTCATGAGAATACACTTTAACCTGCACATTGACACAGTTACCTAATCAGCCAGTCGTGTGGCAGCAGCACAGTGCATAAAATCATCTAGGTACAATCCAGAGCTTCGATTACTGTTCAAATCAAACATCGAAATGAGGCAAAAGTGTGATCTCAGTCATTTTAAATGGAGAGTTTTTAAAAAGTTTGCTAATGATAGGGATAGGGAAATGACATCAGTCTGTAAACCTTTGCGTTACTGTAAGCAGTACATGGTACATAGCCACAATTCTTATAGAAACCTAAAACTGTGATTACTTGTCTATGAATATGTATGAATAATTAGTGACTGTATGCACTTTGCCAGACATCCTCTCTTTTGATTTAAAGTAAGCAGTCCTAATCTTGGGGAAATATTCTCTAATCTAAAGCTTTACCCAGCTATCTAGGATAATCATTTCATATTTTCCCAGCAGGCTGCCTGTAAACACAGCCTTGGGATCACGAGAGCATTTTTAATTTATCCCCTTTAACCTCAGGCTCATTATTCAAGCCAAGTCAAGTGTTTTTTTTTTGGTCATTTTTTGGTCATTGGCTGAATTTGTAAAACTTAAATGATCTTATATCATTCTGTATCTACTATGAATTATTTAAGAACTCATGTAAAACTGTTATAAAAGGTGTACAGTTAGAAGAGTCAGGAAATGAAGTCTAGTCTCACAGTCTCTGAGTTTTTTAGGGTTTTATATAGATGTCTGTTGACACCAAATTATTCTCAGCTCACACCAGCACTTCATGTCAGCCCCAGCCAGAGCACAGCTAAATACTGGAAATATTTTGTCATTAATCCTGCCTAATGCTGACAAAACTGTAATTTTGATGGACTTTTAACTGTCACAGTGTGCAAATCATTCAAAAGAATTTTAAACCCATATTAGGAGTCAAACATCATTTAGAATATGCAGCAGCAAAACTGAAAGGGAGTCTTGCACCATGGAAACCAAGCAGCAGATGTGTTTTGTGTGCTGTTTGGGGATAATTGGTTGGGTAGTAGTGGACTTTTACAGTGAAAGGAATGTTGTGAAAAATGAATAGGCGAGTCCTTGCACTGAATAAATTATCTGTTTAGAGAGACATGTTAGGGAGAAGTGTGAACTAAAGTGATGACATTCCTTTTGTTGACTACTGGAGTATCCTTAGCAGCAGCAAAACAGCAGCTGTGCTTTCTTTTAATTGGATGTTGGAAGACACCAGGAAAGAAGGAACGCTAAGAAACGGTCCTTAATGGAAAGAAGCAAGAATTTCTCTAGTGCTGATGGGGGTCTTCTGGTAAATCTGTTACATGAAAAAGGGAAGAGTGAATCCAGTTTCATGTGCGTACTCTTTATTTGGCATGCATTCTAATTTCTTTCCAGCAAGCAACTCTTCAATCAGTAATTTGCCAACCAAAGAGGAGTGTGGTGCTTGTTGGCTTTAAACCAGTTTAGCGTTTGGGTGCAGCTCTACCCTGGGACATGCATGTGCTAAGCTTTAAGTGTTCTTCATATTACCCGTTCAATTATTCAAAAGATATTAAGAATAGTTTGGTCTCTGCTTCATGTACTGGACGGTAACCCTAACCATATGTCCATGGGGCTGATCTCATAATTCATCAGTCCTTACTTTTATAAAAAGAATATAAAAGACAAGAGTGTTAATGAAGTAGAGAACCACTGCTGCCCAGTAGTACCAGTGCTTGATGGATGAGTTGGGCATCAGTTGAGAAGAGCAACAAGTCAGAGGGATGGCAGGGGATGGGGGATTAAGATAAGTGAGATAGACTGTAGCTATGACAGATGATGAGTGAGACAAGCAGTGGGTACGATTGGCACCAGGTGAGATGGTTTATTTTATTATTAGAAGTTTAACAGCAGTTTTTACACAGTAGTTACATTTATGACAGGAATGCTTAGTATTTCACGGTCATCAATGGGAGGAATTTAGTGTCTCAAATTTGCCAAATATGCATGTTATTGGACTGTGGGAAGAAACCAGGGCCCCTGGAGGAAGCTCACACAGACACTGGGAGAACATGCAAAGTCCACACAGAAAGCACTTTGCCTGGGAATCAAACCTAGGACCTTCTTGCTGTGAGGCGACAGCGCTACCCACTGCACAGGTTGAGGGAGAGATAGATGATGAGTGAGACTTTAATCATTTTTATCTGCATAGATTTATGTTAAGCAAACTGTATGCATTGCTATTAAATTTAGATCATACAAAAAATGGAAGCTGAAAATGGCTGTGGCCCAGGAGGGAAAATGAGTAAATTTGAAAAGAATTTGTAATTTTAAATGTGCTGCCTGACCTATAATACCTGTATCATTGAAAAGATGAGAAAAACAATTGCCATGCAGCAGAATTTGCTGGGGTTCCAGCTTGCTCCAGCTTTCATTCTAAGGACCCAGGTTTAGCTCCACCCCCAACTCGTGAAGATTACAGTATGTAATTTTATAGTGGTCATCAGAAAGAGCGAGGCAATTTGACTGCAGAGGGCTGTAAAAATTATAACCTGCTCCTTTAAAATGAATCTCAATGCTCATTTGGTGTCATCTCATGTATCAGTATTATTTATGCACTGGGCTTGTTAAACAGACTCATCGCTGATTTACTTATATAGGTTAACTCTAACTCTGATATTTTGCTTTAATCTTTGGTGATGATCAGGTCTTGCAGTTCCTGATTTTTTTGTAACTTGTATAAAAGTCTTAAGTGCTCGGTAATGACTGAAGAGAAGAGTTGAGTTCAGCTCTTAACTGAGAAGTGGCTCAGTAATTTAATATGATTATATGTCTGGCTAGTAATAATATGTCTGGCTAGCAAGAGGTAATTGGCAGGTAAAGCAAGGAGGGTGTTGATGTACCCTGCCTGGAGCAGCTATTGGCTAATTAAATGATGACTCTTTAAAATACTGGACAAGTGAATCAGGGGTTATTCAGGTACTGAGTTTTGTGCCTCGGGTTTTAAAATTAAGCAGGCTTACCTTTAGTGGAGCTGTGGGTTTGGATAATAAGGATAAAATGGGGTTTGTTGGGCTTGGTTCCAGGGTGTGTGGGTTTAATCTTGTTCAGCTGCTGTCATGAATTAACCAGCGTGGGCAACATTCGGTGTTCTTAACGTGCAGCACAGGTGTGCTATCTGATGCTGACAGGACTTTGAAGTCCAGCCTTATCCTTCATGAGTTCACACTGCACTGAGTGTTTGTATTCTGAAGACTCCTAGACAGCAAATCCTCTTTTATACTGTGCTATGCACTCGTATTATCAGTAAGCCAATCCCTCACCTTTTAAACCTGCCTTCCTCTTACCTATTTCTCATTTACATCTCTTTTCATTCTCCACTTTACTTGAAGCCCCCTTTTATATACCAAATTTATATTCAATTTTAGACTTGATTCCAACTCACTAGCTAAGTCTATTCTGTCATGTAGCTGCTGCCAGCCTTGGAAGGACTGGGGATAATCCTTCCTCCATGTACTGTCAAAATTATTAAACGCCCTAAATGTCATTCCAAGTGGTAATTAGTGGGAGCTTTAATTCCAAGTTTGGCGGATTTACTGACCTTAACACTTTCTTCCTAACAGGGGAAATGATGGTTTCAGCGGTCAATAGTAAGGGATAATTACTGTAAATGCAATTTACTTTTAATAGTCACAGTTAGACCATAGACACTCAGGGTGCTCTGTTTAATCCATACCTGGTATGTGATTTTATAGTAGTATAGAATCTATACTACACTAATTTCACAATAAATCAGTCTAGTTAACTAGCTGTAATATTAATGATGCATGTGAAAGCCAAGAATTTCTGATGAATTTTTAGTGAGTGGGGCGAGCATGTGATAGGGCATGTGATTCAGTTAAGACACTTAAAAGCCACAGCCACTGCACCTTGCTGAAGTAATTCAGTTGATCTATGAGTGGCACACTGGGAGCTCCAGGCAAGTTCCATCCTGTCTGTGCAGAGTATTGCATGTTCTTCCTGTGTTTGCATGGGTTTCCTCTGGGTTCTACAGATTTTCTTCTACCTCCGGTAGTGAATTGGTTACATTACCTTCAGGAAGGAGTGACTGAGGGAGTGAAAGTGTATGCTTTCCTATGATGAACTGGCATCCAATCCAGGGTGTATTCCTGCCTCGTACCAAGTCTTTCTGGGATAGACTCCAGATCCACTGCCACCCTGACCACCATGATTGCTGAAGCTCTAATGTGTATGTAGTTTAGTCCATGTTACAGAGGAGAGACGAATGGCATCCGCTTACTCAGAAAGTAGGGCTGCTTATGTTCGATTGGATGACTGTGAATTTATTACAGTAATTCTGAAGTGGCACAGTTAGTGCTTTGGGACTAAATTGAGCTTTACTATCCTCTTTTAACTGTCTACTATCACACTATTGTCATTGCAGCAGGTATAGGTAAGGTAAACAAAATACCACCTCTTGCATCAATAGACATACTGTATGTTCATCCAGGGTGACTGCTCGAGGTTGGGCTTGTCTCACTGTGATCTACGCAATCTGCAAGATCCTGCACCTGTTGTGACTTTGTTTTTTTTAAACAGAGACTTAAATCCATGCAAACATTTACAACCCCAATTCCAATGAAGTTGGGACACGTAAAAACAGAATACCATGATTTGCAAATCCTTTTCAACCCATATTCAATTGAATACACTACAAAGACGATATTGAATGTTCAAATGCATAAACTATTGTTTTTTTGCAAATTTTCACTCATTTTGAATTTGAACAGTTGGGACAGGGGCAACAAAAGACTGGGAAAGTTGAGGAATGCTCAAAAAACACACCTGTTTGGAACATTCCACAGGTGAACAGGTTAATTGGAAACAGGTGAGTGTCATGATCGGGTATAAAGGGAGCATCCCCGAAAGGCTCAGACAAGCAAGGATGGGGTGAGGTTCACTACTTTGTGAACAACTGCATGAGGAAATAGTGCAACAGTTTAAGAACAACATTTCCCAACATGTTATTGCAAGGAATGTAGGGATTTCATAATCTACAGTCCATAATATCATCAAAAGATTCAGAGAATCTGGAGAAATCTGTGCAAGTAAACGGCAAGGCCGAAAACCAACACCAGCATTAAAAACAGACATCATTCTGTAACGGATATTACCACATGGCTCAGGAACACTTCAGAAAACCATTATCAGTGAACAAAGTTCGTCGCTTTATCTACAAGTGCAAGTTAAAACTCTACCATGCAAAACAAAAGCCATATATCAACAACATCCAGTAACACCACCGACTTCGCCAGGCCCAAGCTCATCTGAGATGGACTGACGCAAAGTGGAAAAGTGTCCTCTTGCAGGCAAAAACCAATAAAGTTTATCCATTTCAACATTAAATATCTTGTCTTTGTACTGTATTCAATTGAATATGGGTTGAAAAGTATTTGCAAATCATCTTATTCTGTTTTTAATTTATGTTTTATACAATGCCCCAACTTCTATTGAATTGGGGTTGAAATGCAACTCCACTCATCTCAAACTGGTATCAAAACAGAATCAGACATCTGTGTAATGTAAACATTGTGAAAAATGATCTGTGGTACGGCATGCATTTTCCATCTTTAAAGCGTCTTTGTCTCTTTCTGTGTTTCCTCACGTCTTGTCTCTGTGGTTGAGTCTCAGTGTCACTCACTCTTGTTGTGGGGGTTTTTTTTTTTTTTTTTTTTTTTTTTTTTTTGTGACTCAGGTACCATGTCGGAGCTCGTTCAGAACCTCTTCCCACCCTCACAATTTCAAGGTACCACAGCTCCATTTCCCATCAGTGTTTCCTGCGCTGGCACCCCCTCCTGGCTGTGTGTGTGGTTCTGCGCTCACTTATTCAGCTTTGTTTAGCTTGTGGTTCCTTGTATGTTCTAAAATCCACAAAGCCATGCTTGGCCCTGCATGACATGGTCTATTTGCATTCGTTGTTGTTGATGTTTTTTCTGTAGTGTATCGCCAGAATTTAGCTTTTTGTTAGTCTTGTGAAAATAAAATGGTTCAAGCTTTCAGAGGTTCAGAGGAAACATCAGAAAATCTGAAATCAAGAATCCTTCTACAATATGTCATGAGATTTTATTTGAAGCATAATGGAGTAATATGGGTAATATACGAATAATATAATTTCTGTATACGATGCCACATTTACAAGGAAGTTCCTCATTTGTTATCCATGAATTCAGAAGTTGAAGTTTTGGATGAGCTCAGAGCACAGCATTGGCGTTTTATTTAAATGTTTCTGATCTTGTGGGAGTTCACTTTGCAGTTCACTTTGCTATTTACTATGAAGCAAAGCCTTTTGCAGATAACGCTGTCCTTCTTCAGGCGAGCTCCGTGTAGATCCAGTTATGTTTGCACACATGCTCTGACATAGATGAATGATGGGTATCAGATGTATGATGAAGAACCAGATTATTAAAACTCAGGTGACTGTACAAGATTTTTTTATTTTAATCACAAAGGCAGTTCATACTGGATGCATTGCGAAAGCACTTTCTTAAACAGTTTTGGTATTCATGGAACTGTGTCAGTCCATGCTGTGTAACCCATATGTCTGTTTTTTAAATGAAGCAAAGATATCCATTGAAAAAGCACAAGGCACTTTTTTTATACTCTATACTATTTTATACTCCATACTACTCTCTACTTGTATACTAACTGTATTTAGTAGACTAATTGTTAGCTTTCTGTAACCGTACTTTCAGAGAAAAGTGGTTGTGTCATGGCGATTCATGGTGATGGTGATGCTCACGGATGACCATAAAAAAGACAATTAGGTTTTTTTTACAAGCAGCCCCCAAGTCTCACCACTCTTTCATTGAGCTGTGTGAGAATTACAGCTGGCATAACATCACCTATCTCTGTCCCTGTCCCTGTGTTTCAGTTACACAGATGTACATTTGGCTGATAGTCTTCCTGATGAAAACGTAGCATGCTCTCGTGCCTGCTGAACGTCTGCTTGTGCCGTGTGCATTGAGCAATGTGACGGATCAGGATTAGATGCTGTAATGAGCTGTCTTTTAAGTGTTATATTACGCCGATAGTACAAGACTGTTTCAAGCTTGCAATTAATTAAAACATGTCTGGAAACAGGATTGATAATCATATATTTGGGCCAGTGTGATCTTAAGATAGAAAACAAAAGATGAATTTGACTTTATTCAAAGATTTATTTCCACTTTGGATGTGGAAAGATGTCATTTTCGCAGTGAATGAAGTAAGAATGGCTTAAATTAGATAATTGTCAGATTTTTGGTGTGATTACTGATTAGATTAGATTCACAGCCCTTACGGGTTTCAGAGGAACACCCACTCCTGTCTGGAGGGCGCACAAGACACGGAGGAGCCAGTCAGGCTCATCAAGCCTCTTGTAATGTTGTGTGGTAAATAGAGCTTTCACTATATAAAGGGCACAGAGACACAGCTTGTGTGAACACTCCCATCATTACAGTGATTGTACAACACACACAGCCTCTCTCTCTCTCTCTCTCTCTCTCTCTCTCTGTCTATCTCTCTATCTCTCTATCTCTGTATTTATCAATCTATCTGTCTTACATGTAGACTCACAAAAAACACATTGTGGTAGCTGGAGAAGTAGAAGTGGCCAGTTATTGGTTGTGTGGGTTGTGAGCAACATGCCCTACTGCAAGAGCAGGAGAATGCCAGAAACGTAATGGCAGAGACTTAAGAAGGAGAGAAAGACAGTGATTGAGTGAGGTTGAGATGGAGAAAGAGAAAGAAAAGGACAGAAAGGGTGAGAAGGAGAGATGAGATGAAGAGTAGAGAAAGAGAGAGGACTTGGGTGGTGTACGTGACCCTCTCACTCATCCATCATATGAGGAGCATGACTCACAGTGCTAATGGTGTGCACTAATAACAGCAGCTAGATAAACACATGCGCACACATAAAGAGAGAGAGGGTTAAGAGAGAGAGAGAGAAAGAGAGAGAGACTGAGACTGAGACTGAACGTGACTGCTGTTGCAATGCAGCTGTTTGTTGCAGAGTGAGAGAATCATCAATCTCTCCCTCTCCACTACAGGCACATCACTTGCGTCCTCCAGGCCTGATATGTGGAAAGCTGAGCACACATTACATGACTTACAGATCTCAAAAATGGAAAGTGCACATAGCATATTTTGGATAGGATTTCTTGTCTTAACAGTGCACACACTATACCTCAACAAACAATATACATATCAAATAAACACGGGGTAACATGCATTACACGTTTTCTTGTGCAGCACAGCCTGACGTTCAGCACTGAAGTTCCATTTTAGACAATCTCAAACAAGCAATCTCTCTTAATGAAGACTAGATCAGACAAAATCACAGTCCATTAAAAGTCACTTTAATGTGTTGCCATGTCATTAGCTGGCCTGCCATCTTTGTGCTCGAATGTGTTTATACAGGGCGTTTCAAAAAGGAGGACCCAATTTCAAAGCAGTACTTTTCACCTTGGCAACATGTGACATTTTGTTACATAAAAGTGTACAAATTGTTTAAGAAGATATCAGGTTTTAGCTGAGGTAGTGTGTCATTTAGAAAACGTCGATCCTGCAGGTGTCAGTGTGGCGGTGTTCCATCTTGCTGAAAAATGAAGGCATCAGAATTGCTCTTTCAAGTTGGGTCCACCTTTATGAAACAGCCTGTATTGTAAACTCTTATTCCAAATCATGTTAGAAATAGGTCTTGGTCAATTCCCACTCACCACCTATGTATGCCTATCATGTGACAGCTACCAACCAGGGATGGTGAAGACCAGCATGTGCTTCCCTGTGAAAGCCAACCAACCACATCTTTTGAACAATTGCTCAGGTTGCATCACAAGGCAGCGTAACATCCTCAGAGGAAGGAGCTATCCATCCCCCGTCTGCAATCTCAGGCACTCTGTGACTGGCTAGTGTTGCTGTGATTGACAGGAGATGGACAGTGCCACAGATCTCTTGGCCAATTCTTTGGATGATGTGGCAATGGGGAAAGGTTTTCTGACATGTGCCGTTATTTTACTAATACATGGTCATGACTCTGCTCACCTTAATAGCAGCTTCTATTTATACTGAAGTACAGAAAAACTGGTACTTATGCAAAAAAACATAGCAATGCCACCTGTCTACGTCATTGGCTGCGTCTGTCAGTGCGTATATAATGTGATAGACATGCATGGAAGCTTCTAGAGCTGTTTCCACCGTGAGGATGGCAAGTTATCATGAAATTGCGATTTTCCACACGGTTTAATAGTTGGAGCTCATGAGATGGGTCATAGCATTTCGGAGGTAGAAGCAAAGTTTGGATTTTCACAAGAATGCCGACGAAACCTCGGACTTACGACAGCAATGTGGCTGTAAAAAGACTCTGCATCTGCTGGCAAGAATTGTTTCATGCGATAGGCATGCGACACTGAATCAAGTAACACCGGTATTCAGTGCTGGGGCCTCACCAAACAGCGTGAGGACTGTGCAGTGTTCCCTCCAAGATCCTGTGGGGGATCTACCAAGTATTAACTGCTATACCAGTTCTTCTGGTACTTCAGTGTACAGGGGTTAGACAATGAAACTGAAACACCTGTCATTATAGTGTGGGAGGTTTCATGGCTAAATTGGACCAGCCTG
>JAOVYV010000016.1:15133908-15166050 GCA_025674545.1 Hassar affinis | reverse complement strand
GAAGAATGGCTTAAAATCCCTCTGACCACTGTGCAGGACTTGTATATGTCATTCCCAAGACGAATTGACGCTGTTTGGCCGCAAAAGGAGGCCCTACACCATACTAATAAATTATTGTGGTCTAAAATGTCAGGTGTTTCAGTTTCATTGTCTAACCCTTGTGTATATATACTGTATATATGTATAGTGTGTGATGGAAGATGTAGATAGCCTAGACTGTTCTGAAAAAAAACCAAGATTGAGCATGAATGCATAGTCCTAATAATGACCAAGATAAGAGTTTTAAAGGTAAAGGTAGTGGGATTACCCTGTAAATAGTCTGTTTCATAGGGTTAAAACACTTGTGTTGGTTATCATCCTACAGTAAACAGCGTCCCCTACAACCTCTACACCTGATGATCTATTTGTCTAAATATGATGCTGAAGATGTTATCTGTAACCTACTGCTATTTAACTAAACTCTGTGTCCATACCTGTGAAACACATGAATTGTGAATCACGCAGGCCCAGTATGAGGATTGTACCTTTGGCTTGTTAACTGCATCTGGTGAGAAACCATTTTTTTGTGCAATCCAGACTATGCACAGAAGTGTTCTTGATCTGATATTCATATTGAGGATGCATCAAACTGCCGACTCGTTAATAATCCTGCATTCAGACCAGCAGTGAGTCGATTAGAGCTGTGGAAGTAGGCAAAGCATCTGTCAGTGATATGAAGGATCAAGAAGCGTGACAAAGTTCAGTGATTTTTCTCTATCTACTAAAAAACTTTAGCTGTAGCATTGGTTCCTCTAATTTATTCCCACTTGTGGCTCCTGAACTAGTCAGTGGTGCATCCTGTACTGCTACAGGCGTCATAAGTTCGATTTACCCAAAATAGATCATTGATGTTTTTCACTGGTGATCACTGATCGGTGAAAATATGGCAACTGCTATTAATCTAAAGATGGGAATGCCTACTGTGTGTAAGTGTGTGGTAAACCGAAATAATAACATTGAAAGAAAAGTGGAGGAATTATATGTCATGTAGTCATCACACGTTTTTTTTTTCTTCTTGTTTTTTAAATTTGTTGCAAATAACTAACAAGCTAACTAGGAAATGTTATCTGAAATATATAATTCCCTCAAATAATCATACTAGATCTGGCTATAGTCTGGATGATAAAAGCTGATATGAATGTTTCTTTAAGAATTTAGTTAGAAAATGCCAAACTCCATTTCCAGAAAAGTTTCTTAAAATGCAATAAAAACTGAAATCTGTAATTTGTTAATTTGCTTGAACCTTTATTGAACAGACAATAGGACAAAGAAGAATTTCACTGTCCTCAATGATCAATTTAATTCTATTTGTTAAATATAAACAAATTTAAAAATTGATGCCATCAGAAATGTTTTCCACCTTTTCTTTTTAATTACAAGTTTTTAATCCCTTGTGAATTAAGACTGCTTAGTGTTGCAGTTTGTAAGGGGAATTTTTGCCCATTCTTCTGGTGTACAAGACTTGAGCTGCCCAGCAGTCCATGGTCACTGTTGTCTGATGATGCACCATGAATATTCAGTAGGTGACAGATCTAGACTGCAGGCAGGCCAGTCAAGCCACACTGAGTTCCTGGGAAAAGGCATCATTTTAATGGCAGCATATGTTTCTCCAAAATACCAATCTAAGCCTCTGGATCAATGGTAACTTCACATGTATATGCAAATCACCCATGATGTGGGCACTGATGCACCGCAATGCCATCACAGATGCTGTCGGTAAGAGTCTGGATGGTCTTTTTCATCTTTGGTACATTAAATCTGCCTCAGATGACTTTAGACCCAGAGAACTTGGCAGCGTTTCTGTGTAAAATTAATAAACGGCTTCCTTTTTGCATAATACAGTTTCATATTGCATTTCTTGATGGAGCAGCAGACTGTGTTAAGTGACAGTGGTTTTCCAATGTACTTCATCACGGTAGCATGATAGTTTCTCAAGCAGTAGCATCTCAGGGCTTGATAGTCACACACATTCAGCAGCTGTTTCCACCCTTGGCCTTTACGCACCAAGCTTCCCCCTGATCCCCTGAACCTTTTCACTATATTATAAACTGTAGATGGTGAAAGACCAAAATTCTTTGCAATATTGTGCTGTCATTGTATTTGAACTGACTCACAATTCACTCAGGAAATTTGTCAAAGTGGTGAACCACGACCCATCCTTGCTTGCAAAGACTAAGCCTTGGGTGGATGCTCCTTTTATACTCTTGATGAGCTCATCTGTTAGTAGTTAAACTGCTAATTGTGGTACCTCCTCTGTTACTTGTATAATATGAGTGTGTTGCAGCCATTCATTTCTAAGTTTGTTTATATGTAACAAATGGAATTATTTTATTCTTTAGAAATGTCCCAACTTTACTTTCATTTTTTTATTTGCTGATAATATCAGTTCATCTGTCACCTGCTTTAGCCAATAACTGCATGCTACAAATATAAATAGATAATAAAGCCTATTAGTTGATTATTTCATCTATATGTTCCAGTTCTCTATAATCTGTAATACAAAATGGGATTAGATGCAACATATTCTTCTGGACTTCTTAAATAACACATGTTTATGAAGTCACTACTACAACTCTGTGCCTATATATTTAGACTTCACTATCCAGTTTTTGTCTACAGGACAAAAACTTAATACAGAACTGTTTAGGTCTTGAGACTATTGGATTGATTTTTTTTTTATGAGTCAGCCTTTTCTAATCAGCTCTGCTGAACTGCCTCTAAAAGAGCAACACAATGAATGTTGGACTTTAAACCAAAGTACACCGCAGAACTTTTTGAATTATGATATTTCCTTGCCAGTGGTTCCACTTGTTTAATCGTTCTTCCACTAACGAGTGTCGACAGAAGGCAGAGCCAGCATTGCGGAAAATTTACCCTCATCGCCACTCATCTGTCAAACTCCCAGGAGGAGGTTTTTAGGCACCAGTGCCCTTAATTAGCCCATTACATCGACACATGGCCACTCTGGGGCTTCTGGGGTGCTCCCATCCGACTCTCCACCCAACCCGACCCCCTTGGAAGCCTTTAAGTCACCCTGCAGTGCTTAAGCAACTGTCCCGAACACTAAATTGCCCAAAAGTTTCCAAAAATAAAGTGGCAAGGCATCCTATTAGCAATATGAGCCTGGAGTTCTCTGTGTTCATGTTTCCTTTCAGCCTGAAGTGTATAACCTACTTTCTAGATATTGTGTGTATTAATTTGGCTGTGCTGGCTCAAGTCGACACCACTCATGTGGTTGCTCTGACTGACTTTAACAATGAAATTACTGAATAGTGAATTCTTATGTTCATTTGGATCATATCCAACACTTGACCTTTTCCCACAATGTGGCATTCAACAAACCAGTACACACAGACGTTCTTTGGCTGGTCATTACATGTAAGATATCAGCATATCATCACATTGCCAGCACAAACCTTTATTACAGGAACGATAAGCATTTCAGTATACTGCAAAAAATTCTGTTGCAGATCGGAAAAGTTTTTTTGTAAACATGAACAGTTGCGGCTTCTTTAGCAGATCCTCTTGAGCAGCTTAACCAATCACAAGCATTTGTGTAAATTATTTATGTGAAGGCTGCTCACTGAATGGGAGACTATATCCAGAGCTAGTGAACTGGTGGACAATGAGAGCAGAATGTGTTTCTTCTCCTTCTGCTTGTGCTTGAAAACAGATGTGTCTCATCTGATCAGAGTGCGTGGCGATAGAGCGAACTGGTCATATTAAAACGCAAATGTGAACTACACATTAAGATTCATTTGTCTTATTTATGGCTATGAACTAATCATTAATTACTAGTCAAATCAGGGTAGTTACTTTTCCAGATCATAGTGTGTATGTTACAAATTGTAGTTGAATTCCCCTGTTTTAGTATTTAAAGCTTATTTTAAAGTTTTTGTTTTCTTAAT
Organism: Hassar affinis; assembly: GCA_025674545.1. Taxonomy (NCBI): domain Eukaryota; kingdom Metazoa; phylum Chordata; class Actinopteri; order Siluriformes; family Doradidae; genus Hassar; species Hassar affinis. The sequence goes on along the minus strand of JAOVYV010000016.1, from coordinate 15,162,103 downwards.
GTGCAGTCATGAGCTCAGGCTCAGGGGTACTGTCTATGGTGGAGTTTTGCTTGTTCTCTCCAGGATGCCGTGGAGTCCTCTAGTTTCCTCCAAGTTATGTGTGTGTGTGTGTGTGTGTGTGTGTGTATGTGTGTGTATGTGGTATCCTGTGATGTACAGGTGAACTGCCCAGGGTGTGTTCCTGCCTCCTGCCTGTGTAGTATATGTAAAAGAATGAATGATTTGGAGTCTATTCCTGATTAGTGTACCGTAAACTCTCATATTATTTAACTTTGAAACCTGCAGGCTGATAGATAGCAGTACTTCTATGTACATGTAAAAATTTATCTTGGTCTCTCTTTGTCTTACTCTCAAAATGCAAAATGTATAAAGGAGATCAAAAACTTCCCCAGTCTATGTCTGCTGAAGGGTTAACAGAGAAAAGCCATGACTTTCAGTGATGCTCTTTGAAAGAGAGACTTCAATCATGGACATGAAAGGGAGAAGCAGTATCAGAAGACTGAAGCAAATATTTCTCAGTGTTTCTCCAGGCTCTCCAGTAAGAGGGCAGCTGCAATTTTAAAAGACTCGGCTGAATTTGCATTTCTTATATAGTTCATTCGGTTAGGTGATTCATTTCATCAGATTTCTTTATTTAAATGTATTTATTCTTTCCTCGTTAGAGTAGCGTGGCTTGTTCGATACGTTTTCAGAATAAATACATTTTATTCTGTTTAAATAAAGAAATTTTTACTGTTTAAATAAAGAAATGAGATCTGCAGCTCTGGAACAGCTTTCATTCAGCATGTCTGTATCTGAAGTGTTGGACCAGTAGGTAAACACTAGGTTTGCTTGATGATAACATACACCCATCAGCCATAACATGACCATACAGGTGTACTTTGTAGTTTTACAGATAGAGACGGTATTATTTGGGTTATTTGGTGGATGATTGTCAGCACTGCAGTGATCCTGATGTAGTGGTGGTGTGTTAGTGTGTGTTGTGCAGGTATGATTGGATCAGACACAGCCGTGCTGCTGAAGTTTCTAAATACTGTGCCCACTCACTGTCCTCTCTATTAGACGCACCTATCTAGTTGCTCCACCTTGTAGATATAAAGTCAGAGACAGTAACTCATCTGTTGTTGCACAGTTTGTGTTGATCATCCTTTAATCCTTCATCAGTGGTCACAGGATGCAACTTTCTGAAAAGTATAAGCATACTGCATTGTAGTTTGATTGCAATTCATGTCACCTTACTAAACACTTAGGCAACTTACTAAGTTACTGTAAACTAGCATTTTAACATACTACATGCTGTTACATTTTCAAATCTGACAGGAGGCATTGTCCTGCATGAACATTGCTGGCTGATTGAGTGATGAACGCAGGGAAGAAACCACATGTTGTCGAAGAAGGTTCTGATAAACATTTGCAATCACTCTGCCATGTAGCTGTATAAGAGCAGCTCCTGTTGCTGAAAACTTTCCCCAAACCATGACGCTTCTGCCTCCACCTATCACTGACTTTACACACTTTAGGTTCAGTCTTTCCCCAGTTTGACAACGAACATAACATTTCCCATCTGACCCAAATAAATTAAACTTGCTTCCATCACTAAAGTGAAATTTGGACCACTTTGCCTCTGCCCACACAACATGCTCCTCAGCAAAGATTATTCTAGCCTTTTGATTCTGTATGCTAATGAGAGGTTTGGTCACTGCAGTGTGGGCTTTCATTCCATATGCTGTTAAACGTTGAGACACTGTATGATAAGACAGATCCTTACCCTGTTCAGTGCTGAACTGGTGAGCAATTCCAGCTGCAGTGTTGAACTGATTTCCCAGTGAGATTCTCTGCATTATATGGTCTTCTCTTGCATTTATCTTTCGTGGATGGCCAGTCTTCTTGGGGGACTTGAATAAGTTTGTGACATTGTAAAGATGCAATATTCTAGAAATCAAAGATTTGGAATTGACCAACTTCTCATGCTCGGGCTGATAGGGTCACCCTTTTGGACTTCTTCAGTGAAAACTGGAAAGTTAGGCTGCCAATTAAATAGGATTTGTCAGATAATTAAGGAAATTAGCACCATCTGCCAGATTAACACCAATAACTGAGAGGTATCTGAAAGTGTCCTCTACTTTTGATCAGTTTTTTTTTTCAAATATGTCATTTAACTTTTTTTTTATATTGTGCTTCAGAATATATGTAACTAATGAAATATGCTTAAAATGCTCCTCTTTTACTCCTGTTTGGATAATTTCCAATAGGACTACACAGTGACCTTGACACTTGACAATATTTTTGATCTCCAGTGTACATGCTTATAATAATCAGCATTTATTGAATTAAGCCAAATAATGAACATATGCTCTAACCAATATTTATTTCTTTTATAAGCAAAAAGTAATATTACATGTTATAATTGAATTTATGCTAATTTGTTATTTTATGTCATGGTTTGAATAAACAAGTTAAAAGCAAGTGCATTTTTTATACTATAATCAAACATCAATTATTACAGGAGTTGTTGCTTCATAACTTTAGCGTTTCTTATGTTGTATTAATGCTGAAGTTTATGGTTTGTTAATGTTCTGTATACTTGTTTCTGTACAATCTGAGGTCAAAGAAATAAGGCAACATCCTCTTCTTAGTGGCTGTGCTGCTATTGTGTGTATGTTTGTACAGACACCAGTTAATGGTGAGCTTTCACACATTATGCCTTACTGCTCCCTTCCTCTCCTCACTCTCAGCAGGAGCCAAACCCGTTCCTCAGCTCCACGATGGAGGCAGACGCCCTGCTGCGGAGTCCTGTACCACCAGTGACCAATAAGGATGCAGGTCGTTTGGGTAATTCAGGACGTGGCCTGCCCCATCTGCCCTTTCCAGCAGAACTTTTACCCTTTGACGAAGCTCTCAGGGATGTAAGCACCGGCCGCTTGCCGAATCAGGACGGAGCCGACATTGTGGCTCGCCACGGGGCACAGCTGCTTGAGGTGAAAGCGGCAGAGCGCAGAGGTGAGACACTGATGTGACACACACAATAATGCACGCCTTTCATACCATGTATGTTGATGCAGGCCACGTCTGTGTTCACGTTAAGCAAATGATAAAACATTTTCTGATTTCCTGTCTCCAAAAAATCATATGATACAGGTTCTTTGCTATTCTGCCCTTTTTTCCTATGCAAGTCACTTTCAGTAGCTTAATGAAATATACATGAGATGGTTATGATCACTATTTTCAACACAAATAAATCATAAATCACCTCTCAGTACAAAATTGTGATCAAATACTTTTTGAAACATTTTTTTAGAAATTGGGGAATAAAAATGTAAATGTATTTCCTATTATTTACCTTTACACCTTTATTATTATTATTATTATTATTATTATTATTATTATTAATAATAATAATAATAATAATAATAATAATAATTAATAGTAGTATTGTAAATTAATACAATTTCTTTTTATTATTTATTTATTTAATATTGAGTTATGAGTTGAGATTATATATAAAATGTATGTTTGTGTGTGTGTGTCTGTGTGTTTGTTTATAAATGAATAAATATTCATTTATCTGTTTATGTATTTATCAGAGCTGGAAAGGCAGATGAAGATTGAAAACCTGTTTGTGACATGGCAGCAAAGATCAGCTCAATCCAACATGCCCATTTCTGTAAGTGCACTTCTGAGAACACTCAGTCTTTCTGTTTGATTGAGTGGCTCCTGTGGGCTCCAAACCCTCACCTGTCAATCCTTCATGTAGCCAAATGCACTTTAGACACTTCATTTTTTCAAGAGAAACAATCTGCTACTAGAGGAATGAAAAGTCGTGTGTGTGTGAAAATATTTCTCCTTCACACCTTCAGCATATGCAGTTTTCTTTGGTCCTTGTGCAGTGTCTCACTGTGCCCAGACACATACACCTGTCTCTTCTGCACTCCTCTTCTGTCACACATAAACAGCCGTACATGCACAGTCATCTGTGACAGTTTAATGGGACAGCAGTGGCAGCAGTCTGTCAGAGCATGCTAGAGCATTATGGACACAGTTTTTCATGCCGTATGTCTGTGTGTGCAGTGCTTTCTTTGTAGGATCAGTACTGCAGTGACAGCTGGGTTTCAATGCACTGCACTTTAGGCTTGTTGGCCCCAGGCTTCCTGTCATTCAGGCATTATCCAGCCCCATTTTCCATGCCCATGGGTCATAAGCTGTGGCATTGCCGAGACAGATCTTCCTTTATTACATGCCTCTGTAAGAGCTGTGACACTGACATACGTAATCAGGCTCTGAAACACTATCCGTCACTACCAGACTCTTACACACTCTCGCCTCTGCTACATCTCATTAACATGACAAGGCTGCACCTTGATTCAGGGTTGACGCTGGTATTGTGCATAAGACCGAAGCCCAAACTTGCGTTTGATCTGCGTTGAGTTAAAAACAACAGTGTGTAGAAATGAACCTTGAAAAGTGAGTGATACTGTTTTTACCTGTTTGTGTTTCTCAAACTGAAGTGCAGTAGTTGGAAGCAGAGTGATGTCACTAAACATTTCTGAGACAAGGAAAGCCACAGAAGGACACGCACAGTGGATTCAGCATGTCCGTTTGGAAATGGGAAATGTGTTTGACATGCTGCCTGGTCTTTTTCTTCTGTCAGATCAGAATTCTGAGATGTAACTGAAGCAGAAGTCGTTAACATGCACACCACATACTGCCAGGCTGTAGAAAGTTTCAGCAGAACTGCCAAAGCTAATGTCTTTTAGCCTACTCAGACTTTACTGTTTATATAATGTCTAGTTTTCCTTTTGAGGCAGTAGATGGCTACTAAACAGTGACATTTCTCCCAGTGTTGACATTTTAGCTAAATGCTGTAACAGGGCCAATGATGGAATTAAAATGCCCATGATCTCTGATGATAGCAGTTTTTTACTACATCTGATCACCAGAGGAAGATGATCTGTTCATCAGATCTGTCCATCTGGCCTGGACTACCTCTCCACTTTCTAGTTTTTTCCTGAGTCAGCATATCAACTTTCAATTTGTGCGTGATCACGCAAATACAAAAATGTGTTTTGGGTCTCCTGAACTGGGACTGAGAATCACTGCTACAACTCATCTTACAGCTCTGGGAAATGATGCAAAGATTTTCTTATGATTACTGACAGAGCTCATTGTATTTAGATGTTCTGCATTGCTTGAGCCTGTTTAGAGCAATTGATATGTACAAAGATCTTTCTGTTTCTATTTAAGACTATTAGACAAGTTGTACTGACCCAGTATGTAATCAGATATGGAGTTTCTTATGCAGGTTTGCTGGCTAAACACTGACACTTTAGTGCTCTAAGGCATGTCTGTTATGCTGTTGTTATGTGTGGTCATTGGGGATATATGAACAATATGGGGAGAATCATATTCTATATGGATGTTTAGAGTACACTGAAGTACCAGAAAAACTGGAACTATATAAGTACACAGCAACACCACATATGCACGTCATTGGTTGCATCTGCCAGTGTGTATATAAAGTGATAGGCATCTATGGAAGCTTCTAGAGCTGTTTCCACCATGAGAATGGCAAGTTATCAGTTCAGAGGTAGAAGCAAAGCTTGGATTTTTACATTAGCATTTCAAGGGTGTACCGTGACTACAAGATTTCTGGAAAAATGTCAAACTTAGGACAGCAATGTGGGCGTAAAAAGACTGTGTGACCAGCGTCGGCTGGCATTGAATCCTTTCACACAATAGACATGCAGCACTGCCTCAGTGTACATCGGAATTCAATACTCAACCCAGTATTGTGCCTCAACAAATATCAGCATGAGGACTGTGCAATGTTCCCTCCAAGATCATTATTTAATTCAATTCAATTTTATTTATATAGCACTTTTAACAATGGATCTTGTCCCAAAGCAGCTTTAGAAAGAAAGAGCTTTATAAAGACTCTTTGGAGGAGCAGCGGTGACTCAGTGGGTCGCAGTGTACCCGGAGTGCCAGTCCCAAGCCTAGTTCATGGCAGGGTTGCATCAGGAAAGACATCCAGCATCAAACCTCTGGTGACCCCAACAATAGGATAAGCAAAAAGAGATAGATAGATAAATAAATAAATGAAGCCTTCTTGGAAATATTCTTTTTTTTTTAAATTATGTTCAAGAAAAGAAAAGGAGCATAAGAGATTTACACCCTCCATCCATCAGCGTCACCTTGGGGCAGTCAAAAAAAATTAAATCAGCAAACTCTTAATAAGCAACTCTTAATAACCTGACACCTTGATGTATTAATTAAAGCTAGTGCCAATTTCTTCCATACAAGCTTACATTAATGCATATCCAATTGGCAGAGCTCAGAATACTCACTCCATTGCCTGTATTGTGTAATTAAATAACGCTGTTTTTCACTTTAGTTGGCAGCCAGACATTGAAAAGCTGTCTCCACCAGAAAGGTACAAAACCCCCCAGGGACTTTTAATAGAAAGAAAATGACATATGCCAGGTTTGATCATTAAATTCACTCATAATTGTCCATCTTTCAATAAAAAAATGTTCCTAATCCAGACAGTGGTTTATCTCAGGATGTGTTGAGCAAGAAGAACATTTTAGCAGACCATATGCATATTTAAAGTTAAACTATAAGATCAAGGGAGAGTCAGAAGTTCCTGTACTGAGAGAAAATAGTCTGTCCAGCAGAGTGACTGGAATTGAAAAGGCACAACTTACAGCTCATTTTCATAAATTCTCTGCCTTTATACTTCACTGCTGCCCAGTAGAGATGCAGACGTTTATCTCTGTATCTCTCCCTTGTTCCCTGTGACAGCTGCCTTTCACTGTGATAGATGGACATGACTTTCAGACATGCTAAGCACAAAGACACAAACTAAGGATACACCCGACCCTCAACAGTGGATTTATTATTGAACTTGAAGAGTTTTTTTCTTTAAAATGCTTTCAGAATGCCTTATTTTAGCTGCATTAAGTGAAGGCTATTTCATATAACTTATTCTATCTTCTATTTCATAAAATCAGAAATCCTGTCAGGTTAGTAATTTGTTGGCCAACTAGCTAGCATGATCAATGACTATTAAAATTTTGAAAAGGACTTCAAAATCGCCTCAGAAATTTTGTCAGGTTATTTTTGTATTAACCACTTGGCTAGCTTTAGCAATTAAAACTATTTTATTTTAATATTTAGAACCTCAGAAACATTATCAGATTAGCTTATGTTCGCCAGCTGTATAGCATCAGCAGTAAACACTATGAAACATTTTTAAATTTGATTTAAAATCTCCTCACATCATCTGTCAGGTTAGCACTGATTAGCCAGCCAGTTAGCATTAGCAGTGAAGACTTTTAGGATTTCTGTTGAGATTTTAAATTCAAAATTGTTGTCTGGCTATCTTTAGCATTAAGAAGTATTAGCATTTTTAAATATGACATTAAGTTCTTATTAGAAACTGTCTGAAGTTGCTTTTGTAAATGAACTGGCTATATAGTTGGTTTTATTGTATATATTTTATTTTTTATTACGTTTATATTTTATTGGATTTTTTTTTAATTGCATACGCACAGAGTGAATAAGCAGCAAGAATTCTAGGTTGGACAGTTTTGTTTTTAAAATCCGTGTTTGTTCTTGTGCAGTCTGTAGCGAATGTGGCACAGCACAGTCATCTCTCGCTTCTATTTGGTAGATTTTTAATTTGGGATGTTACGGTGCTACTAAATGATCTAGTATGTAATATACTTATAGCCTAGAATGCATGATGTGTGATTTAAGACACAGTCTTTTGTGTGTGTGTGTGTGTGTGTGTGTTTGTGTGTGTGTGTTTGTGTGTGTGTGTTTGTGTGTGTGTGTGTGTGTGTGTGTAGGCAACAGACCTGGATGCTCTGAAGCAGTCATCTCGGTTGGTTCATTACTGCGCTACTCCTCTGCTCTTTGACCCGCTTTTCAGAAAACAGATTCAAGATGAGCTCAGAGTACAGCCACAAATGAAGGTTTGTTTTTTCTCATTTTCTCCCTCTTTCTTGCTATCTTTCTTTTTTCCCTCCATGTACTTCACCAGGGCTATATAATTAGTTTTGATTTCTCCTGTCAGGTTGTTCCTCTTACCTCATGGCCTCTATAATTTTCTGACTGTACTACAATTCTCCCATCATTCTCCATATCTTTCACTCCTTCTCATTTAACCCTTTATCTTTTTTCAACTATTTCTCTCTTTTGATTGTAGTCTTTGTAATTTGTAATTTCACACTCACTCAGTCTAGATTATGCGATTTCTCTCCCTTGTGCCCGTGCTCGTCTTCTTATTCTTCACACTCTCCTCCATTTGTCCTTCTCATAACTTTTGCTTTGTTAGCGTGAATCTTTCTCTAGTATTGCATTAATACATCTCACTAGTACAATTTATGATAACTATAAAATTATTGTACAGCCTCATCTCTCTGGCACTCTCTCTCTCTTTCTCGCTTGCTCTTTCTCTTTCAGAAGCGACATCGCTCCAGTGACTCGGCTGCATCAGGTCGAGACCGCAGTCACAGCACGGACTCGGCCGAGCTGCTTCCTGTTCGCTGCAGAGAGGAGCAGGAGATCTGCAGTGCTTTTATGCAGCAGTATGTGCAGTACCTGCAGAGCCTGGGCTTCATTCTAGTGCAGGTCCGACCACCATCACCTGCACGCAGGTATACAAACACACACACACACACACACACACACACACACACACACAGACATTATGATGAAACACCACACACTCATTCTGATCTCAATCTCACACACTTTCCACTTAGTACTACAAACACCACCTGAAATTAACCTTTCAGTTTTGATCGTTACAAAAAATGCTGCCATTGTTCTCCACCTCACACACCTCAATCACTCATTTTAGTCATGTACAGTGATCTGCTTAATTCCTGTATTCAATGGGCTTTGAACTGATTTTTTAAAAATCACTGTAAACCTGTTCTATGGCTAGAAGATTTTAGGGGAATGAATTAGAGCAAGCAGATTGCATAAAAAGCCAAAATTGTCACTTGGGATGTAACTATAAAATATAAAAATGTCAGTAAGGCAATGCAAATTAGAGGTGAGTATATGGAACCTTTCTACAACAGCACAGGTAAGTTGATTGTGCTAAAAGGCAAAATGTCAATCTGGAGTGCTGACTAAGAGCTTTAGACATTTTAGCAGATCATAATGGGCTAAAGTTAAAAGTTCATTCTTTAGCTTAAGCTTTAGAGACCACACCTTAGTCTGTGAGACTAATACCACAGCGGCCACTCCTCCTTCCCAGAGATTGATAGCTTTGAGGTCATGCCTCATTCCCTAAGGCTCCCAGATGGCTCTTTGTGAATATGTATTTCATGCTTTTATTAGAGTAGCGCTGTAGTTCAGCACAGTGTAAAACCTGTCTGCCTTGTGTTCTCCATCAGCTCAGTGATTTTTTCCCACAGGCATAATTTGTGGGTGGGTGGGTGTGTGTGTGTGTGTGTGTGTGTGTCTGAAGTGTAGTGAAGGTGGTCACAGTGGAGATGGAGGCTGTCTGTGATTTACTCTGACCAACAGCATGAGGTTTTATTACTTACAGGGTCAAGAAGAGACCACACACACGCACACAAACACAGTCATCTCTCTTCTACTCTGTCTTTCAGTCTGTCTCACTCTCTTTGCAGTATTGCTCGTGCACGGGCGGCCTTGCTGAGCTCTCTCTCCACGGAGGGCAGGTCCTCGTTTTCTTCTTTTTCCTATAACAAGCAGAAGAGTGAAGAAAGTCCAAAGGTACACACATCTGTAGCGGCACACAGACCTCTAGCATCACACATATCTGTTTCTTCACCTTTACAAACACGCTGCCATGTGCCAGATGTTAATGGAGCATCCAATAACAAATAATCAGACCAAAAAAACAGTTAAAATAGCCACTTCTCGATTTCCATTAAATCTGTTTGCCATTAAGTCACTTTACATGTCTATCCTGTACATGTACATCATAGTTACAGCTATAGTACTGTGCAAAAGTCTTAGGCACCCTATTGTTTTGAGGTACAACTTTTGTTAGTGATTTCTTTGAGTTCTAAACTAGTACAAAAATAACAAAAAATTTATTACACTTAAATTAAATTAAAAATGTTTAAAAATGTTTGTATGTCAGCAACACATTACATAACAGACCACCTTTCTGACAAACAACATAATGAAGGCTGCTGGGTTTTGCATGCAAAAAGAAGTGTGACAGTCAAAGTCTCCAGAAGAGCTGTGGCAGATTCTCCAAGGCACTCAATAGGGTGCCTAAGACTTTTTCACAGTACCGTAAATGAAATACAGTAATTCACTTTAACAGGTTACTTTTGGACAATGCTGGTAATTGGAAAGTATGAAGACTCAACATGGTGCCTTGGACTCGAGTCATACTTAAGTTGCGCACAGTGATTTGAGACTTGACTCCAACTTGAGATTTGGGACTCACAAACAATATTTTATTATCGAACAATATTTTGTATTATTTTTTTGCCACATTAACATTAAGAAAATGTCTGACAAGCTGAACGTCTTTCCCTCCCTTATTATCCTGCGTACCTTTACGCATACGCATGACCCCGAATGACACGACTATGAGAGACTTGAGACTTGACTTGGGCTTGCAAAAAAATGATTTGTGAGCATCTCTGGTTCTTGCTGTGATTAAGGGTGTGTGTGTTTCAGCAGAGCAGTGGATCAGGCACTACAGCATACCACCTGCAGAGAGCACTACCAGGTGGCATCATGTTGATGGAACTGGCCTTTCAAGTACGCTCTTCACACACGTCCACCCAAACAATGTTTGACAATTGGTGACTTTAAATGTTTTATGGAAGGAGCTGTGGTGATGAGTGTTGCAATAGACTGAGATAAATCTCTCTCTCACTCTCTCTCTTACAGGGATTTTACTTCTGTGTGAAGCAATATGCGTTAGAGTGCTCACGGATTCCCATGGGCCAGACAGTTAATTCCCAGGTAATTCTGCATTGTTGTGAAAGAGAAAGTGTGTGTGCGTGTGTGTGTGTGTGTGTGTGTGTGTGTGTGTGTGTGTATTGTCTCTGAGTGTCCCTATTCTTGTGTCTTTTACCTTTTTTTTTGTTTACCCACTCAGATCCCCTCAGATCAGGTTATTAATATCAGGAGCTTCTTCTAGTCCAATGGTCACTAGTCTCTCTCTCTCTCTCTTATTCTGTCTGTCTCTCCCTCGCTTGTCCTTCTATGGTATGTTAGTTTTGGAGTGAGTCCAGCTCTGCTCTAGATCAGGACTAATAAAATGTAAGTGTTTGTAAATGGCTGCCGTGTTTACCAAGCGTCTCCAGATGTCACTCGGTAGGAGGTGCCATACAATCGCAGCTGCTCAAAGCAAACAATTAAGTCGTTACAGCCATTGTTTTCCGTTTTCCTCTAGAGCTGGAGCAACTAAAAGAAAAGCCTGTGTGTTTTAGGTCAGCATATTTAGGCCTAATGGGTACAGTGGGTTATTGGTGTGATGAACCAGATGCTGAAATGAATCAATGGGGCAATAATTATAAGTATTAGCAATAATTACCAGAATTCAATATAATAAAGAACATTTGGTTTGTTTGTTCTGTGTAATTCATATCAGTGTACCCAACATAACGTCTAATTCAGCAGTTACTGATATTGCAATAGTGCACGCTAACGCAGTAATCAGTGATAGCTGTAGGTACAGAAGATGCCAGTTATTTTCATTGCTGAAGCTGAAATTAAGTTTCAGTTGGGCAGCAAGGTGGCTCAGTGGGTAGCGTCTGGGTCCTTTCTGTGTGGAGTCTGCATGTCCTCCCCGTGTCTGCGTGTGTTTACTTCAGGTAATCTGGTTTCTTCCCACAGTCCAAAGACATGCAAGTTAGGTGAATTAGACATTTAAAAAAATGCCCTATAATCCTGGTGTGAGTGTGTGAATGGCTGTGTGTTTGCCATCCAGTGGTGGATGCTGCTCTGTCCTGGGTGTTGTCCGCTCTCCTGTCTTGGCACCCCATTCAGTCCCCCAGTGCGCTGCAATCTCTGGTTGAGAGTATACTGTGCACAATTGTCTGCCGCTTCTCACTAGTGTGTGACTGGTGTTAAAGTTGTATGTTGACTGTAAAGTGTTCCTAGGTTTGAGAAAGGCGCTATATAAATGTAACATTCATTCATTCAGTTGTGTTTAAATAGTATTGGATTTCCTGGTCTATAACATGAGTTTGTCTTCTAGCATGTAGTGAGGCATAAAGTGAAGTATTTGCTTTAGTTTAATGTCGTTATCTGAATAAATATGAACAGTAAATCTAATTAATTGTTTGAAATGTATAATGCTTGTAAACAACAACAAAAAATTAATAGAGCTTGATGACTATTTCTGATGACCTGGCATCACGTGGTCTTTACTCATCTGGGTTGGTAATAGGTGCCTAATGGGGAGACCTAATTAGCAGGTGGAAATTGGTTCCTTCTTAATAAATAAGAGCTCTGGCCATTAAAAGGGCCTTCCATATATTATATGTGACAGATTTTCAGCTTTATAGACTGAGGTATGTTTATGTGCTGTGTAACTAATCCAAAGGGTAGAATGGTAAGATTACCCTACAAGCTGTTTCATGAAATGCCTAGATTTTACATTAAACATAAAAATATGTAAATGACTTTTTAGCAGCACTAATGCATGGGAGTTTCAAAAATTCAAATTCAAAAAGGTCTCTCACAGAGCTCTTTTCAACGTGATAAGGGTCATTTGGCCAAATAGTTTTTCGGAAACTGGTATTTTGATAAGTCGTACACGGGTCCTTAAACAGTGTCTTCAAATAGGTAAATATTACAAAGGGTTTGGTTCAGATATTCAGTTAGGGAGACCTTTTAAGAGAATCACTTGCCCTTCCATAGCAACTTGAATATACAAATATCTTTTCATAGAGTTTCTCCTCTATGAAAAAAGTGTTTTTCTTTTTGAAGTAGCACATTTGAAGTGTGGTTGTCATTTATACTGCTACAGTATAATGTTATAACAGTCAAATCAGTGCATAATCAAAGCCCTGGCTAACATAATGAGTTAATAAGTGAAGTTCACTGGAAGTTTCAAAACATGCTTCTTATTAGATCCTGAGCTCCTGTACCCTCAGAGTAGTGCAGAAAACACTGAGACAGCATCCCTGTGTTGTGCATGCATATGTGTGTCGTTATGTGAAGGTGAAATGTAACTTCTCTGCATTTCATTGCTTTCCGTTGGTCTTTGTGTACTATCTGCCCTATCTCTTGAGTGTTTCTGTACACTGTGTGTATCTGTGCGAGTGTGTGTGTGTGTGTCTGTGTGTATGTCCCATCTCATCCTCTCTCTCCATCAGGAGCCATCCCCTCGTAGCAAGCCGTTCCCTGAAGCCTCCTCAGACTCAGACTCTGTGGTATGTCCCAGAATCCTCAGGCTTGTGCCCTCACACCAATCAGGCTTTAGTTCTTTCCCCCCTCATTCTCCTTGCGCCTGCAGCCTCGTCCCTTTCCCCTATTTGCAATTTTCAAAGAGATTGGGATGACTTCTGTTCATTTTCTGCAACTGTCTGTTGCACGATTCTGCCATTTCAGGTTTCACTTCGCTCATGTTTTCCTCATTGATGTCATCTGGGAGACAGGATGGGATTCTCCTAGGGCACCATGTGGCTTCTTTTCTGTAGACAAACATATGAAATGTCTTAAACCTTAAATTCCTCTGTTTCCTGCCAAACTTATTATATATGACCGCTTGCATATATAAATGCTGCTTTGTCCTGTTTCAGATGTTGCTATTGTTATTTGATCTGCTTGTTATTTGATCTGTTTATAGCCTTTTGGAGGATCAGTGTGCCCTGTTTAGGAGCCATGCGGCCTAAAGTATTTGGATATCTGACTGTCATACCCATATGTGCTTCTTCCCCAAACTGTTACCACAATGTTGGACATATAGGAGGTCTTAGTGTGCTGTAGCATTAATATTTCCCTTCACTGGAGCTAAGAGTTCCAAACCTGTTCCAGTTTGACAATGCCCCTGTGTACAGGGTGAGGTCCATGAAGATATCTTGTGCCAAGGTTGGAGTGGAAGAACTTTTTTGGCCTCCACAGAGCCCTGACTTCAACCCCACTGAACACCTGTGGGATGAACTGGAACATGAACTGCACCTCAGGCGTCCTGGTCTAGAATAGGTTCTTGACCGCACTAATGCTCCTGTGGCTGAATGGGCAAAATCCCCACAGCCACACTCCGAGTGAAATAGGCTTCCCAGAAGACTGGAGATTGTTGTAACAACAAAACGGGACTAAATCTGGAATGGGATGTAAGCAGATAGGATTGTGATGGTCAGCTGTCCACAAACTTTCAGCCACATAGTGTGTTTCAATTTGTATTTTTAATATTAATTACTGCTTAAGGAATACTATCGAGGCCCTGACCTTAACATCTCATTATTTTGACTTGATTAAGATGATGGTGGTTTTGGTAAAGGCTTCTCACTTTTAGTTTGCTTTTTAGTTCTTTAGATTTTAGTTTAGTTTCATTTTAAGTTTTTTTTTTTTTTGACATTCTGGCCTTTGTGGGCCTCTGCAGATCTTTTATCCTTTACAGTTTTACATTGCCATCAGTGTTGGCAGTGTCAGATTCTGTGTAACAATGGTTTGAACACTTGGAAAAAAGCCTGTGCTGTCTGCCCTCTTCTGCACACGAGATGACAGATGCCCACCGTTGACTAGTTTAGCTGTGCTTGACAGCAGACAGAGAGAAAGAGAGTATGTCATTAATCATACCTAGAAAGCATGGGCAGTTTTGCTGTCTTGGTTTTAATCTATTAGCTATGTTTACATGAACCCACATGGATTCCACTAATAATCAGAATAAAATGCCTCATGTTAACACCTGAATTGGAATGAACTGCTTAGAATTAACTGAGAGCAGAGCCTGGGCAGCAGATTGTGGCTAGGATAAAAAAAACTTTTAATGGAAAACCCATTAATGTGCATAATTTAATGAAATACTATTGTGTCCTTCTAAAATTTTGCTTCTGTTTCTGATGAGTAAACTCTGAGGACAAATCTCTCCCACCAGTCTTTGCTTCAGACTTTCATCAACTGTCTTGGTCTTTGGTGGATCGGTGGCCAGAGGTTTAGTTTTCTTGATAAACTGTAATGGTCCCCTCGCACTCTCCTACTGGTTGAAGAGTGCAGGAGATTTGAGGTGCTGAGAATGTTGCTTACTCACAAAGAACAGCAGAAATGTTTTGCATTGTTCCGAGGACACAGAATGTGTTCACAAAATAAAATGTGTTCTTTTCTTTTTTTTTCTTTACTCTGGATAGTATAGAACAGCATAGACTAACCCTAAGTGCTACCACTTTTCTCATTCAGGTTTTCGGAATAGCAGGACATAGCAGTTAAGAACTTTTCTATCTCGCCATACATGAATCAATTTCAGGAAGTGAAAATACAGAAAAAATGCTTCGAGCTGCTGCTGTTTCTAGGAATATGACACCTTTGAAGTATGTGTCTGGGTGATCAGGGGTTTCCATTTAACTGCCTTCCAAATGTTTCAGTGGAATTGGAGAGATAGATGAAAGTTGAACAGTCTCAACCATTGAAGCGTTCTGATTAACTTTAAATGCTTACTTACACAGGCAGATGAGAAACATTGTTATCCTTCATTAGTATTCTATTTGAAGTGGGTCTGAAGTGGACCACCAGTTGGATTATGAAAACCACTCTCAAGCATGCACACACATGCACACATAAACAAGAGTTGAGAGGTTCAGCTGTGTTAACATAATAGCTGCTTCTCTGGCTTTTTGATTTGATAAGGCCTATTTGCATTTTTTCCCCGCTAACGGTCAAGATGAAAGTGGAGTCAGAAAACTCGCTTAACCCACCTGCCAATAACCGCCCCCCCCCCACCTTTCCACCGGGCTTTAACTACTCCCGGTTGTTGCCTCTCTACAGTCATTTGCATTTGCCATTAATGCCTTTGTAAGCCAGTCTTTGATGGTGGATTTAATTAAATAAGCCGTGATTATGGAGCTGATATCAGAGGCTTACAAAAGAGTTTCAGATAGGCTAGTTTGGCAGCGATGGCTAGGCTGTTAGTGTGCAAAATGTACCGTGCTGGATATTGGATGCTGGAGAAAAATTGCTTGGTTAAGTTTGTGTTCAGAGCAATTTCAAGTCTTTAAGGATTTGTGAGTCACTGTATAAACAATAGTCTTATAAGGTAAGGGCTGGTGGTAGAGACAGATGATAAGGTAAAAGGGTACTGTGTTTACCCCCCATTTTTGTGATATGAGATGTGTAGGTTGCTCACAAATCTTTTACTTAACAAAAGTTTACAATGCAACTAGGATGAACATACTAGTGAATAGCAAGTATGTATAATGCACTACCTATGGAAATAATAATAGTTAGAAAGGTAGCTGGTAGTATGAAGTGAGATGGCTAAAAATGTCATCACAAAATTGTAAATATTGTTTGCAATCTCTATCACAATATAGAATTTAATTTAAAATTAGGTTATAAAGAATATTTCTCTAAATAATAGAGATCATTTTATAGTAATTTATTATATAAAATTTAATGACCATATTTATTGTATGGTCTGGCTGGGGGCTGCTCAGTGCCTTTTTTGAGAGTTTAATTTTTCTTTCTTTCTTTCATTTGTTAATTTCTTTGTTTAACCTAAGGTCCTTATCAAGAAAACAGGAGTTTTTTTTCTTTGGATGTTGATTGAGAGAAGAGCCATTATATTTTCAGCTTTCTTACTCTACCCCCAGGCGTAATCTGCTTATTCAGTCATTTGTTCATTTGGTCACCTGATCATTCATCCCTCAGTCATTCAGTCACTCATCTCACAGTAACAGGCCTCGTTAGAGCACTCAGGCCTGCTCAGTGTTTGAACAATAAATAATAAAGATGTTTATATAAGATTTTATTCCCAGTACAAAAATGTTACATTAAATAAATATATTTACAGCACATGGGAACTTCTTCCAAATAGCTGTAAAACAGCCCAGGACGATGTTCACGCTGTTCAAAGCTCCATCAAGTCTAGCCTGAATAAACAATCACCGTGTCTCAATCCAAGTACCATGAAATTTTATGATGATAACTTTCAGATCAGTTTGTGTATGAATATCTATTTTAAAGGCCATGTTACAAGCTTTTGTAATCATAATGCATGTGCATGTGCAAATGGTTGTGGCTTGTCCAAAGTAGAAATTCTTCTTCTGCTGTTTGGTCTCTGGGGCAAAATCCTGCAGTCTCGAGCTGGCAGAACAAAACATACTACTTTGCAGATAAACCCTTTGCCATGATGAAATTGGTGGAAGGCTTTCATATAAAAATATGCTTTCCTTAAAGCTGCAGTAGGTAGCCTGTATCAAAGTAATATTTGTCATCTTTTCTAAAACTGTCACTATGTCCTGACAGTAGTACATGAAACAGATCTTCTGTGAGAAAAATTAAGCTCCTAACACCATTTGCATGAATCCACCGTACCCGAATCAAAACAATCAATCAGAGCCAGAAGGAGTATCTGATGGAGTGTTAATCACTGCTTGTGCACAAGCCCCTCCTCCCTCACACATGAGCGTAAGCTCAGTATGGTCACTGAGTGGGTGCAGGAGCTTTCCAAATGCAATGGAGGATAAAACAACCACCATAAATTAAAGAAAACATGCTCATCCCTCCTTTAACCACTGCCCTTTACACAACAAAGGCAAGAAAACCAGGGAATAAAAGCAAATCAAGGGTAAACATCAGAGTGGCTTTTCAGAGGTGAAGGCAACTACTGGACCTGAAAGTATTTAGCATCAAGTGGCCATATTTCTACTTGACGGGTAATTACCCCTGCTTAATTTATGTTGTGAAAAAAAAAATTAACCAAAAAACTACGATGGTAATGGTAATAGTAAGAGTTTAGTTAAAAGGTGCTGAAAATATCATTGTGAAGAGCCCAGGCAGTTGTATCAGTTTGGTGTTTTTACCAATGTGTGCCTGTGCACTCAGCTAAATGTTCTCATAGACGGTTTACTGCTTATTTAGCACTATTCAGAACATTTTCTATTACCAAACGAATGTCTAAGCCCTGAAGTAAGTGCGTGCGCTTTCTTTTATTCAGTCAATATTTCTGTAGGTTACTTTTCATGTCGAAGATAATTATTTGTTCTTGTTAGGTGGACAACAATGTTATCAAAGTTATTGCGAAATAAGTAATAAGAACAAGTAATGAATTGAGGGCCAAGTTTCTAACTAAACTACAGGTGAAAGCCACTGCGAAGCATTTTATGTCGAGCTGTAGGGAGTTTAGTTCATTTGTCATTCTTACCAATTTGTGCGCCACGCTGCTTACCAAGCCACTTTAGTTGCCATGGTTACTAGCCTACGCATGCATGGGCAGCCTCTTCTGCATGTTGGGGTTGTGGAGGCAGGGCTAGAGCACAGCAGAAGGGGAGGGTCCTGGAAATTGCATTTGTTACAATTCTTAAGACTAATCAACTCTCTCTCAATCCTACCAACTGCAGCTTTAATGTGCTTTGCTTAATTTGGTAACAGTGCAGAAGAGAGGTGTTTTTCCATTCTTTCATTTTGTTTATGGATCTGGTTAATCGAATTATCAGAGCACCAGTCAGCAGAATCATCGATTAATTGATTATCAACATATTTATGTAGCTCTGGATGGATTTTGTGTGTGTGTGTGTGTGTGTGTTCCTTATAGCTATCAATGCTGTTCACTGAGGAGTGCGATAAAGTGCGGGACCTGATGCATGTGCACTCATTCAGCTATGATTTCCACCTGCGTGTGGTGCATCAGTATCTGCTAGGCTGTCACATGACCCTGAGGCAAGGCTATCAGCTCACCAGTTTTCTGGAGGACTTCATTTCCCATCATCCCGACATCCCCAAATTTGGGCGCAACCATGTCTTCCAGGGTGAGTGCACAACTCTTCTTTCTGAGCCTAAGGCTTAAAAAAATCTTCACGTGCATTTGCATAATGGACCTGAAAAGTCATATTTAAAGACCCCAGAAACAGCAAGGTTATTCGTAACAAGGTAAAATAAATGGTGTTTGGTGTTTATAAATTTGAATTGAAAAAAGGACATTTTAATGACCTTTCTACATTTGTATTCACGCTTCCTGAGACAGATATACACTCCTTGTAATGTGGCAAAATCGAAACTGAACATTATTAACCTACATGGCTTTGTTGTTCAGCTATACTACAGGAAAAAAGGAAAAACATTATACATTTTTTTTGCCAAAGCCTCCCTTTAATTTTCTAAATATATTATGTGCTGTGTATTTCCTGTCACTGGGTCATCATTTTCAGCTTGCTTTGTTACTTATGTGTGCAGGGAGTTTCTCCATGTCCACAGGAATGATAACGGCTCATCAGCTGTATAATTACATCACCGATCACGCCGGGACTTATGGCATGAAGCCTCTCCGCATGTCTAAGGCTGCAGTTAACATCGAAAACAAGAAGGGTGGGCCAAGTGCGGACTTGCATGAATATGCCCTAGTGGCTCTGTGGAACAGGTAACCTTCTCTGTTTCTTGTGAAAGCTCTATGGGAATCATTAAATAAGAAATTTTAGGCGAATGAATAAAAATAAAGAGTATTGTCAAATGTTGAAATAAGAAAACTACCAGACTGAGTGACCATCTTTTTTTTTTTTTCATTATTGTCTATTTTTCTTAAATAGTCTTTCATAATCTTTCATATATATTTTATGCTCTGGGCAGTGAGCCCAATTTTGACTTCAGTCTGGTGTCTCTGTTGCGGTCAGAACCAGGCCAAAGTGAAATTCTGGCTGGAACATGCCGATGATTGAGAGACAGTTTAAACTGGTCCAGGACAGCTGTGAGTGTCTGAGAAAGCTGCTTGGCTTGGAGTTGATTGGCTGCTAATACAGATGCCTGTGAATTTTATCTCTTTAACTGCCAAGTGCTGAATCACATGAAAACAAAGTCTGTTTCGTGAGAACCTTCAGAACAATACATGTTGCATGTTTGAGTAGCTTGAGTTAGTTTAGACTTTTATGTCAATAGTTGATCCGGATTCACAATCAAAGAAATTATTAATCACACTGCAATGTGCAGCACTGTGACCATAAGGTAAAACACGACATTTGTATGCACTACCCATTCTCTGTTAACTATAGCTTTCTCCTGAGGAGGAAAATAAGCCTCCTGTTTCCTGTAGTAGGTATCAAATGAGCCAATATGCAACAACAGTGTTGATTATTTCCACCCTCATGTTTTTTACAGACTCCTATTTTAAACCACTGGTTATTTGAAAGAAACCAAGTGAACACTTGCAGTTATAACATTGTTATTGCAGCATTACATTGTGTTGTTTTGGGTGAGTCAGCAGCCAGTGTCTGCATGATCACACACACTTTCCAATATTAAATTGTTCTCAGTATTTGAGTTCTCCAGTGTTGGAACTGAACGTTTGGAATAGAAATTGTTTTTATTGTAGTGTTTTGTAGTTTGCCATTGTCCTCTATAATTGAAGAAACGCTGCATGTTTGTTCTCTCTTGTTTCAGTTCTGGCACCTACAAGGACCTGGAGGGACTCCGACACCATGATGACTTTGATGTTTCTCTGCTCGTGTGTCATGATGCGGCTCCATTCGAGGAGCAGTCTGAGGGGGAGAGACACCTGCTGAGGTACACACAGCAGAAAGAAGGATCTGAGGAATTTAAACAGATAAGAAGGATACATGGGCCCAGTATTATTTTGTATAACAGTGCAAATTTAAAATTTTCTGTGTGTAAATAAAAAAAACAGCAATTTTCTCTCTTTATATGTGTGTGTTACAGGCTACGCTACTACGTGATCATGACCAGTCAGAGAGAACTGTTCCCTCGGCTCACAGCCGACATGTGCCGCTTCAAGAAACTCCCTCAGATCTACCGTGACCCCTGTGACCTCAGTGGACGCGGTCATATGGAGAGAACAGAGCCAGGCATCATGGCAGGGCAGGAATCTGAACATGACCTCTGGGAGGAAACGGCCTCGGCCTTGACCTCTGAGCCTGACCTTGACCTTGGCCCTGAGCCAGGAGATCACCCATCAGGAGCTGAGAGTGAGGAGGATTCTTCAGACTTCCCCGACTCGTCATCCCCTCTGTTCCCGCTACTGAACAGCGAGGTGATGTCAGCGCGGAAGCAGATCCAGAGCAGCGTGATGGAGGCCATGGCTCACTGCCGGAGGGATAACCTGTGGCGGAGGCTTTTCCATGGCGAGCACGCCACCCTGGACAAACTCAAACTCAGCAAGCTGGCCTTTGCTGAGCTCGAGGAGCTGCTGGATGCAGTGCACAGCCAATCTATTGGAGAGATCGACCCTCAGCTGGTAAACACGCACTCAAACACATACACACATAAATTTGAAGCCTTTCCCTAGTGGCCAGACAAGTAATATGATACAATATTACTTAATACACAAGGACGCACTGTGTTATTGATGCAGAGCAGAACCCTGGGGCTGCTTCTCTCCACAAACCAGCTGAAGTCTGCAAGTCTGGCCTGAATGCTGAGGTGGCTGACCTGAATATTTCTGATGAGATTATTGAATCATGTCTTTATTCATATGTAGAAGTTGTTTAGCAGAGTTACAATGAAAGTGCAGCAAAAGAAGCTGTTAAGTACAGTGTTTCTATTCACAGCTTATTGACTGTCTCTCATTATCTGTAATGCAAGAGACTGTCTTTGCCATAAGCATTTAGTTAGTGAGTACAGTAAATGTAATATCTTGTGGATTGCAGACGTGTATGTGAAATTTAAAATTTAATTCAGACCCAAGATACTGTATGTAACTCTCATGGCAGCATGTTTAGTCAGACTGATTGAGTATATTACATTAAACAGCAGTTAAAAACACACTCAGTGGGCCCTGCTTATCAGTGATTTAGTGAATTTGTGTGCAAATGTTTTTGTCGACTAAACTACCTTTGCAAACGTTTTGCCGATGCTGATTTTTTTCACAATCACCTGGAAATTACTGAGTGCCGTCACAGCACAGCTGATTTACATTTAGTGATACCCGTACTACTTTATAAAAGGCAACATATTCAGAGTGCTGAAAAAAATGGTGAAATTATGCCTTTTAAGCATGGCATGTCCTAAATGATTCAGTAATGCAGCTCAGTCACTGCAGTATGTCTGCTATCACAGACTGGCTCGTCCTCCTTTTATAAGGTTTGTTTTAGGTGAATAGCTAGTCTTGTTTGTCTTATTTTATGGATTTGTTCTTCTTCTCGTTTTACTAAGGTACAATAAAATTATGAATCAATATACTATTAAATTGACAACTCGTGCTTATTCAGTCAGAATCCCATTAAGCGAGGATCACAGTAGTCTCGTTATAAATAATTTTACTGTCAGATCCTGCTGGTGCCATTTCTGCTCTTTCTTTTCTTTTGAAAGTGATGTTCATAATGTTCCTTGGATAAGGAGACACAGTGAGATTCTGTGCATCTAATCATACATAATAATGCCTACTAATAATCAGTCGTAAAACTGGCAGAATAAATATATGGATGTCATTGTGATTGCAGTTATTGTCAGAAAGGTCAAGTATATTTAGCACATTTCAAAATGGCAGTTTTACCAAAGTACACTAAGTGCCAAATGAAGCTAAAATGAAAGAAAAGCTTAACATTGTATAAAGGACATAAGTACATGTATTCTCTTTGATATCTCTCTCTCTATATATATATATATATTCCTCCCTAACACACAACGCATTTGAAGTGTTCAGGGAAGTCAGCTTTTAGGAAACTGCTAGAACATTCCACAGCTCTTGCACCCCGTGTCGCTGTGTTCTGGGCGGCTCAGCTGGTTTTGATGGGTAGCTGACAGCTGCAGTAGCTTACAGCTCCGCGGGGGAAACACTACACTCATCATCACACAGCCTCACACAAAAGGCTAACGAGAGTCAGCAGCTCAAACCTTTAATGTTCCTGTAATCTCACAGCAGGTCCCTTGTTTATGTTACACAACTCATGCTTACATGTCAAATACTCCCACTGTACATAACCTGTTTTCACCCTGTACAGGTTAAAGCTTTTTTTTTGTTGATGTGGTTAGTGTTTTATAGCAAGTGTGTCAGTCAAGCAGTCAAATTACGTCACTAATTAAAAGCTAACATAATACAGAAAAAAAATGTATTAGGAAAATCTCCTAGTTATACTGGCAGAAACTAGTGTATCTTATGTTGTTTTTTTCTAACATGAGCTCACACCAGGAGATTGTCCGTGTCCGTTCTCACCTACTGGAGATACTCTGGTTGGGTTAGGGCTGGATAAAGCCTGCAAGAGTCGGGACACGATGCAAAAAATGTACACTGTGGAAATCACAATGTTTAATTTACAGCACACGAAAAATTTCACCATCGGCTCTTATTGATAAAAGTTCCCAAATCACGTGCTCTCTCCAGACATTTTCAGGGTAAAAGACCTTTCTTCTTCACTCTGCGATGTTTGTATTAATCAGGGTTTTGCGTGATGGAAATGGCATCACCAGGCTTCATCACTAACTGTTAATTCTTCAGACAGTGACCTGCTCTAGTGCCACATGGGCTCCAGCTGACATTACACAGAAATGTGTAAGGTCCCTTACATTGCAGTTCATATCCAGGTACTTTGATAGTAATGTTACTCAGCAGGTTATTAGTACCCAGCTCCGATTCTGTCTCTCCTCACCTGAGTAAAAATCCCTTTTGATTATTCCCCCTACAGCCAGCACTACCAAGCACACGCCGTCTCCGCTGCTGTTTTCCCCTCACAAAATTAAGTCAATGTTGCTCAGATACGCCATCTCTGAAATGTTCGTTTGGATGATGTACGCGGCTGTCAGGCGTGGGCAGGCTCACAATGGCAGGATGGATGGAGCCTGAGGAGGTGGTTCTGCACATGCTGATAAGACATTGAGAGCAAAGACACCAGGAATTAGATTTCCTTTAAAAATCAAAGTGTGCAAAACTTCCCAATGGTCCTGTTCCTTACAAAGTGAAAGATTTCCCTATATGGAATGTACAGAAGCCTAGAGCGGCAATGCGTTATCATTTTCTTTCCATTCTCTGATCTTAAGAGCGCAGCTCATTTATATTGTTATGTCAAGATAACACATTAAATAATGAGGCTTGTAGGTGCATTATTGATCACTGGGTATGATTGTGCATCGTGCACCCATCTTTAGGAAAATTGGCTACAGAACGTTATGTAAAGATGTGACAACGTTTAACTGCCAGACAATTTAGATTGGTTGTTGCACTAATTTTGCTTCGGTTGCCTAGTAATCACTCCAGCACTGTGCTGTCTAACAATATGAAGCTTTTAAACCTTAGGAAAGTATTAGAAATGTGTATATTTTAATTATGTAATCATCACATTATTACTTTTTTTGTGGTGTTTTTAATTAAAATACATTCCTGTTTTTTCTTAATTTTGACCTTGCCTGTGGTAGTATTTGCCTTTAAAAGATAATTCATAATTATAGGATGAGAGTTTAAGAACAAAGATGTCAAAGATGAAAGAATTCAGGATTCCTTTTTAAAAAGAGTTAATTAAACGTACATAAAAAACTTGATTGTAACCGGTATGTAACTTCCAAGCTCCATAACCTTGTACCCTATTCTCGTTCACTGAAATCTAAGTAGTCTTTGTGAGCTAAATATTATATATAAAATATATTTATATATTTATCTATTTCCATGCAGCTAATTTTCCATATTACCTATTACAGATAAAGGAACAGCTAACATTGTGTATCTTTCACTTGTGTAATCTGACTGCACTAGATCTGATTTCTGATGTGAGTTTTTGTGTGTGGCCAGGAATGTTTTCTCACAATGAACCCTGCCTGGTACCAGAGTCTGATCAAGGTGCTGCTCTCACGTTTCCCACAGAGCTGCAGGCACTTTGTGGATGACTGCGGCATTCAGTACCTGGTAAGAGTTCAGCGGTTTCACTCTGCTTTTAAATAGAACTAAATGGAAATGTTACAGACAATATGTTCGTCATTTAAGTGGTGTAAGGAAATAGGAATGCTGAAATACTTCACTCTGGAACTAAAGCTTATAATTTAGCAAGCTAGTATATGGCTATGTATGATAAGTATGTATAATAAGAGTGAACTGTTACTGGAAATATTGTACCCTTTTTTAAGCACCTTGCTGATGTGGGCTAGATCTCTCTTTAATAATGAATTAATAACTAGATTTTTTTTTCTTCTTCTTCTGCTTCTTCTTCTTATTATTAGGGAAGTGGGGGTGGACTGGAGGGACTGATTATCTGTATGGTTCAAAACAAACAAAAGTAATTCCCCTGAAGGCCTGTCAGTAACATTGAGAAACATTAAAATTGAACTTGAATATAATTAAAAATGTCCCAAGACAACCGTATACCGTAAACCTCAAACAAAAACCATAAGTATGGTCATTGTTTTGTTTGTTTTTGGTTTCTGCACGTCACCTGGCAGAAATCTGGTGTCCTTACTCTTCAGAAAACATTTACATTCAAATAACATTTGGTTATGGGCATTTAGGCAACTTTTTATTATATCCACTTCTTTTCAATTGCATATCCAAATTATATCCCTTAATTAACTTTTGTATCTTAATTATATCCTGGGATTTTCTTTCTATCATTTTTAAAATGTTTAATTTATGCAACAAATTAGCATGAAATCATTCATCAGCATGAAGCCTTGTCACCTTGAAGTTTTCTAAATGAAAACTTGTTACACTTTACTTTGTGTGAGAAGGAGGCTCATCATCACATTCAGACCTTTGAGGTTTGCAGTGACACTTGCGTGCCTTTAAAACCTTAAATTAAAGTCTCCGAAGGGATTAAGTGAATTTAACATGGAATAATTGTCGGCATCTCTGAACTGTCAGGAGGTTCGTTTCTGCATAATTCTCTAACTGAGAGACTCCAGATCTGAAGGTTGTTTTTCCTTTGATACTTCCTAAATAAAGTTGGCTGCTGTTAGTGTTTGTGCTAAAGTGGTGCATGTTAAATGCTTTAATGTTAGCTGTCCCTAAGTGGGTCATGCAGATAAGAGATCATGTAAAATTAACTGCAAAAAGAGAGCAATAGACAACTGAAACATTCCTGCTATATCTGTCGTCATTCTTTTCCAGGCTGTCCTTAACCAGAAGTTCACCGATTGCTTTGTGCTTGTCTTTCTGGATTCCCAGGCAGGAAAGACGGTGAGCTATTCAAATACGGTGCTTAGCACTTTTCTTAAATAGAATTTTGTGAGCAGTGACAATGCAGCATGAATTCCCATTCCCATTCTTCCCACTCTTCCCACTCGTGCTCCCTACAGAGCTTGAAGGTGGTTTTTAGGGAGCCGTTGCCGTCCCAGGCACAGCCGAGCAGCAGTCCTCCTCCACAGCTCGTCTCCATGTACCACCACCTCGAGTCTGTGATCAACACAGCCTGCTACAACCTGTGGACGAGCCTGCTGTAGGACGCTGACGGACGTGGGGACACTTTAACAAGGAAAAGGCACTGTGACCATTTATCAAGGGTGTATGCATAAGCCTACTGTGTGTGTGTATATGTGTGTGTGTGTGTGTCAGGATATACACATGCGCTATAATCTCAAGACGAGCATTTAGCTATGGCTTTCCTGCCAGGACATGCATAACCATTTGAATAATAGCAGCTGGCTTTCTGTGTGTGAGTGAATGGAATTGTAGAAACTTTCTAAGCTTCTACCTAACAAACACAGCAATCCAGCTGGTGGAGAACTGTGGGTGATATGGTGGTCTGTGAGGATCGAGTGCTGCTGAAATGAGAGGAGAACTACCTCACGCTGAATGATTCAGACTGAATAACTTCTAAATGAGAAGCGTTTATTGCATTTAGCCTTCAGGACTTAGTATTCGTCAAATACCATTGAGGAGTAGAACAGTCCAAAGGCATGATTATGGCTTGCCAAAGTAAGAATCGTCTTGTTCATTTGTTCATTAGGCTCTTTTTGTTCCGTCTTCTTTAGCTGGCTGATGATTTGATTGCTTTTTTTTTTAATCCAGTCCCACTAAAAAAAGTGAGAGCCTCAGAAAGAGATGACTGACTGATGAGTCGATGATTGCGTGATTACCTTTGACTTAACCTTGTCATTTATTTGGTCGTTCAGGTCCAGTGTATATAACACACATGCACGTTAATGACAGAACTCTGTGCGAATGTGGAAGCGTGTTACATTTGATCACTTAATGACTCCTGCCTGTCAGTGTGTAACACAATTAAAGTTACTATAAGCAGGACTAAGTAATCAGTTTCTTCCATTAAAATGCGCAAAATCCCCTAACTGCCATTACCGTCTACCCAGAAGTGCCTAGTTTTTTCTTTCTTGAGGAAACTGCTACATTGTGTCAACGTTGTGATCTTTTGAAAATCAGATTTTGGCTTAATTCTGTTATTGTTGAGTGATGAAGAGTCTGTGTCTCAGTTTACAGACAAAGCAGCAGGGAGATGTCTACTGGCACACACATACCACACACCTACTTTAGGATCCAGTGATAGCTGTGTGGTTTGTGTGTGTGTGTGTGTAAGCCAAATATTAAGGAGCTTTTTTGCATGGTTGTGGTTAAAAGTGACTGTACACTGTTGGATAAGTCTATGTTACTGTGTTTTGATTTGCTCATTTAAATGAAGGACACTGGACACTGACCCATTATGTGCATTCAGGCAATATTATGATCAGAGTGGAATGACTTGTACATAATGTACATACTAAATCATTTGTAAGTAAGGATGCAATGTAACAATAAAAGACGTTGATACCTGAATTGAGTCCTGGATTGAGAATATACTCTGTTGCCATACAGGTCTCTTTGTAGGTGTACAGTTATGCTAATTTATTGTCCCTTTCTATGGAAAGAGATAACTGGATGGATGAGGATTTTTTAACAAAATTGTAAGACTGCATTTTACTAAGACTTTTTAAGATCTGGAAAAAAGAAAAAATAACTTGACAACATTCACCTGCACATGTTAAACAGGCTAGTATTACTATCAAAGTTATGCAAATGTTAGGTGTTTAGTGTGTAAAAACAAAACAAAAAAATATATTAATTTATTCATTCATTCATTTTTTTCACCGGAGAGCCGGTGCCTAGCCGGCAGCTTAGGGCACAAGGCAGGAACAACCCTAGACAGGGCGCCAATCCATCGTAGGG
>JAOVYV010000016.1:15102476-15118820 GCA_025674545.1 Hassar affinis | reverse complement strand
CCCCACCCGGGGATCGAACCCGGGTCCTTCTTGCTGTGAGGCGACAGCGCTATCCACTGCGCCACCGTGCCGCCCAGCATTTTTCCACACCTTTCTAAAATTTTTGTACAGTACTGTACTTCTGTCCATCCTTTCTAACCTTGGCATTGCTGGCTCTGTGTGGTTCAAGTCCTACCTGGAAGGATGCTCCTACCAGGTAACATGGAATGGCTCAACACCCACTCCATGCAAATTCCCCACTCGTGTCCCACAAGGTTCAGTGCTGGGTCCTCTTCTATTTTGACTATACACTCGCTCACTGGGAGATGTCATCACATGGTTTCTCCTACCACTGTTATGCCAATGATACTCAGTTCATCCTTTCTTTTCCTCCTTCTTATACTCAGGTTTCGGGTCGGATCTCAGCATGTCTAGCAGACATTGATTCATGGATGGCAGCCCACCACCTCAAGCTTAATCCAAGCAAGACATAGCTGCTTTACATCCCAAGAGCTGCAGGTCTTCATTGTGATCTCTCAATTTCCTTTGAGAACAACATGATCACTCCTTCTTCAGAAGCATGTAGCCCTGGAGTAGTTGTAGATGATCAGCTCTCTTTAAATGCTAACCTGACCCGGTCATGCAGATTTCTCCTTTACAACATTCAGGGAGAATTCGACCATTTCTCTCTAGTGAGGCCACCCAGGTACTTGTTCATTCTCTTGTCATCTCAAGACTTGACTACTGTAACTCCCTCCTGGCTGGCCTGCAACTGATCCAGAATGCTGCAGTCTGACTTGAATTCAACCTTCCCAAGTTCAGCCATGTCACGTCACTGCTGCGCTCCCTTCACTGGCTTCCTATGATCAGATATAAAACCCTGATGCTGGCCTACAAAGCCAAAAACGGTCCAGCTCCTCCCTACCTGATGCCAATGGTCAAAGCTTGACGCGTACCCAGAGCCCTTCGTTCTACAAGTATGGCTCGCCTCGACCCACCATCATCCAGGACACATGGGAGGCAAGCATCCAGACTTTTCTCTGTCCTGGCACCAAAGTTGTGGAATGAAATCCCCATGAGTGTCCGAACAGCGGAGTTGCTTGCTGTCTTCAAACGGCAACTGAAAACCCAGCTCTTTCTCTTTTCTTGAATGAGCAACTCAAAGCCACACTTACAGCAGTTATTGTTTTGGCTATGTCTAGTTCTTCAGCACCAGCTTTGGATATTCCAAGTTAATGACTAAACAATCTTGTAAGTAATAAGTCTCATGCTCTTCCGACTGAGCTAGCCAGACACCAAATGAGGAAATGTAAATATTAAAAAATTAGATTTCACATCCTCCCGTGTCCATACAGGTTTCCTCTATGATCTGTGGTTAATTCCGAACACCTAAAAACATGTCAGTTGGTAGATTGTTAAATATAAACTTTCACTAGGTGTGAATAGATGTATGAAGGGATAGGCTCCAGATTCACAGTGACTCTGACCAGGATAAAATGGTTGCTGACAATGGATGGATAAATTAGTTGGACTCACTGAACTTCACAGGTTCAAGCTTTCTTTGAACTGACAACTGAACCTCTTCATTTACATTTATGGCATTTGTCAGCCACCAATTTCATTTCAGGGTTGAGGGTCTTCCTCAAGGGCCCAACAATGGCAACTTGGCTGTTATTCAGATTCAGATTTGGTGGGAATTGAACTCACAACCTTGAGGCTACACTGCCTCATCACACTGGTTGGTCATCATGAAGCCCTCCAGGTTTGAATCGATTGTTAGGATTGAGAAAACTAGAGGTGGAAGTACCTACTTTCATTGCTAAGGGTGAAAAGCTCAACTCTCACAGCTTGTCTGTTAAGACACAAGCAGAGGAGAAAACGACTATAAAACAGCAGTGCATGAAGCCTGGTGGTTACTCAGGACAGTCGCGTTGAGGTTAATACCTTTCTGGTGGCAAATCCAAAATACCTGTCTGATAGCTGAGCAACGTCCAGTTAAATAAACAGACTGTAGGGTCGGTAAAGGTCTCGGCCATGACGCTGTGCTCTGCGGCTGTGTAAAGTTCAGTGAATGAGTTGAGTTGAACTTGCCTCTGACACGTTTGTGTGCTCTTACCCGGGGGAGTGTTAATAAGAACCACCTGCAGTCCTGTTTCCTCGCGAACTTTCTGCAGCTCTCTCGGGTCAGAGCCATACAGCCAAGCCGCCTCCACAGCCTGGAAACCCGCACACGCAGCTGCTCGCAGCCTCTCACTAAACTCGGGCAGCTCCGTGAACAACCACGAGATGTTGGCGCAAAATTTAAGCGATGTCATGTTCTCTTGTCTGCTTGCGCTATGGATCCTTATCTAACCTACCTAAAAACATTAACCGTTAACCAGTAAGCAAATCATTAATCTAAGGCTTACCCTTTTAGCATGCTAGTCTGCTTAACCAGCTAATGCATGTTAGAAGTTATTTATACAGTCTCACTGTGACTGCATAGTTGCTTAGTTTGTTGGTTAACTAAGTAAATAAATAAATAAATAAGTACGCGAGTGACAGGCAAGGCTTATTTCACTTGGCTTGGCGTTTCAGTTTGTTTGCTTCTGTCCGGTAATATGACAGATTCCGGCACGTCACTGATTTCACTGTCCAATCGGCGAACGCCAGAGTGTAGCCTAGCCAATCCTAGCGCGAGAGGCGGGACACTACGAGCCAATCACAGTGCAGTGTTGAAAGAACAAGGTGTATAAATAAGGGAAAGGCTGTAGATCACTGCACTGAGAACGGAGAAGATAGTGCTGTCATTTTAATGTCAATGTTAATATAGTCAATATTACCTTTATTCCCTAATATTTACCATTGTATATGTCAATATTTTTCTAAGCTCTGTGTTATTCCTGACTATTGTGGTCCTGGAGATGTGTTATTATTATTATTATTATTATTATTATTGTTATTATTATTATTATTATTGTTATTATTATTATTATTATTATCATAGTTGCTGTTGTTGTTGTGGTTGTTGTTGCTATTATTATTATTATTATTATTATTATTATTGTTATTATTATTATTACTATTTTTTTCTCAAGATATTTGACTTATGGAAGGAATAAAACATAACACTGTGTAATGTTACAGTATGTACAGAATAACGCACAGACCATGCTCTTATTAAAAAAGGGGAAAAAATACACGCAGAGATGGTTCGGTACAAAGTAGAGTATTTTATTTTGTTATTCTGTTTCTACTGCAGCAATTTACCAATGATTCCGATTAGTGAAAATTTAATAATGAATGTCACATCACACTTTTAACTAATTATATTTACATTTAATGCTATTATTGTTATGAATGTACAATGGGACAAGTTAGTTCCTGTTATTACTTATGTTAAAGCAACTGTAGTATACATTCATTCTCTCACCAGCCCCACTTTTTTCTGTCTTGAAAGTAAGACAAACACAGTGTGATTTTGACTGAGAAACCAGAAAGTGAAATACTTCTTTCTCCTGAAGTTTTACTGTATTAATTACTTCATATAAACATATCATTAATGTTACAGCCAGAACTACTGTCACAGTAAGTTATATCAAATGAATGCATCTCTTCTGATCTGAGACTTTGACTGTGGTATACAGGAAAATAATCATGGTGGAGTGAAATGGCTAGTTACCACCATTACGTGCATTATATTCCCATAAAAGTCCATCATACCACAGTAATTTGCTAATAATTACAATTATTTATTTGTTACTGAATGGCATGTCATGCTTGTTACCTGTTTATAGTCAAATGCAGATGCAGGACAGTTCCTGTTATCATTAGCTATAAGCAGTTAGAAGCAAGTAGCTCATCACGAGGAAAAGTTACTGACAATTACAAAACACTGCCATTGTAGACCTTTCATAAATGTTAAATAAATGTCTATTTGCAGAATGATGCTTCACCTTTTGGATGATTTTGTTTTTCTTTCTTAGATAGCAGCATTCAAAATGCGTTAATGTAAATAGGAATAACAAACTCTTTATTAAACTCTTTTAAGGACTGGGGTGATTTCAGGGGCAGGTGGGAATGCATGTACATTAGAGAGTACAAGCCTCACATCACTTTGGCAAGCTGTGTATCTGACAGAGGTAAATGGATCGGAAACTGAAACACTGCTCGAATATCTCACTTTCTGAGCATGATTCAGCCTATGTCAATACAGTAGGGCATTCCAGTGTTATGGACGTGACAACTGCACTCTTATTGATGTGAGAAGTGTTCCTCTGTCTGCACAAGCTTAACATCAGTTTGCATATCTTAGAGTGTAAGCTTCTCAGGGAAAAGTATGTTGATTACCCTGCTGAAACAAGGCCGTGTTAGGTGTGTTAGACATGTTTCTTTGTGTGGGAGTGCCCTTTATATCTAACAGATAAATGATACATTTCCCTTCAAATCTCAAAAGATAAATATACAGAATTTGGGCACTGTAAGTTAATGAGATTGTATTCTTTTTCCACATTTTGTGACCATGCACATCCCCTAGCTATTGCTCTTTAAACGGGTTGGCAGAGATGCTTGAATTTATCAGGGTTACAAATTTCAAAAAGCAATTTTCTTCATACATCCTTTGGAAGTAAAATGGGAATATGTAAAATTTTTCTGGCTGTGTGCCACTCAGAGAACACAATAAACCCATGGTAAAAGTGCACATAAACTTTGTAAATTGGACCTGTGTGGTTGGTAAGCAGTGACATAAAGTTTTGCTTCGCTTTTCTTTACACAAGCACAAGAGAGAAAATAAATATATGTGGGCCAACAAGGCTTAGGTGTGCCATGTTATTTATTACCCCTCTAGCTCATACCCTAACACCTTTCCAATGTCTCATCTTGAGTCAGGCTTTAGCGCATCAGGTGTATGTTCAGGCTGAAACCACTATACTTGATAAATAATTTCTTGAGTATTGACCAGTACTCTGTATGTCATTTCCAGAGTGGGGGAGGTCTGTGGGACTGTGCAGACCCAGAGCACTGACCTGGTTCCATCATGGAGTAAAGCACTCTTACTCTCCACAGCCCTGCCCCAGGCCCCTTTCAGGCTATCTGAGGAGCAATTCTGGCATCCTAGGGAAAATAGTGGAGAAAAGAAAGCATGAGTGTGGGAGAATTTTGCCTGGGTTGAGCAGATGCTTACAAAATGGCAAGATTCATCTTTGTCTCCCAGCCTGTCAGGATCTGCCGAGTGAACTATCTCCCTAGCGGCAGGGTTGCGAGTTCATGGAGAGCCGGGCGGCAGCCTGTAGGCCGCCAGCTGGGCATCCCTGATCAGCAGAGCTTGGATGAGGAAGCCCCACTTGCCCTTGGAGCATCCATACAGAGAAGCCGTACCTTCAAACATATCGAGGTATATATCATCCTGACATGATATCTTGAGGTTATTCAGTAAGGGAACCCCAGTCAACCAGTTTTGTTTCCTTAGAGGAGAAGATACATTTATAAAGTGAGCTCAAGCCTGCTCCATTTGAAGAAGCCATTGTTATCTTTAGTTCCAATCTGCCATCTCTCTCAAGGCCTCAGTCCACTCACAGGTGAACAAAGTAATAACAAACCTTTTATAGAGAAAGTAAATTGCATAGGGGTGAGTTGACAGATAATGTTCCTGACTCTTCATTTTTCTTTTCCATTTGACGGGTATGGATGTGTTAGTTAGCTAGCATGAGGTTTTTATGGATTTCAGGCAGCACCTGTTTGAGGTTGTAACTTTCGGGGATCAGATTAAAGCAATATATCATAGTGAACATGTCTGTTTGTGGGCCTACATGTGACATCATCTGACAATCACAATTTTTTGCTAACATTTTATAATGATATGTGTATGTAAATCTGATTTACATCTGACCGTACTGCCAGGTCTCAGGTGGTTCAGCTTTGTTAGTACATAAAATGCAAGCAAGACTGTAAAACTGCTGCCTGAGAAAAGCACTTACTCTGCTAGGTACTGTGTTAAAGTGAGGCTGATTTACATCATGAGTAGTGGCATGGTCTTTTCGTCCTACTACTGCAGCACTACTGAGTGCATAATCAGCCTTAAGGGGAACTACAGTACATGACTAATTATATTAACATGGGCTAACATGACTAGTGATGCTGGGCATGACCATACATCAAAGACCATACATCTTTCAAAGTGATACTGTGACCAGGATTGGAACTTTTTATTTTTGTCCTTTACAGTAACAGGAAAGAATAGACATACATTTGTGTAACCTCCACTTCTATACAGTGTATTGCCAAATTCATAGTCTTCTAAACATTAGCTTAATTTGGAGATATTTTGAATGCTATCCTCAACACATTTGCTGTGTTTGAAATCTTATACATGAAGGTATTTTCTATGTACTAATCTAGAGTACTGGCGTTGGTTTTCCTCCAACACAGAGACAGGGCCTTGCTAATGTATTTTGGGGATGGGGTTAAATGGGCTTAATAACTAATTAATAACTCAAATACAAGCAATCTGTGAGAGTAGAATGATAGTTATAGTAATGTTGTAGTTGTAGCTGTACTATCACAAAGATAGTGTTTGTCAGTGAGGGTCTCACAAAGGTATTTTGAGGATGGGGTTAAATCCCCGAGCATAACCCAAATACAATTTATTTGTGAGAGTCTGGGTTCTCATGAACGTATTTTCAGTATGGGGTTAAATCCCCCATCTGAACTAGTTATCTGTTGAGAATACTGGGTCTCACGATGGGGATGGGATTAAATTAATAAAATCATGCCGCATCAATGACATGCTGATTTTAAGTGTATTCTTTTCATTCATTAATTCAATTTTTAATTGAGCTTTTCTTCCAATTTGATACTTGCCTTTTATTGTCTAATATTTTTTTTCTTTTTTTGAATTACTGTATCTGTGTCTTTTTTCTGTTCTGTAAAGCATTTTGAATTGCTACTGTATGAAAGGTGCTATATAAATAAAGATGTATTATTATTATTATTATTATTATTATTATTATTATTATTGTATGTAAATGTTTAAAATGTATGTAATGTAAACAGTTGTGGCATAATGCATTTATTGCTTCCCCACCTTAACTAAGTTCTGCTCTTTAATATACTATACTAAACAAAAATGGCACCACACACAACTCTAATGCCGACATCAGCACCCATGCCGAGTTTTTCCATTATCAGCTGCAAGCCTTGTCTCTTCTACTCTGTGGTGCATAATTGGACAGCTAGAAGTCCACCATTCCACACTGTCTAGTAAATCTTACTTTTTTACTGTTTGTTCCATCACTTTGTGTTTCTTTTAGGAATATTTACAAATTAAAAACCACAATAGCTAATCAGAAAAAAACAACAGCAAAATCAAAACCACAACATTAAATTAACATCAAAGTTAATACAAGACAGAAAGGATGGATGCATATTGAACATTCTATGCTTGCTGTTAATTGGACACAATGTATGACATGTATGTGACAAGGATAGCCTAGCACGTTTCAGTCTGTTACACTTAGCCTAGTGAAGTCACATACGGTGTGTTATTACAATGAGGGGTAATTGTTTCTTCTGTATAAACAAGCTTTTTTAAGACAGGATTTCTGCATTAACCTACTCACTGAAATGCTATGCAAAGTTGACAGCATGTCTAAAAAGAACAACATATGAATGCCCTTGATAAAAATTTTTTTATGAATTTTGAATGCTGAATTTGAGGTTACTTTTTTTTGGTTTTGCACATTGCCACAGCACACACTAAATCGTCAAGGTCAAAATATTATTTCCTCACTTTGTGAATTGCACCAACCAGTCAGTGATGTAAACTGCTGTAACAGTTCTGTCCATATAAAGTATAATAAATTCAGTCATAAGGATAACAGCATTTTGTCTGGTGGCTCTGATGTAATACACAGGTACATCAGCTGTATACAGTTACAGATACCAAAAGAAATATTAGACTACCATAGTTAAAAACTAGCCCCATATTCTTACATGCAACATTCCTTTTGAGATTATAGATGACTGTTTCACCATCCATCATCCACACAAAATGAAAGGTGAAAAGTTCCTTCATACAGTTTTTTTAAATGGCTCTAAGAGTCACTCCTGCCTTGTGTAAATCTACCATCATCTTTCTCAGGTCTCCACTGAGCTCCTTTGACTACTCAGGTCTGGGCCACAAAAGCAACAAATTTAACTAAACTTTACAAATTCTGTCAAGATGAAGCGGTCAAATATCCAATCAGAATTCTGCCAGAAGCTTGATGATGGCTACCAAAAGCAACCAGTCTGAAAAAAAGCTTCAACTTGCTAAGGGACATTTAACCAAATATTAGGTGCTGTATGTATAATTTTGATCCTGTGTTGATTTCAGAATACCTCCAAAAACTTTGTTTACCAAATTCCTGTTCACGTTTCCTATTAAAGATGTATGTTGTGCACTTATTCTACCACAAAAAACAGTTAGAAAGAAATCATTAAAAGCCCAATATTGCCATGACATTTATGTCCATGATAAGTGTATGTAAACCACAACTGTACATGTAGTTAGTATTGTCATGATCCACTATCATTAGGTATTGCTACCGATCAAATATTCACTAAAATAGTTATTACCAATAATGTCTTTCTGTTAGAAGATTCAGCCTGGCATACATATATCCCGTGCTAAATGGTAGTGCACTCAGTTAAAGCAAAACCCCTTAGAGGTAAGAGCTGGAGCTACTGGGGAAGGCAGAAGGGTTACTGGAGCAGGAAATTGAAAACAGGATCTTTTCAGGCTTTTCGATCTAAGTACTAACAAGCCTGCTTTAGGGATGACCGAATGAAACCTCTGTATTTATTGATTTAGACTTCAGGACTGGAGGTGTTGGTTATCTTCTGCTCTCCCAGTAGTAAACATTGGCATTTCAAGCAGTAGACTAAATGTAAATTTATCCTAGAATGGGGTCCTCAATAGGCAGACCCAGTCCAGTCCTGGATCTGGAATAAATTTTATTGCAGACCAAGTACAAAATCTTGGAGAGAAAAAAGAAATTCAAAATCTCTCTAAATCTAGCACTAAAACTGCACCTGTTTGGTTTTCCTTGCATATGATGTGATCTACCCGCTTTATTATTCATATATCTCTCAGTCACTGTTGTCTTCCTCAATCAAGGTCTCACTCACTATCTCTCAACCTCACTCTCTGGCCCCATCCACATGACAACAGAATGTTGGAAAAACATTTTCAAAAAAATGTTTTGGATCCATATAACGACATTTTGGAACCTATCAATGTCCACATGGATTCACAAAAAGTTCTGCAAGTGGAAATCTTGCCCATTCTTGCTGTGTACTAGACTTGGGCTGCCCGGCAGTCCACGGTCACCATTGTCTGATTCTCCTCTTCATGATGCACCATACATTTTCAATAGGAGACAGATCTGGACTGCAGGCAGTCCAGTAAAGCACTCATTCTAT
Organism: Hassar affinis; assembly: GCA_025674545.1. NCBI lineage: Eukaryota > Metazoa > Chordata > Actinopteri > Siluriformes > Doradidae > Hassar > Hassar affinis. The sequence continues at coordinate 15,109,400 of JAOVYV010000016.1, read as the reverse complement.
GTCTACAATGCCACTCTGTTGCAACTCAAAGCATTGCCCTGCTGAAATTAGACATGGAGTTCCTGGGAAAATACTTCATCTTTATGGCAGCACCTGTCTCTCCAAAAAAACCTCCACATCAATGGTAACTTCAGGAATACTAGTGCATCTAAAAAAATTTTATATAGTGGAAAAAGTTCATTTTTTTCATAATTTAATTTAGAAAAGGTAAACTGTCATATTTTATATTCATTACATATGAAGTGATATATTTTTAGCGTATAATATATATATATCATTATGCCTTACAGCTCATGAAAATCAGAAATCCAGTATCTCAAACAGTATATATATGCCATGGATCTCTTGGTCTAGTTCAGCACATACAACCACAATCACAGGGAAGACAATCATGGAGAAGACGATCATCAACACCCTCCACAAGGCCACAGGTCATTGCTGAAAAGGCTGGCTGTTCACAACAGAAATATTCATGAGCTTTTTATGAGCTATAAGCCATAATTGATGTGCAATGAATATAAAATATATGACAGTTTACCTTTTCAAATTAAATTATGAAAAAAACTTTTTCCACTATATTCTAATTCTTTGAGATGCACTAGTATATGCATATCACCAATGCCATGGCCACTGATGCACGCCTTGCCATCACAGATGCTGGTTTTTGCACTTTTCGTTGGTAAGAGTCTGGAAGAGACTCGCCTAACCACAGAAAATGTTTCATCTGTCTTTCAGTCCATCTCACTTTACATAATACATTTTCAGGTTGCATTTCTTGATGCAGTCGTGGACTGCGTTAAGTTACATCATCTTTCAAAGTACTCGAGTCCATGTGGCAATGTCCATCACAGTAGCATGACAGTTTCTCAAACAATACCGCCTAAGGGCTTGATGGTCACACACGTTCAGCAGTGGTTTCCACCCTTGGCCTTGACCAAGATTTCACCTGACTCCCTGAATCTCCCTGAGTGGTATTATAAATTGTAGATGGTGAAAATCTTTGCAACCTTGTGCTGAGAACTATTGTATTTGGACTGACTGACAATTCTCTCACAACCTTTGCCACAACGTGGTGAACCACTACCCATCCTTGCTTACAAAGACTAAGCATTTGGTGGATGCTCCTATTATATTCAGACTTGTGTGTAGTACCGGTGTCACATTCAATTTTTTTTATATTTACAAAATACAATTTTTGTAACACTGAGAATGTTTTCTTTGTACTTTTTTCAGTTCAATAAAAATTCAAGTGGTTTAATTAATTTGTAATTAATTAATTTTAATTTTAATTAATTAATTGAATTAATTAATTTTTAATTAATTTTTTATTTTATTGCATTTTTGGAAAGTTTACCAATGTTTGTAGAAAAGGGGTTTGTATATAGCTATGCACAAGGTCTTGTCATCGTCATTTTAAAAAAAATCTGTATTTGTCTGTCTACTCAGCAACATAAGGGTTACGTTTTTATAACATTTGACTATAGAACCTGTTTGCATTTTCAGACCTCAAAAATGCCATTGTTGTGTGGTCAAAAGGCCAAAATACATCAAAGCGTTACATTATCACAAAAAAAATCTGTGTTCATCCTTGTCATGTGGACAGGCCATCCCTCACTTTCTCATTAACTGTCTTTCTTATTGTCTTCCTTATTGTTTCCCTGTGCTCACACTTCCCGTCTCACTCACTATCTCTCAACATCACTCTCACTCACTGTCTTACTTACTGTCAGCCTCATACTTACTCACTGTTTCTCTCCCTCCCCTCTCACTCAATGTCTCACTTACTGTCACCACTCACCTTATGTCTCTCACTCCCCTCTCACTCTCTCTGATCATTCACTCGTGATCTCTCATTCTTTGTCACCCTTCACTTGCACTCCCTCTCTCACTCCTGCTCACTCACTGTTTCTCTCCTTTTCACTCACTGTCTCACTTTGACTTATACTCAGTTTCACTCACTCAGTTTCCCATACTGACAAAATCATTCATACTGTCACACTCCCTCACCGTCACACTGCCTTCTTGCTAATTTTAAATGTCACTAGTGGTACTTGACTGATTTGGCAGTGAGGTTTAAAAGCAATCTAGATTTCATTCTAGTTTGCAGAGGAGTGAAGGAAAGAGTGATTCTGCAGGATCAGGTGTAATAATTAGCTTGAATGATTGTTACACCAGAGCTTTGGGCAATAATGTTCCTGATTCTGATATATTTCATAATAATTATTATGAAATGAATCACCCTTATGTATTGTACAGCAGCACTGAACAAGCTGACTTCAGAAATGCGCTCTGTTTGCTGACTAAAGAAGCAAATTCCCTGAATCTTATTATAGTGCTGGCCCACTGAATGCATCCTAAGAGCTCAACCTCACCAGAATTGCAAACAGGACTGGAGCAGCATGCTGAGCAGAATAGGGGAATAATAATATCCACAGCAACAATGAAATTAATCATGGAAGGAAATGGATTTGCTCTGCAGGGGAGGCGGTAGATCCGAGGCTGTATTTGATACACAATACATGTCACCAAAAGGAACACAGTAATAAAACAATTTCCTCATTGGATATAGAGGATGGGTAAAGGCTGTGAGACTTGTGGCCCCTCAGTTTCTTTAATAGACAATGCACATGGCCTCAAACATTTGATATTACACCACTTTGTTATTCTTCTAATATTACTGGAGCATGGGTACAAAAATATAGTGCTTGACTTAACACTTGAGTCACAGCCCTTGAAAAGATTGCTCTGAGGGCATCTTGAATATGAAAAATAAGAACAGTGCAGACACTGCCACAACAATTTGAAGTGCAACTCCATACACATCAGGGAAGGTATACTGTGTGGGTATATAGCGTAGCAGAAACAGTACTGAAAGTATATTAGATTCATTTCTGTGTTGATAGCATAAAAATGATGCATACAGTATATAACCTAGTTGAGAACTACTTAAGTGACAAATGCACAAACAAGCAATATCAGTTAGCTATCTATTCAGTGTCAATATGTGGGTATAATTTTGTACATTAAACTAGGTAAAACACAGCACAGGATAAGGATGATTGTAACAACTTGCGGCAGTGGTAGGTCAGTGGTTAAGGTCAGAGGTTCAAGCCCCAGCACTGCCAAGCTGCCAATGTTGGCCCTTTGAGCAAGGCCCTTAACCCTCTCTGCTACATGGGTAACACATCATGGCTGACCCTACTCTCTGACCCCCAACTTCCTAAAATGGGATATACAAAGAAAAGAATTGAATTGTGCAGTAATGTACACACAACAAATAAAGGCTTCTTTTCTTAACTTCTTAACAGCCACCCACACATGCACACACACATGAACACAGACATCATGGCCGAAATTCACTCTTTGTCATACTTTTGCCACCTCTAGATCTATTTCGGATGTAAATATATGTATACCCCAGGAGCAGGATAGAGATCTGGATCTCTGTGAGAGAGAACTGTGTCAAAGGACAAGGATATGCTTTTATTCTTTAAAATAAAGCCAGATAAATGCTCTTAGCTTTATTCCATTTTATATCATTTAAAATTTCTATAGTAATTTAATTTTGAAATTATGTAGTCCTGTTTTTCATCCTGATCTAGGCTTCAAGTTTGTTCTATCACATGAAGACAATGGAAAGTAGGAAGCACTTCATGGCGTTGCAGCGCAAATGGAAAACCCATTTTAGCAGTCACATTCTACATCCTGTTTAGCCCGCTCTCTCAGCTTTTTCCATCCATTTCTCACCACAGCACATTGACGCCTCGCCCCTGCACTGTCAATTATTCATGCCTCCAACAATTACTCCTCAGCAAAAGTAATGCAAAGAATGTGCTATGGGCAGAGCTATTAAAAATTCAGATATGCTGTATGCACTACCTTATTGTTTCTCCTAATGTGCTGTGGTTAGGGGAAAAATTTATTACCAGATTAAAATGTTCTCTATTGAAATTTTCTCTAGATGCTACACAGATCTACAGTTAAAGAACTTGAGATAGAAACATCCTGTCTAATATCATTTTTGAAAGATTGATAATTGCACCTTTGACAGCATAAATCATTTTTAAAAATGAGTGAGGTGAAGAATATATGAAGGAGGTGTGGGCTCTTTGTCTCTGTCTTAGTGTGGCCTCTCTGTGTCTGTCGCAGTGAAGGAGGTATGGTCTTTGTGTCTATCCAAGTGAAGGAGGTGTGGTCTTTGTGTCTATCCAAGTGAAGGAGGTGTGGCCTTAGAGTCTATCCAAGTGAAGGAGGTGTGGCCTTAGAGTCTATGCAACCGCAGGAGGTGTGGCCACTCTGTGTTTATCCAAGTGAAGGAGGTGTGGCCACTATGTCTATCCAAGTGAAGGAGGTGTGGCCACTCTGTGTCTATTCAAGTGAAGGAGGTGTGGCCTTTGTGTCTATCCTAGTGAAGGAGGTGTTGCCACTCTGTGTCTAGTGTGGCCTCTCTGTCTTTGGCCGAGTGAAGGACACATGGCCTCCTGGTGTCTTGGACTGTCAGTCATAGTGACAGCTGTTTGACTTTGATTCCTCATAACTTTCTGCAGTGTGTATAGAATACTGAATCACACTGTGGAGTATCAGCTTGCACTGGATCATACTACATTTAAATGTCTCTATTGTTTTACTGTACTGAATTCTTGGTTGTTTCATTTGTATGTTTCATACCCTGGATGGTTGATCATGTATTGAGATATTCACTGTATCGTCTCACAAGAAGAGATACACCTATCTGAAATAAACTTTTGCTGTGTAGTGGATAAATCGTCTGTCATCATAGTCAAAACTATTGTGCTTTCAGTAAACAAAAGACAGTGTGTAAATGGCCTAATAGGGATGTATCTTTATATTAATACTCTGATGTCAGAGGCAAGGAGCATTTCTGAGAAGACATTCTCAGACACAACAGTTGGCTCAAAGAACAATGTAACCAATTATTTTACAGTGATGTGACAGAATCAACATCAGAGAACAGAGGACTATGGGAGCTACTAAGAGCTTGAATTACATGATACAGCATGGAGGGTTATCAACACTCATAGACAGTTTATAAAAGTTAAGTGACAAACAGGCCAAGTCCAGGTTGCATTGCATGATAGGAACACATGCGGCGTCACTATCCCAAACCTGGAGGTTGCCACACACTCCCTGGAATCCAGTGGCCATTGCCACAGTATATTAATATAATAAGTTGTGAGCCTGATAAATACATTATATCTGGCAACGGGCCAAGATTTCTGATAAAAAATGTGTACTTTACTTTAGAAGACTGACTGACTGACTGACTCACTGAATGAATTAATAAGAATTGATAATTGACAACTCTTGTGTTAACACGTAAACTGTGTACATTTCAAGAAGGGCTATCCAGATTATCACCTTGCTGTTATGAACTATTACTCCCTCCTAGTGAATTTGTTACTTTCTTTGCCTCAAACAGGGAGATAGCTCAATTAATATTAAAGCCAGTCAGAAGGAGGCCGCCCCAGTGTGTTAGAATTGTAACTCATCTCAGGGTCCTTGGGCAGCCTTTACAAGTGCCCTGTTTCAAGGCCCTGACTTCATTAGCTGCCAGGTGACAGCCAGGCTGCTGCTGACAGTGGCCAATAATGAGTGTGTCACTGGTTTCTGTCACACACACACACTAACAACTTGCAAAAGCCCTTTACTGCCAAATAGAAAAATAATTAAAGTCATCTATTTATAATGGCTCTTCAAGCTAAAAGAGCACACTTGATTATACTTTTTCAGACGCAGCAACTAGAACAGACTCACACTTGGGAAAACAGTTGCCATTAGAGAGGGAGGGAGGGGCTGTCTAGCACTAAACTGAACAGACAGCTTGCTGAACCTTTTGCCTTGGCTTGACCACGGCTGTTCCTGTGACTAGAAAAATCACAGGGGGGGAGGGTTTGATGGGGAGAGAGAGAGAGAGAGAGATCAAGCATTATCACATGCAGACAGAGGCAAGGTTTAGTATTCTACCAGTGCTGTGTGACCGAGCCAACAGACCTTACGTCTCTGTCACCTCCTATATCTTTCACACAATAGTAATCACATTTGATTTCACAGCCTGTTGTCCACGGTCACGATTGCTTTTAAGGATTTAATGATTATTGATGAAAGTGACCTTCTCTGTTTTGATGAGCTGTAGTGTTTATGTTCTGGCTTTTCTTATCCCACTTCAAATCAAATTGATTGTGTATTTATCTTTTATTTGTCAAAAGTGCTTGATCACTGTCAGTACTTTTGGCCAAATTCTTGTAATATGCTTATCATCTTCCTAAAAACTGTCCTAAAATAATACAAGTGTCATTGTACTTCCTCTGGCTATGAACCATGACAAGAAGCAATGGAAATGCGATATAAAGTTGATATTAACATGGATTCAAAAATACAAACATATTGGAAAAAACAGTGAAATGTCTATGTGATAATTGATATGTGATAGTTTATAATCATATAAGAAAATAGTAGGTGCTGGTGAGTTCTAGTTTTCATCATGTTTTACATACTGTAGTTGCATTCATGACAGGAGAGGTTAGTAGATTGTCACACTAGGTTAAGCTTTCAGACTTGTCAATGGGAGAATTTAGTATTTCCAATTGACCTAACATACTGTACATGTTTTTGGACTGTGGAAGGAAACCAGAGGAAACCCACACAGACACAGGTAGAACATGCAAACTCCACACAGAGGGGACTCAGGCCACCTTCCCTGGGAATCCCTGGGAATGAGTAAGCTGTGCTACCCACTGTGCCACTGTTTGTATTGTGATCCCTCACATTGTTTGTATTGTCTTGCACTGTCTTGTACTCTTTTGTACATGTGCACTTTATGAAGTACTAGTTAGTTGTGTGTTGTCTATCATAGTCCTGTGTTGTTACATGTAGCAAATCTTTCCATTTTACTGTGTACTATAC
>JAOVYV010000016.1:15073894-15087366 GCA_025674545.1 Hassar affinis | reverse complement strand
CAGCATCACGTAGTGACCTGGCCACTATCGTGCAAGAAGAATGGCTTAAAATCCCTCTGACCACTGTGCAGGACTTGCATATGTCATTCCCAAGACGAATTGACTCTGTTTTGGCCACAAAAGGAGGCCCTACACCATACTAATAAATTATTGTGGTCTAAAATGATAGGTGTTTCAGTTTAATTGTCTAACACCTGTATTTGTAGTGTGAAGCCTGTTGTGTTTGGTGCCAAATTTCCCTAGCTCTTTTTTACTGAGTGTGAATTGTTGACTGTGTTTACTTTAGTAATCATTTTATCTCCATGTTATATCTTATCTTTGAAGATTAGCTGACAGTGTAAGAATGATAAAAAAACAATACTGTTCAGTAGCTTAATTAATAATTTTTTAAAGATCTTTCCATTCAGTTTTCATTATACTCACAAGTAAGCAAAGAGGATTTGAATGTAACACTATTCTTGGTAATGTGTCAGCCAAACTGAGAAATGTTTTCTGGGTTGTTCTTAAAGCTGGGTTCTCATATATTGAATATTAAGTGGTACATATAACATTATAAACACAAAATGTGTTCTCTCTTTACATCAAACCTGCCTTTATAATTAGGGGACTTCAGTGCTATGCAGTAGCCTTATTAACTGGGCTTATCACTTATTTGCCCATTACAGGAGGACTCCTCACAAAAGGGGACTCACTAGAAATAACATCTATTATCCCTGTCATTGTCATTCATATTAGCCTTCTAATTAAAGCTCATCCATGACTGGTCTTTTAAATGAATGGAGAATGGATTGAAATGTCATTTCTTGGCCACACTGCTCAGGTATTGTGTTTCAGGAGTCCCCATCACATTCAGCTGGCTCTGGGAATGACAGAGGAAGAAGCCGGGAGGCCAGTAATTGGGATCCTGTCAAAGAGAGAGGGAGAGAAAGTCACGCTCACATCCCATCAGCACCTCATCAGGTTCAGGATGGTGTGTGTGTAGCAGGGGGAAAAGAGCTGTCTGCCTGCTGTCAGCAGCCTTGGCTCTGCTTTGTATTAAAGATTGTTGTGCCATATCTTGAGGTCTTGTTGACAGAAGAGAGAAGAAATGAAAAGAGCTGTGCTTCTCTATAGATAGTAGCGGGTATTTTTCTCTCTATGCACTCAGTTAGTTTTTTTTTCCGTTTTTTTAATGTTTCTTAATCATCCACACCAGTGGAGGGAGCTGTGGCCATTTTCCTGCTGTGCCAGTACTGTTAGAAAAGGTTGCAAACAAAAGGAAGCAAAAATCCCAAAAGATCCGGGAGTCCTGCCTTCCTTCTAAAATGTAGAAACGATTAATATGTTAATACCTGAATGAATGTACTTGAAACATGTATGGTGTTTATATATTCTCCACCATTTCCCCTTTAACACACAGAGCTTTACTGCTGCCATCACATGCTACTCAGAAGATTCTACTTTCCACTTGTGAAGTGGAAAGAATTATGAATACATCACATTCAAATGTTTTGTTGTCAAAATGAAAAATGGAGGTATGAAAGGTTTATTCTCACCTGCTTCTTGGAAAAATCCTATTTTGATTCCTTAATGCATTTGCTAGAAGAGGAAGAAAAAGATGCACTAAACTGCAACCTATAGTACTACAATAATTAATGCATCTACATATCTGTTAAAAATAAAGAATCATGAAGAATTATGGACCATCCTTTACTGAACCTGTCCTCTTCTCTGCTTTGTTGAAAGGTCACCCCAACTCCATAACTGGGGTATCAAGATAATCTCCAAATTTCCCACTCTATAAAATGACTTGAGAGGCTGATCCTATGCAACTTCCAAGTTGACAAAACACGAAGGCAGTATTTCTCAAGTCAGCACTTCAACATCAAATAGCTTAAAATAATAGGTTTCTTTTATTCTGTACTGGTGTTACAAGGTTAATGTGTCCAACAAGTAAGGGTTTACAGCTTTAGCTTCATTAACACTGTATTTTTATATCATGCTTTTTGCTTCAAAAGTTATTGTCTGGCTCAGAACTCCTTTTTTGTAAGGCGCTAAACTGTCAGCTATAACCTAGCCTGACATGTTCTTTAATTACACACCTCTAAGGCTGACACATTACCCTTAGAGGTCCATAATTAAAGAAGCAAACTTTACTCACCATCATTACTCAGCTGATAAACTCTATTTTATGAAAAAGGGAAATCTTGTTTACCCTTGTATGGCTCTAATACATCTGAATTGTGTAGCCTGACTTTCAGATGTAATTCAGTTATATTAGTCAAGTCATGTAAGCAAATGCTGGCAAACCACCAGAACTTGATATACTTTTATTGCTTAGCTGAATTTGTTGACTAATAGCACTAATCTGACTTTGTGCTATCAAAGGATCACTGCATTAATTTGAAAATGAACACTGCAAATGCTAGTTTACTCTGGCTTAGTCACCAGCACTGGTTTCTGCATAGGTAATAATAACAAAGATCAAAGAACAAGCTAAAACCAGGAGTGGCTGGTGTAGGAGGCAGATTTTCTATAATGTTGTACAAAAAAATTATTTCTATATCACATTTTACAAACAACAGGGCGACATGGTGGCTTGGTGAATAGCACTGTCGCCTCACAGCAAGAAGGTCCTGGGTTTGATCCCCGGGTGGGGCGGTCTGGGTCCTTTCTGTGTCCGCGTAGGTTTACTCCAGGTACTCCGGTTTCCTTCCACAGTCCAAAGACTGTGTGCCCTATGATGGATTGGTGCCCTGTCTAGGGTTGTTCCTGTCTTGCGCCCTAAGCTGCCGGCTAGGCACTTGCTCTCCTGTGACCGTGAAATAGGAATAAGTGGTTAAGATAATGAAAAGTTTTACAAACAATGTGTTTACAGAGTTCTTTGTAAACCCATCATCATTTGATAAATAAATCTAAGTAATTAATGAGGATGCATAGTGTCAATGAATGCAAAGCAAAACAGCACCCCCAGGTGCTAAATGTGAGTGAGTAGAGTGAGTGAGTGAGTTTGTGAGTGAGTGAGTGAGTGAGTGAGTGAGTGAGTTACAAGCAAGTTCCATGAGGTGCTTTGCATCTAAAAATAGAAAGATTAGAAGAAGATTAGAACTTGAGCTGGAGCAGTGGACCTTCACATCTATGACACTCCTTGTTTCTTTTGTGTCATACCAATCCTTTTTCCCAGAGGTTGGTATTCTTTTAAAAGTAGAAAGTTGAGTATAGAGTAGATGCTCTGCTGTGTCATGTCATCTCTCTGAATCCTGGAATTTATGGCCCTGATCACTGGTGGGTGAAAATTGCTTTCTGAAATTTCACCATAGTGTTGAGATGTCAAATTCTGCTTTCTCTGCTCTGTGCATTGTGAGACACTAGCACTGAAAAGAACTGTGAGGTGTATCCATAGTGATTATATTTTAGTATCTCATTGGCAGAAGTTCCTATTGCTTATGAGACTGTAATACTGACTTATAAGCAATAACATAGATTTCTAATTTACTTTCCTCCCTGGAAAACTCCATTTGAGAGCAAGAAGATACTCTGTCCCTGTATAACAACCTTACACAACCTTTTTGTTGCCTCATATGCTGCTTCATATTCATTTCATATTGTATCTGTGTAATAAAACAGGGTATTGTGTCATACAGGGCTGCATCATTTATACGAATATTTAATATCCACCCTGCACCCGTTACCACATAGGTGTTATATGTCAGCATTCATGAGGTTGGAGTCTTGAAAGCATTCAAGCAGGTGGCTCTGTTGTGCACAATATAACAATATGCATTTCTGCCTATTTTATCAGTAAAGGGCATTTTATGCTACATGCTATGCAAATGAAAAAAATCTTTTATGTGCACACCACCTGCCTAACAGTGGAAAGGCTAGCTCTGTAAGACCCTGTGCAGTGATGGAGTAATATTTTGCCTAATCTGTACATTTTCATGGCATGTTATTTCTAATTTCCCTATAGAGATTTGATCAGTTTGTACTGATTAGTGAGTTGCTGGGAACAAGGATAGAGGTGATGAATCCTTTTACCTATGGTACTTGAATTTCTGTGTCTGTATCAGCTTTTGTCAGCAACAATGCTAATTCTTTTTTTCAAGAGGGATTCTTGTTCTCCTTTTACTGTTCGTGTTTTACTCAATGCTTCATTTGTAAATTTGCTTAACTGCTTTGCTCTAGGGTCTTCTTTTGTTTACTGTAAGTTGGGTACATTCCTATTCCCTGCAGTTAACCAGACAGCAAAAGTAAATGTTCCTGAAATATATGCAGCATGTTTTATTCTTGAAATCCAAGATCCATTATGTTGACTGATGCAGCACGGATCGAGGAGACATTTAGCTAGAGTGCCATGAATATTGTGAGTTTTTTTTGCTTTTGACAGCAGCTATTCATTGTTTCTCTGATTCATTCGAATATATATTTCACTCTCACTTATTTTCTAAGCCGCTTATCGTACTACTGGGTTGCAGTGGTCAGAACACAGGGAAAAGCCCTGGACAGGTTGCCAGTCCACTGCTGGGCAAACACACAGACAGTCGCATTCACACACACGCTCACACCTTGGATCAATTTAGACTCCAATTCACATGACGGCATGTCTTTGGGCTGTGGGTGGGAAGTCATGCAGACAAAGGAAGAACATGCAAACAGAAAGGACCCTGACCACCTGGCCAGGGAATCAAACCCTTCCTGCTCTCATGGCTTGGGCTAGGCTCCTTAATTCCATTTAAGGGAACTGTAAAAATCTACATCATACAATGATGCAATGATATTCTATATAACTGTATGCTGTCAGCTTTGTGGTAATAGTAAAGGCAAGGCTCACATACAGTATGTGTGTGATGGTCAGTTGTCCACATAACTTTGGCCATATAGTGTATCTGATATTTGTACAAGTTCACATAATTCATACACTCTCACTCTCATATACTCTCACCAAACAATTTATTAGGAACACCTGTACCCTAATCATTCATGCAATTACCTAATCAGATAATTACATGGCAGCAGTGCAGATACAGACGAGTAACTTTGGGTAATATTTACCATAAGCATGGCAGAAATGTGATCTCAGTGATTTTGACTGTGACATGATTGTTGGTGTCTGAGAGGCTGGTTTAAATATTTCTATAAGTTCTGATCTCCTGGGATTTTCCACACCCAACAGTCTCTAGAGTTCACTCAGAGTGATCCAACAAAGAAAAAAACATCAAATGAGTGACAGTTCTGCTTGCTGAAATGTCTGTTGATGAGAGAGGTCAACAGAGAATGGTCAGTCTGGTTCGAGCTTACATAAAGGCTACAGTAACTCAGGTAACCACTCTGTACAATTCTGTTGAGCAGAAAAGCATCTCAGAATGCACAACAAATCAAAATGTGAGGTGGATGGTCTACCACACCATAAGACCACATCAGGTTACAATTCTGTCAACCAAGAACAGAAAAATGCAGTCTGAGGAATCATGCTTTCTTCTGAGACACACAGATGGTAGAGTCAAAGTCCAGGCTGGTGGAGGTGGTGTAATGGTGTGGGGAATATTTTCTTGACACTCTTTTGGATCCGTTAATACCAATCAATCATCGCTTAAATGCCATAGCCTATTTGAGTATTGTTGCTAACTATGTGCATCCCTGCATGGATGCAATTTACCATATTCTAATGGCTACTTCCAGCATTTTGGTGCACCATGTCACAAATCTTGTTTCAATCTGGTTTCATAAACATGATAATAAGTTTTATGTCCTTCAGTGAGCTTCATAGTCACCAGATCTGAATCCAATAGCACGCTTTTTGGACGTGGTAGAACAGGAGATTTACAGCATGAAAGCGCAGCTGAAAAATCTGCAGGAAATGCACAAAGCAATCCATGTCAACATGGACCAGAATCTCAAATGAATGCTTCTCCAACATCTTGTAGAATCCATGCTGTGAATAATTGAGCCTGTTTTGACAGCAGAGGTAACCTACTACCCACTGTTACCCAGTAATGTTCCTAATAAAGTGTTCAGTGAGTGTATATATAATTTAATGCTTTACAGGAAGACATTAACAGCTGCCAGGCTTTTTTAGATTTATTATGAGATTTTCTTTCCCTTTGTTTCAGCAAACCTGCTGATAGTGCGCTGGAACACATAATGACAACTGATGTTCAATCTGTTGTGCAGGCCAACAAGTGTCTTCTGTGTTAAAGGCTGGTTTTTATCATGTTGTTAGATGACAGAAAGCTTTATAATTCTGTGCAAGATCCTTTTTGGTCAAAAGCAAAGTTGGTCAAAGTAGTAGGGGTGTAATGATGCATCGTGCCACGATGCATTGCGATGCAAAAATGTGATGATGTGTATCATGGACTCATCATGATATCATGTGCGCTCTGTTTATAACGCCATCTAATGTATGTAATAGCATTTTTTGAACAGCAGAAGGCTGTACACTGTCATACGTCATGCTCTCATACACAGCAACAAACTTTGATAGAGGCAGACAGTGTAGCAATAACCACAGATGGGTGGACTACAAGGGCTACCCAGAGCTATGTCACTATAACAGCACATGTCATCACCATAGAATGGGAAATGGAAAGATTCATACTCCAAACTCACCCTCTTTTCGAGTCACAGACCGGGCTAAACATACTCGAGGAAATCAGCTGTTTCGGAGAGGGAGCTTGTAAAAGCTAATCACAGCATTACAGACAGCACTTGAAATATGGAGGTAGTGGTAAATGAGGCTGGACTAGCACCACGCATAAAGTGTTTGGCCAATGCTTAAATGCTTGCTTCCCAAGCAGGGAAGCAGATTTCTCAATTTGTTTGAGTGGAAAATTTAAATCATTGTTCATAATTTATTTTATACAATTTCCTTTGTCTTGAAGGGTTTCAATAATTCTGGAGTTGACAGTCCTGTAGTTGACACAATAAGTTAGGTCAGGCTGTTATACATCCATCTGCCAAGAGTACAGTCTGCTGACAGTCACACAGATAAGAATGTGTTTGATTTGATGTCTTCACTAGATTATGTATTCCAATGCAAACCTTTTTCCTTCACAGCCACGGAGTGCTGTCTTCATCCCATTGTATTACATTTTGTTCACTGTATTTCGTAGCTTAAAGGTTTGAGGTTTTGAAAAAGTTAGGCTGGTTCAATACCTTTTCCAGCCTCCAACCTAACTAGCACATGATACACTGATCTGTTCTGTCAAGTTCTGACAGATTGGTCATTGAATTCCTCAATGAAAGCACTAAAATGGCAAAATGATGGATAAATGGGTGATGTTTCAGCAGACATAATCATAAATCAATCTAATTTTCATCCATGAAACCATTCATTCTGCATTTTACTCACAAGATGCAGTTGTTGTAGCTGCTGGGTACCGTTGAGCGATGCACATCTGGTGTAGCTGGAGATTAATAACCCACTGGGGGAATCGAATTGGATCCACAGGTGTCCCTTCGGTGCTACGGCCAACACACAATCTCATTAGCATGGAAATGGAGCTGGCTATGAGGCATTGTAAGAACAGAAATAGCATAAGAAAGAAAACCAGTCCTCATCCATTCATCCATACATCCAGCCAATCGTCCATCTATACATACATACATTCATTTCTTTGAGTTATTTGCAGCTTGAATTTGAATGTGTTTCCTTTGGAGTGAAGGTGCATTTGTTTGTTGGATGGGAAAATATTAAGGCAACTGAGAATGATCATCTAATGTTGAATAGGTTTTGCTTCAACAGCAGTTATTCATTGTTCTGTCAAGTAAGTTAATATTTTAATGTTTGTGTTTAGTTCCAGTTTGCTGAGAATATATACCTATATTCTGAATATGGACAGTTTTATAAATCAGAACAGATAGTAGTTTAAGCACATCATACTTTACAAGGAATAGCTCAAATATCTATGATAATTCTCTTCTAATGTTAAGGAATCCATCCTTTTCCTGCCTAAGTGGCTAAATGCTCTTCATATGTTTGGGTTATTTTTGAAAAAGGGTTTGATTCACTCAAACATGGTGCCAAAGACTTGACGAACATAATCTGAGCTTAATTTGAGTCTTAATGCATTAGTACTGACTCTTCCTTTTGGTATTGCATCAGCATGATTTTTCTGAGCAATTTACACTAATGGCTTCTGTAAGTCATTGTGCATATGAGTATCTGTCAAATGCTGTAGCATTTATGATGCCAAAAGAATGTAGATCTATGTAACTAGCATGGCTGGATCTGAGTGGGTGAAATTGAAGTCAGTCAACTGTAAACTAAAATGTGGAATGTATTTTTTTTTGTTTTTGTGAAAACTGTATGAATAGAAAGGGCGTTCAATAAAAGCACAAGACAGAATGTGCTGTGCTTTGCCATTTAATATTTTCTTTCAGTGTGTAGGCTGTCACAATTTTCTTTTCATTTTTAATATACTGAGTATTGAGTATTATTTGTGCAGACAAGTTGTTTGATTTGTTTGAGGTTTCCCTTCCATGACATTAACAAAGGTGTTTTTATAATGGTTATAAAGGTTTTATAATGCACATTTTTTCAAATCTACAAATGTCTACAAACAAGTCAATAAATATCTTTTACTGCAGTGGTACATGATTTAATATGATGTGCAACATTATACACATGGACTGGACCAAAGCTGCTGATTATTAATGCAGACATTTTTGCAGGTTGCAGTGAAATATCAGTTTAACCAGTGCCTTGTTTATGTGAAATGTCAGAAAAAACACAAACATCAGGACATCCGTCAATGTCAGGACAAAAAAGCACGTCCTGACTTTCCCTGACTGTGCACATCTGCTCATCAACATTTTGTTTTTCAGAAAGGATAAAGCTAAAATGTTGTGTTTTCATTACTGAACGTATGGTTAGGGTTAGGGTTAGGTTTAGGCATAGCATAAATTAGCTGTATTACTCATTATGTCAGTGGAGGATCCTGACAATGATAGTGAAACAAACCTGTATGTGTGTGTGTTTGTTTTCCTTGTGTTTGTCACTTCTCAAACTGGTTTATGTAAAACTTTAATTGGATTAATGTTTTAAAGTATGGAAGCCTAATTATTTTAGACTTTGCCATGTCCTCCATTTACCCCTTCCTGTTGGTGAATGGGCTGGGTGAGGAGTTCAAGGATCCAGTACCAAATATCAACACACTAATGACTCTTGTCCTTTACAATACTACATGCTGGAGCTTCCTCTAATTTGTCCCTGGTAGAAAACATGATACATGTCCTAATGCATTTTCCTAATGTCATTCTTCCACACTAATTAATGAAAATATGCTTTCGTCTTCAGATTGGCCCATGAATAGGGGATAAGCTGTGTGAGGAGAGAAACTACCTTTTGGACAGAAACACATTTTCTATTCACAGGGAATGCATGATTTTTCAAGCAACACATCTTGTACTCTTTTTAATCTCAATGTCTTTTGACATAGTAAACATTACAACTGCCAATAAAATTTGCATTTCAGCAGAACTGAGTCAGCATTTCAGAAATTGGGTATGGAACCAGCAGTCCTGAGATAAATAGATTTAAGAAAATGATCGACGCTTCCCAATATGTAAATAGAAGATGTCATGCACAAGTTATTGAAATTTGAACCTAAGAGTTTTGCAAATGACAAGAGCCACATAGAAAACTAAATGCATGCATAAAGTGGAGTTGGCGTGTTGTTGTGTCTTTATCTTTGTTTTCTGCTGTCTCATTTCAGTGTTTGCTGCTGTAGGAACTAGAAAGCCAACACAGCCTTATCCCAATTTAACACACCAGACTTGGCTCAGCAGTTCATTAACAAGCCTTTCATATGCTTAAATGTGTGTGTAAGTCTATGATAAAGTTATGAGGCAGAACATTTCAAAAGGAGACCACCTCTGGCAGCTATTTGGAGGGTTATTTCAAGCTGAATTGATGTAAAGAATTTCCATCTTATAAAGCAGTGATTTTGAAAGGGAACAACTAAATGACTCCTTAGACTTTTCAATTTTATTCTGAATACAACATGTAGTTCAACTTCATGAACGAAAATAATAAACCATATGGTAATAGGCCAGTGAAGCTAAAAAGAATAAAATACCTGGAAGTAGTGATGTTGATAAACTGCAAGTAAACTGATGATTATGGATTTTTATGGGTTTTTTTTGCCACTGCAAATAATAGTCCATGGCTCATATGTTTGATTGTTTGTATATGTATTTGATTGTTCTGTAATGTTATAAAATCATAACTGACAGTGATTGTGTGGCAATTAAACTGGTGACATAGTCATGATCATGATTAGTCCATATGTATTACCATTCATCAGTTCCTCCATTTATCAGACTGTCTATCCATTCAACCTCTGGTATATCAATCCATCCAAAGTATATAATTTTTCTGCCTTTCTGAGAGTTGACTTAAAGCAGCAGCTGAAGGATTTATTTATCCACATGTCAGAAAAGCTTCTAGTTTGCTTTGGGAGATTTACTGGAGACACAGGTAAACCAGAAGTGTTTGTAGAAAAAAGAGAGTGGGATCCGAAAGCAAATAGCAGATTTTGCTAGAGCTCACCAGCCATCTGAGATGGACTTCACCATTATTTATTAACAAAATCATTTTCTTGCAAAATAATTGGATATATATATTTAAACACCTAAAAATCACTTTAATTTAGTGTCTTTTTAAAGGTTAAGTGTCATATAAACAAACAAACAAATAAATAAATAAATATATAAGAGCCCTGAATTGGAAACTATCCAATATTCACACAATTAAAACACACCAAAACATGAATCACAAGTATTTTTTTATATTTGCTATGCAGCTCTGTCAGGGAAGGATGTCTTTGCTTGAAAAAAATAAACTTGTACAAATTAATTAATAATTTTCATAGTTGATTAGATAGAGTAGAACTGTTAAGCGATACAATTTTTTAATCACATTTTAATCAAGGCTTTGACTGACATTTTTATTTGCATTGTACATGCAGGTAGGCATCGTAGAGCCATGGAAAATGTTGTTGCCATTTATCTCTGGTCTATTTTAAGAGAAATTACTCTCTTAATGTTGCCTCTTTATTCACTTGTCTTTATTTGATAAAAGTGAAAAATTAAAGATGATGTTTTCTAATTGTTTTTAATTTAAGGGAACTACATTGTGTAGGGAGCTAGGGAACATGGGTATATCACTTCATGGAAAGTTCTCTTGTGCTGCTGCTACATGATTGGCTGATTAGATTTTACCTCAGAGACCCGCCCCCACAATGGGAAGCAGTTTACGTGTTTTTAGAATTAATTGCCAAAGGAATAAGTAATTATCAGGGACAGAGTAACTGTATAACAATAGTTTACAATAGGAATTCCAAAGTTCAAGTAAAGGAAATTCATACAAAAATATAGCAACCCAAAAAGAGCTACAAGTTCTTTGTTCTCCATTGTTCCTTTCAACTTTAGCAATGTTTATGAACTAACGAGCTAGGAGATTCTAACACTGAACACAAGAGATCAGAGCACTGTGCAGGAGAAATGACAACCAAATCATACATTAAATAGTTAAAAGTGTTAAAACACCCACCATCCATAGATGTTTCATTGCATTTATTTCATAAGTGCCTACACATACAAAATTTGTCTGAACAGTGTTGTTTGATTTATCATGCTAAGTACAGCCGAGTGCTGTAATCAAGATGCGCTGTTGATGATGTTGCAGTGCATCCCAAATAGAGCTGTTTTATTGACCAAGTTCCCTATGAAAAGCCCTTGGGATTCTGTAGTGTAGTGTGTAGGGATTTGGATCGGAATGCTGCCTAAAATGAGTAACGTAGTGGTCAATTTCTGAATGTTTGTGTTCACTGATGTGTAATTTAACTAATTTTTTATCGCCATTAAAATTTTTAGCGATGTTAATATTTTTTTAAATTCTTAAATGCATTAGCATGTTTGTTAACACGTTAATTTGACAGCACTAGAATTAAGGGCTAACAATGGCTCTCTGGCAGTTCCAGGATTTTAATCTTGTCAGTAGCACAGAACCTACTGGGCTCCCGCTGTCATGTATTAAATATGCTCCTGTATGAGTTTAATATGAAGAAACTTGGAGGCTGTTTCCAGAGAATTGTCACACTCTCATGACTTTCTCTTCTTTCTGTCACTTCTTCTCTTATATTTATCCATTTTCTCTCTCTCCCCACTTTTTTTTTAAAATTTCGGTCAGTTATTCAAACTGGTTCAGAGTCTCAGAAGTAAAACCAGATAAAGCCCTTTCTTAGCTCCTGATGAAAAAGATAATTAACAGCCCCACACCTGCCAACTTGCATAATGAGTGAAAGTTTTCTCTTCTTCTCTCCCTCACTCTCTGTGTTTCCACAGTAGAAGGTGGAATTTGCACATGACAATTTTTAGATGCAGATTTTTATTCCTTCGGTTCTAATCCATTTTCTGAATTAGCATGTTTTTATTTTACTCTTTGAGAGAGGTTGCATGTCAGTATGCTCCTGGAACTCTCCTTATTAGCACACCAGTCCATCCAAAAAAAAACAAAACAGCAAAATAGTAAGCTTCAAGAACATATATACACTTCCCAAATGCTTTCTCAACCAATTCTAGACCTAGTAATGTGTGCTGTTGTAATGAGTTGATTTGATTTAATTTGCCTGCACCAATGGATATATACTTACCAAAGCAAGAAAATGTGACAATAATAGTTAGGTCAGAAAATTCTAATTGGACTAAAGGATATACACTTTATTGCCAAAAGTACTCACTCACCCATCCAAGTCATTGAATTCAGGCGTTTGATTCACTTCCATGGCCACAGGTGTATAAAATCAAGCACCTAGGCATGCAGACTGCTTCTACAAACATTTTTTTGAAAGAATGGGTCGCTCTCAGGAGCTCAGTGAATTCCAGCGTGGTACCTTGATAGGATGCCACCTGTGCAAGTTCAGTTGTGAAATTTCCTCACTACTAAATATTCCACAGTCATCTGTCAGTGGTATTATAACAAAGTGGAAACAATTGGGAATGACAGCAACTCAGCCATGAAGTGGTAGGCCACGTAAAATGACAGAGCGGGTCAGTGGGTACTGAGGTGCATAGTACACAGAGGTTGCCGACTTTCTGCAGAATCAATCACTACAGACCTCCAAACTTCATGTTCCCTTCAGATTAGCTCAAGAACAGTGTGTAGAGAGCTTAATGGAATGGGCTTCCATGGCAGAGCCGCTGTATCCAAGCCTTACATCACCAAGCATCAGTTGCAGTGGCGTAAAACACACCGCCACTGGACTCTAGAGCAGTGTAGACGCGCTCTCAGGAGTAACGAATCACACTTCTCTGCCTGGCAAGCTGATGGATGAATCTGGGTTTGGTGGTTGCCAGGACAATGGTACTTGTCTGAATGCATTGTGCCAAGTGTTGTGCCAAGTGTTTATGACTTTCAAGTCACTACTCAACCCTCCTCCTCCTCCTCCGTCTACATGCCTCACGGCTGAATCTCTGGCCTCATTCTTCACTAA
>JAOVYV010000016.1:14894284-14907688 GCA_025674545.1 Hassar affinis | reverse complement strand
GGAGTACCTGGAGGAAACCCACGTGAACACGGAGAGAACATGCAAACTCCACACAGAAATTTCGCAGGTCGCCCCACCCGGAGAGATCGAACCCTGGTCCTTCTTGCTGTGAGGCGACAGCGCTATCCACTGCACCACCGTGCCGCCGGAGTTAAATGTCTTACTGAGATATTATCTCTTTATTTTGAGATACTAAGTCCTTGTTTTGATAATGCTAAGTAATTATTTTTGAGATATTATATTATTTTGAGAGACCATATAAGTTCTTATGTTGAGATACACTGTAGTCTTGTTATACTGAGACACTAAGTCACTATTTTGAAACACTAAGTCAGTATGTTGAGATATTAAGTCACTATTTTGAAATATCATCCCATTATTTTTGAGATACTAAATTATTATGTTGAGATACTAAGTCATTACTTCAAGACATTAAGTCGCTTCACAGCAAGAAGGTCCCGGGTTCAATCCCTGGGTGGAGTGTTCTGGGTCCTCCCCGTGTTTGCGTTTGGTGTCCTAAAAGTGCCCTGAGTGTGTGCATGAGTGTATGTGCCCTACGATGGATTGGGGCCCTGTCTAGGGATGTTCCTGCCTAGCACCCTAAGCTGACGGATATGCACCGGCTCTCCCGTGACCCTGAGTAGGAATAAGATAATGGATGGATGGATGGATCTCATTATTGTGAGATACCAAGTCATTATTTTGAAATACTAACTATTTTTTTTTATATTATCTCATTATTTTTAGACACTAAGTCATTTTTCTGAGATAAGTTATTAAGTCATTATTTTGATTAATTTTCTCCTTATGTTGAGAAATGTGGATACCATACATTCATTCATTCATTTTCTTAACCGCTTATTCCTTTTCATGGTCACGGGAGAGACGGTGCCTAGCCAGCAGACTACAAGGCAGGAACAACCCTAGACAGGGCGCCAATCCATCGTAGGGCACACACACACACTAGGGCCACTTTAGAGACACCAATCAACCTAACGTGCATAGGTTGGGTTGTTTTGGATTGTGTTTGGATTGTGCATGTTTTTGGACTGTGGGGGGAAACTGGAGTACCCGGAGTAAACCCATGCGGACACGGGGAGGACATACAGACTCCACACAGAAAGGACCCAGACCGGGGATCGAACCCAGGACCTTCTTGCTGTGAGGCAACAGTGCTACCCACCAAGCCACCGTGGATGTGAAGCCCGGATACCATACATAACATTGGAATTGTCCTGCTGGCATTCCTATAATTTGCCCGAATGTGATACACAAAGGGGAAAAAGTATTAGCATTTATTCTGCTGTTGTATAAATATGCCAAATTACTATTACACAATCTCATGTTAATGTAGCAATGGCCACTGGATTATACAGAGTGAGTGGCAACTTCCAGGTTTGGGACAATGATGCTGTGCGTGTACCCATCATGCAGTTAGACTTATGAGCTGTTTGTCACCTAGCCTCCATGTGCTGTGCATGTATGTTAATGACCCTTCATGCTGATAGCATGTAATTCTAAGCTCTTTGTAGCTCTCTCAGTTCTCTCTGTTCTCTGTTGCTGGTTCTGTCGCGTTACTGTTCAATAAACGGCTATGTTGTTTTTGAACCAGCTGTTGTGTCTTCTCTCAACACTCCTCACTGCTGACTCCACATTACTTAAGCAAATGACAAATCATTAGACATATTTGTGTAAACTGAATTGCACTAACGTAATGTCTGACTTACTGACTATCTGAGAAGGAGCATAAATTAGAATTATGATTAAACATTGACTTACTGTCTGGAAATAACGACATAATATCTCAAAATAATGACTTAGTGTCTCAATATAATTATATATATCCCAAAATAATGACAGCAACTTAATAATTTTTAAGTTTTAATTTTTAAATTTAATAATACAAAAATATATGTATTAGTTGCTGAATTTTTTATTTATGTGGTGGAAACTTTTTAGGTAAAGGTAAAATTTTATTATGCCTTTATTATTTTAATTTATGGACCTGATGTAAGGATCCCACACTAAATAGAGTCAAGTGCAGAACAGTTTTATTGTGTGTAGCTGTACAAGTGAATGAAAACAAAACGGATAAAACATAAAGCAAAGGAAAGAGTCAATAGTCCAAAAATAGTAGCAACGAAAAACACCAAAGCATGGAGGGTATAAAGAAACAAAAAAAGGGCAAACAGAAGATATTCCAAACTGTGATAGGATGATCAGGGGGACTCCGGGGGTCCTTCTTATTTTTCGAGAGCCTCCCTGGCTTGCGTGGTCCAGGCCTGTGTGGATACCTTGTGTGGTATTCTTGCAACAGCAGGGGATCTAGGATGTTCTCAGCCGGTATCCAAGAGTCTTACTCTGGACCATAACCCTCCCAGGAAGTACTGAAGGCCCCCGGCTCATCTCCTGGACTTAATGATCTCCCGGAAGGTGAAGGTGTCGGCTTGGCGTGATGTCTGGGGGTCGACAGGCTGGGCTGTGTTGGCATCCTGGCAAGGTGTCTGAGGTTCAGGGTTTTGAGTCGTGGTGTCGTTCTGGCATTGCATCTGAGGTTCAGGGGTTTGTGTCATGATTTCATCTTGACATGGCGGCTGAGACTCCGTAGGTTGGGTTGTGGGATCCTCCTGGTGTTGAGGCCTGGCATGACATGAAAAGTAGGGTGCACATGGCTATGGCATGGCATTTGTATTCTGTAAGTGACTTCATTAATGCATTTGACAATGGGAAAAGGACCAATTTAACATGGACTTAACTTGTGTGATTTTAGATGATGGCTGGAAGGCTCTGACAGCGACCCAAACTCGATCTCCTGGCTGGTACTGAGGGGTAGGACCGCATCGTTGATCTGCAGCATTCTTCATGTGGGAGATTGCCCTTTTGAGCTGCTGATGGACCTGGGACCACACTTGTTCACTCCTTTGGAACCAGGAGTCCACGATCCATGGATAAAAAAGGGGCTGGTGGCATAAAAATACTTCAAAGGGAGTGAGCCCGGTAGAGGTATGTTGCAAAGAATTCTGGACGTATTCTGCTCAGGGAAGATACCAGGCCCACTCCTGAGGTTGAAACTGACAGTAAATTCTTAATCTTATAATTCTTGATTAACTCGTTCTGCCTGGCCATTACCTTGAGGATGAAAGCCAGAGGTTAGACTGATGGTTATTCCCAACCTCTCCATGAACACTGTCCATACTCATGATATGAATTAAGGGCCGCAGTCACTCACAATGTCCTTGGGGAGTCCATAGACTCTAAAGACATGTTGAAAGAGCACCTCTGCGATCTCCATAGCTGTGGGCAGGCCTGGTAATGGGATAAATCGGACACCCTTTGAAAAACGGTCAACAACAGTTAGTATGGCAGTGAACCCTTGAGATTGAGGCAGGTCAGTAACGAAATCTATGGGGAGGTGAGACCAGGTTCTCTCCGGAATGGGCAATGGGAGCAGCTTCCCCGCATGCAATGTACAAGTTACCTTAGCTTGAGCACACTCTGGACAACAAAATCTTGTATCTCTAGTGACATGGTGGGCAACCAGTGCTTGGCTTGAATAAGTTCCATGGTCCTTCAGGTTCCAGGGTGACCTGCTCCCGGTGTAGCATTGGCCCAAGAAATTACGAATTACGGAGAGAAAACAGAACAAATAGTTTACCTAGAGGGCAGCTAATGCCACTCTGTGTGGGCTGGAGTTCCCGAATTTTCTGATCCAGTTCCCAGGTAATGGCGTGTATAAACTTCTCCTCTGGGAACTCGGGGTCTGAGGTCGCTGAGTTAGGCTCATATAAATGTGATAGAGCGTCTGCCTTCCCGTTTTTGGTGCCTGGGCGATAAGACAGAACAAAGATAAAACAAGTAAAGAATAGGGCCCACCTGGCTTGTCATGAGTTTAAGCGCTTGGCAGCTCACAGGTTTTTGTGATCTATGAATATGCACACCGGATGTTTGGCCCCCTCCAACCAGTGCCTCCATTTATCAAGAGCCAGTTTGATGGCTAGTAGATCTCAGTCCCCTACGTCGGAATACTGCTCAGCCGGGGAGGGCTTCTTCGGGAAGGAAGCAACAGGGTGGAGCTTAGCTGGTGTGTCGTACCTCTGTGAAAGGATGGCTCCTACACCTTGGGATGAAGCGTCTACTTCCACAATGAAGGGCTGACTTGGATCGGGTTGTTTCAAGACTGGAGCGGAGATGACATCTTCCTTCAGGTGCTGAAATGCCCAGGCAGCGTCTGCATTCCATAATAGGATCTTCCTGGCTCCTTTCAGTAAATCTGTAAGGGGTCTAGCAGTGGCACTAAAACCTCTGATAAAGCGTCTATAAAAATTTGCAAAGCCTAGGAAGCACCTGAGCTCTCTCAGCAAGAACTCCACTGAGTAATGGCTGTCACCTTTTCACAGTTCATAGAGACACCCTCTGGGCCGATTTTGTAGCCCAGGAACTCCACACGAGGTTGGTGGAACTGGCGTTTCTCCTTATTGACGTACAGGCCATTTTGGAGGAGCAGACAAAGAACTTCTCGGACCTGGCGAATATGGGAGGAGAGATCAGGTGAATATATCAGGATGTCATCTATGTACATGATAACAGACTTTCCAAGCAAATCTCCACTCGTCTTCCACTCGTGACTCCCTCTTTGATACAAACTAGGTTGTAGGCACTACGTAAATCCAGTTTTGTGAACATGGTAGCGCCTCTTAACTACTCAAGGGCTGCAGGGAAGTGGATAAGTGGATAAGGGTATTGGACCTTGACTTTGTTAAACCCTCTATAGTCAATGCAGGGCCTAAAGCCACCTCCCTTCTTGTCCATGAAGAAGAACCCTGCAGAGGTGGGTGACGAAGAGTGCCAGATATGACCTTGACGGAGTGCCTCCTGGATATACTCCTCCATAGCTTTCTGCTCAGGGAGGGTGAGAGCATAAATTTTGTTTCAAGGAGGAAAACAACCTGGCAGGAGATCTAGCATGCAGTCAAAAGCTCGATGCAGAGGAAGGCCTTCAGCCTGATGCTTATTAAATACTTCTCATAGGTTGTTATATTCTCTATTAACATGAACTTCTATATCATTGTTGGGGCTTTCAACTTTAGTGGTCCGTACTGGACATGGCTTGGCCTGAAGACAAAGCTTGGCCTGTTTAAAACAAAATTTGGACCACCTAAGGAGATGAATGGGTGAGCCAGTCCATGCCTAGGATGACAGGATACTTGGGGGAATCTATGAGGAGTAGTGATATCTCCTTTTTGTGAAGAATCTGATTTTGAGCCTCAGAGGGACCATCTGCAGGGTTACATTTCCATTGCCTATAGGTGTGCGTCCACAGCCCAGCACATGCAAGAAAGGATGGATTTCTCAGAACCAGGTTGCCCTGGGCTTCTGCGGTGGCTCGATCCATGAAGCTCGCCGCCACTCCTGAGTCGATGAGTGCTGAAAGAAAGCAGGAAACAGTTTAGCAGAGGATCTGAACGTTCAAAACAACATCAGAGGAAGTCTCCAGAAACACACTACTCACTGAGTGCACTGGGGTGTCATCCCTGGCGACACCCCAAGTGTGAACAGTTTAAACGGGCTTAACAGGACACATGGCTACAGCATGATCCTACCAGGTAACATGGAATGGCTCAACATCCACTGCATGCAAACTCTCCACTGGTGTCCCACAAGGCTCAGGGCTGGGTCCTCTTCTATTCTCACTATACATTCACTCACTGGGAGATGTCATCTCTTCACATGGCTTCTCATATTATTGTTATGCCGATGATACTCATCTCATCCTTTCTTTTCCTCCTTGTGATAATCAGGTTTCAGCTCAGATCTCAGCTTGTCTAGTAGACATTGCTTCATGGATGACAGCCCACCATCTCAAGGTTAATCCAAGCAAGACAGAGCTGCTTTACATCCAAAAGCTGCAGGTCTTCATTGTGATCTCTCAATTTCCTTTGAGAACACCATGATCACTCTTTCTTCAGAAGCACCCAGCCTTGGGGTGGTTGTAGATGATCAGCTCTCTTTCTCAGCTCATGTTGCTAACCTGACCCAGTCATGCTGATTTCTCCTTTGCAACATTCAGAGAATTCAACCATTTCTCTCGAGGGAAGCCACTCAGGTACTTGTTCAGTCACAATACTCGACTACTGCAACTCCCTCCTAGCCGGCCTTCCCATGCATGCCATCAGGCCCTTGCAACTGATTCAAAATGCTGCAGCTTGACTTGTATTCAACCTTCCCAAGTTCAGCCATGTCATATCACTGCTGCACTCCCTTCACTGGCTTCCCGTAGCAGCTCGCATCAGATATAAAACCCTGATGCTAGCCTACAAAGCCAAAAATGGTCCAGTCCCTCCCTACCTGATGGCAATGACCCAGAGCTCCTTCATGCCTCAAGTACGGCTCGACCCACCATCATCCAGGACACATGGGAGGCAAGCATCCAGACCTTTCTCTGTTCTGGCACCAACGTGGTGGAATGAACTCCCCCTGAGTGTCCGAACAGCGGAGTTGCTAGCTGTCTTTAAACGCCAACTGAGAGCACTTGAAAGAGCACTAACTCAAAGCTGTTACCGCACTTATAGCAGTTATTGTATTTCCTATGTCTTGTTTTCGCATGTTTTGTGTAGCTTAGGAATACTTGGGTTCTGGGTCTTATAACATCTAATAGGTAGTACATGGCTAAAATTCACAGTATTATAGCTCAAAGTAACTTGAATTCAGGTCTACCAGCCTTAGCATTGGATATTCCAAGGTCCCGGGAGTATGGGCTAGACCTCCACAACCGGGATCTCTGCAGGAACACTGGCAGGAACTGGAGGAAGGCACAAAGAGCTTACCTGGGTGACACTGGACATTCCCCCTGGTGGGCTAGAACTCTCGTATCTTCTGGTCTAGCTCCCAAACTATAGTATCCAGAAATCTTGACTCAAAAATAATGGGCTCTGGTCGAGAGAAAGCACAAAATTAAAGCGAGAGAAAAAGATCCACCAAAAGATCCACTGGCTCGTTGCGTCAACCTCTACAGTGAAAAGAAGATTGGGGTCTGGTTGCTTCAAGATGGGTGCAGATGTGAACGCCTTCTTAAGGCATGCGCTGTGCCGGGATTAAGCAGGTCTGTGAGTGGGTCTGCCAGGATGCTAAAATTTCTAATAAAAAGTTAGCAAAGCCTAAAAACCTATGTAGCTCTCTCACCATCATGGGGGCTTCCACTGGGTTATGGCCTCCCACATTTGGCAGTTAACGGACACCCCAACTGGACCAATGTTATAACCCAGGAACTCAACCCAGGTCTGATGAAATTGGTATTTCTCCAAGGGACTTTTTTGGAGGACTGAACCTGCTGGACATGGGTACTTAGGTTAGGAGAAAAGACCAGAATATCATCAATATAGACAATGACACCCGCTCACCCTCATTCCACCCGCTCTCAGCTGCCAGGGTCCAGAATTCAAGGGCATAGTCAGCTGCCCTCCTGCTGCCCTGCAACAAAGAGAGGAGTCACTCTCCACACTGGCTGTCAGTGCAATGATTGAATAACTGGCAGAAATTATCAATGAAATGAGCATAAGACCAGGCTTCCTCACCTGCATGATGCCAAAGAGTGGTTACCCACTGGAGAGCCTTGCTGCTGTGTAGGCAGATCACGGCAACCTTTTGCTGGTCAGTCAGCTCACCCTAGAGTGTGAAAAACAATTCACACTGGAGTTTGCATATTTTCCATATCACTCTGGGAGGGCACCAACAACATTGTGTGGGGACAGCTTTCAGATGTTGCTGGGTTGCTTCCCAGTGGTGTATTGTGGCACATACTTCCTCCAGTTGCTGTGTGCAGTTTAGCATTTGCTGCAGCTTGCACATGTCTGCTGACTCCATGGTGGCAGATCAACCTGTAATGATCCCACACAGGTTGGAGTTTTATTGTTATGCATGAAAATAAGGACAAGAACAGAGTTCATGGAAAGCAGGTTATAGTCCAAAACAATAATGGCACAGAGCATGGTAACAAAAAAAGGAAAAGCAGGGAGTAAAACAACAACCAAAAACAAGTAGAGCAGGGAGTAAAACAAAAAACAAGTCTCAGTTCAAAGCTCAGAGGATATCCAAAAATCGTGATGAGGGCGAAAGCAGGCACACACCACGCTCTGGCATGGGGAACTGGGGAAAAACACAAAGGAAAACTGCTAAGATGCAGGCAAGGTCAAATACCATGACTATATACAAAGGCACAACAAGATACTTAGCTGAGATTCAAAAGCACGAAGAGATTCGTCGTAACAACTGATATGGAGGCAGTAGGACAAACATTGATCCACACTGAGGAGTGTGGAATGGGCCTCTTTCATACTCCTCAGCGTGGCTTAGGAACGTTTCTTTCAGCAAGATAATGCACCCTGATACACTGCAAAAATAGTTCTTGAATGGTTTGAGGAACATGAGAAAGGGTTCAAGGTGTTGACTTAGCCTCCAGTTTCCCTAGATCTCAATATAATCTACCATCTGTGGTATGTGCTGGAAAAACAGTTCTGATCCATGGTGGCCCCACCTCACAACTTACACAATTTTAAGGATCTGCTACTAACAATCTTGGTGCTAGATACAACAGCAGAGGTCTTGTGTATGAGTCAGAGCTATTTTGGCAGCACAAAGGGTACCTACACAATATAAGGCAGGTGGTTTTAATGTTATGGCTGATTGGTGTATGTCAGCCAACACAGTTTAATTACAAATTTGCTTTTGTTTATATTAAACTAAAATAGTAAGGTAACTTTTGTTTTTTGATGCAGTAACAGAAGTTAAATATTAGGTGGCTAGCTTCTCAGCTATATGCAAATCAAGCACTGTAATAAAAGTGATCTGATGAGTACAGACTCATGTTGATGTTGTACGTCCACACACGGTAAGAGTTTTTGATTGGTTTGGTGCTGGTTGTTGACACTGGGGTGTCTTCAATGATGTTGACCTCAGGACACTTGCGACTTGGTAAAATCAGGTAGTGCCTGTTAACGCAACTGACTCCCATGTGTTAAAAGAGGGTGATTGCAATGTACACTATATTC
The DNA here is from genome assembly GCA_025674545.1 of Hassar affinis. NCBI lineage: Eukaryota > Metazoa > Chordata > Actinopteri > Siluriformes > Doradidae > Hassar > Hassar affinis. The sequence continues at coordinate 14,898,644 of JAOVYV010000016.1, read as the reverse complement.
GCAAAATGTTTGTGGACACCTGACCATCACACCCATATGTGGTTCTTCCCCAAGCTATTGCCATAAAGTTGGAAGTACATGATTTTATAGGTTGTCTGTGTATTGTAATGTTGTTGCATTCAGGTTTTTCTTAACTGAGACTAAAGCCTGGTGCACACTACAATATATATGTAATGTAAGCATTGTAAGAACAATCCTAGATGGTTCAGTCAAGAAGCATGACCACACACTTGGTGATTAAATAAACACTTTTGAAGTGACGATCACACAGAAATTCATAACATCAAACAAAACTTCAATTTTAAAACAAACCTAGAGGCATGCTGTTGTCATCAGCTCTCATCTTTTGCAACAAAAAACAAAATATGAGAAAACATAACTGGATGAAGTCATGACTTGGAAGTGTGGCTTATACATTTTGCAACAAGCTAACATTATTGTTAAAAAACAAAACATCATATGCATTATTATGCATTTCTTCAGTGCCCTGCCTTTTTTATTACATGCAGTTAGTGATGCTTCCTGGTTAACTTGTTCTCAATGGCTATTGCCATTGTTCCTTATACACGACAGGATTTCAAGTTCTAAATATCAAACATGTTTGATATTTACAATTTGAAATTAGAAGGCTGCAAACTCCTCACACTACAGGATCTTTGGGAACATAATAAGTTCTGCTAATCAGGCTATGCCACCACATGGGGCCTAAAAATAAGGGGACCAGCTTAAGGGGTCCAAACATATTCCAGCATGACAATGACCCTGTGCACAAAGTAAAGTCCATAAAGGCATGGTGTGCCAAGATTGGAGTAGAAAAATTTGAGTGGCCTGCACAAAGTCATGATCCAATCCTCACTTTGGAAAATGTCAACTGCACCCCAGGCCTCCTAGCCCTATATCAAAGCCTTAACTCTAAGTGGAGGTTATTACAACATCAACAGGAACTAAATCTGGAATGTGATATTTAAAAATTACATATGGGTGTGATGGTGTCAGCTGTCTACAAACTTTTGACCATATAATGTATAGCCTAAAAGCAAAAAAATCTGCACATGCACATATTCTATGCACATGCAACCAGTACATTATCTAGTACATTATTCCAGGTTTAACAGTACACTGAATCTTATTCAATTCCCCAGTATAAATATGTATACATAGGTATACTTATAAAGACATGTGTGATCTCAATCAAAACACTCAGTTAGAAGGAAGAGGTTGAATGTCACTGCACATTTCTGCAGATCCAGCACTGAGATGGTGATAAGTTTGTGTGTGATTAAGCTTACAGGGACATATGGCAAATTTGGTTGTGGAGGGCAATATTCTGAATCATGAACTGATATGCCAAAATAGTGTCATTGCAAAAGTCTCCCTGTGCCTTTACTGGCGTGATGTATCATATCTCTGCTATTTCAATCAAAATATTCTGGCAAGATAATAAAGTTCTTCATGTGCAATTGCCCAGTTCTGAAGTGACTGTGTTGAGAGTGTGACTGCAGAGTGTGATGATACCAAGTGCAGCCAAGTTTATGACCACTGTTGAAGAGGCATATGGCTAATCAGAGCACTGACAGGCATTCTGGCTTTGAGCTAGACTGGAAATCACTGATCAAAGTAAATAAAGAGACACCTCTCACTAGTCATTCTGATAACGTGAGTCATTTTAGCAACTCATTCGCAAACAAATTTGTTACATGCAACATATTTGCACTTCTCATAGAAGAACATAGGAACATAGGAAAATCCTTTTAGAGGTTCACTCTGAAAATATGTAGTAGTGTGTCCATATCTATGGACTACCTACATCTACATACATCTACAGGCCAGGAGTCTTTAAATGAAGATTTTTTTTAATGAAAATCTTCATTTAAATTCCTTCCTTAAAAAGGTCCAAATAAGCAAGGGAATAATGACAAAAGTTACCTTTTAATGCTTAGCCATCATAGCTACTAATAATATAAAATAATACACAAATATATTCTACAGCTGTTTTGTAGGCTTGTAAAGAAATGAGCATTTCAAATTTGTAGAGCTATCCGTAATATAAAAAATAGCACAGGAATATCTTTCAAGCAATTCTCCACAGCTTACTTTAATTATTGCACTTGATAGCATTTTTGCTGCTATATATTCTGATACAACTTTAAATGTAATTCTGTGCTGAGCCAATTGCAATGTAATTTCGTTCTGTTCACACTTGCAGTATACTGAATGACAATGAAGTTTGTCTATGTCTATATTGTCATAAGTGTGTTAGCTGATAGTGGGATGTAGCGTGTGGAGGCTGCATTTCCAGCGCCTTACCAGAGCAGTAAGGTGGCAGCCCCAAAGGGCGCAAAGGGTTCCTCCTCCAGTGTGATCTTTTTTCATGCCTCATGAGGGGCTCACAGATCAGCAAAAGATTGTCCACATCACTGGGCCACTGCCCAGTGGCACCACGCAGGTGAGGGTGTTTGATTGTATTCACAATTGATTGTATTTCACCAGGTCTTTGACCATAGCATTGCTACTACTGTGGAGGGAGCGGTCACACCATGAGACACTGTCCACTAATGACTTTGCTACTACAAGCACCAGGGGTGGTCTCCAGAGTCACACCCCGGTGTGCACAGTGAGTAGCAATATCCCCTCTAAGCCACAAGATTTCTTGGTACCAGTGCAGATCCATTCAAGAAGGACAGCACCCCCATCAGCAGAGGCACCATTATCCTCCAAACCTGCCCAGTCAAGTTCCGAGTCAGCTTGCTCCACGAGCAGACCATCTCCTTCCTTCTCATCAAATCACCCAAGCATCATTTTCACATCATTTATGGCATTTAGCAGACGCTAAATTTAGCAGACGCATATCATCTTGAGGCTGGAATGGATTGATGATTCCATCATCTCGTGGAGGGAGGGAGAGCTTCTCAAGTGGTCACCCCTCTGTCATAGGAACTGCCCAGGCTCATGGTGTGCCCCTGCTCACGACTCATAGATCATGCTAGCCTTTTTCTTCATTGAGAAAAAAGGGGTGGCCTCCATCCCTGCATTGGCTATAGAGGCCTAAACAAGGTCTCAGTGATGTATCCATACCCTTTGCCCCACCAGCCCTGGAACAGCTCTGGGGGGCCAGGATGTTCACAAAGCTGGATCTGCACAGTGCATATAACCTCATCCATAACCAACCTGGTTATGTTGTATGGACTGGCCTCAGCCCCCAGTGTGTTCCAGCATTTCATCAATGAGGTACTAAGGGATCTGCTGGGAACTTGTACGCTGGCTTACATTGATGATATATGAATTTTTTCCCCAGATATAGTCACCCATGTGAGTCATGTGTGCCAAGTTCTATCTCAGCTGCTTCAACACCAGCTCTATGTCAAGCAAGAAAAATGCCAGTTTCATTAGACTCAAGTCGAATTTCTGAGTTACCACATTTGGCCCGATGGGGTTGCTATGAACCTCAAGAAGGTCGAGGCCATCACCGACTGGAAGTGCCCCAACACGGTGAGGGAGTTACAGAGTTTTCTGGGCTTTGCAAAATTTTATAGGAGGTTCATATGCAATTTCAGCCTCCAAGCAGCTCCCCTCGTGGACCTCTTAAAGAAGGGGTCCAAGACCCTCAAATGAAACACGAAGGCTGACCAGGCCTTCCAACACCTCAAGAAGGCCTTTGTCTCTGCCCCTATTCTGCATCAGCCTAACCCCAACCTTCCTAGTTGAGGTTTATGCCTCCAGCCAAGGAGTCGGTGCCATCCTCTCACAGAGGCAGGGCCAGTCAGCCAAGCTCCATCCGGTGGCCCAGAGGGTGCCACAAACCTCCTGGAGGCTTCTTAAGGCATAAGTATTAGCACCCCAAAGTACCTGGCCACATTTGAACAAAACTGTGGCCATTTTACCTTAGTATGCAATGATTAAGCCTAGCAACTATTTGAACAAAACTGTGGCCATTTTCCTTAGTATGCAATGATTAAGCCTAGCAACTACTTGAAGTACCCTAGCCATGACCAAGCACCCACTAAAAATACTAGAGCAACCACCTAGTAACATCCTAGTGTGGCGGGGAGCAGCACCATAATCAACAGTGATGAAGCAGAAAAGCTAATGCACAACTACGCCACCGAAGGGAGTTTCACCCCTCTATATTAACTATATTAACACTCAAGGTCAAAATTCAAAAATCAAAGCAAATTTTATTGGCAGTTAATTCACACCCAGAATCACAGTAAATAAAAACATACTAATAGACACACTCAGTTTAATAAAACTCATAGCAAAGGACTGAGCTTCAAGCTTACCGCGGCAAAAGGAAGTAGAGGAAAAAGGGAGTCACCTACCCTACACACCACACGTGACTGCACTGCACATCTAAATCACC
>JAOVYV010000016.1:14877950-14888086 GCA_025674545.1 Hassar affinis | reverse complement strand
CAAATCCCACCACAGTCAAGCTTTCACTGTTGGGCCCCTGAGCAAGGCCCTTAACCCTCAACTGCTCAGTTGTGTAAGTCGCTCTGGATAAGGGCATCTGCTAAATGCCATAAATGTAAATGTAAATGTAAATGTATATCAGACAAGAATGGGACAATGTTCTTCTCTCAATTTCCAGCAACTGGTCTCCTCAATTCCCAGATGATTACAGACTGTTGTTCAAAGAAGCAGGTGTGCTACACGATGGTAAACATGGCCCTGTCCCAACTCTTTTGAGATGTGTTGCTGCCATGTAATAGAAAATGAAAAAATATTGTTAATTAAATGGTAAAATGTCTCACTTTCAACATCTGATATGTGTTCTGTGTTCTATTGTGAATAAAATATGAACTTATGAGATTTGCAAATCATTATATTCTGCTTTTATTTACATTTTACATGTCCCAATAGATTTGGAATAGGGGTTGTATCATGGATGGAGCAGAACTGAGCTCTCCAGGATAAGCAAGTCTAATAGTGCATCACTGTGGACTATACAGGCTCCAGTGCACAGCCTATCATTAATATTTTAGTACATATTTGATGTTTAGATATTCAGATATTCTGCTAAATTTCCACTGTCAGATTTTCCACTTAATGCAGAGGCATAATAAGGAGAATGGACAGATGTCACATGTCAGTCAGTATGAGGTGATTTTGAACAGATTTTACCTCCTCAGAGGCTTTGATTTGCATAAATAGCTCCTAAAACAGCTTGTTTTACCATCCCATGTAATGAAAGCTACCCCGGAGAAGAGCAGAAAGGTATCTCTCCCATTTCCAGAAGTGATAACAGGTTATCCAATCTGAGGCCATTAGCTCAGAGCCCTCTGCTATGGGGCTTTGCCTTCAGCAGATTAAAAATTAAGCAGTTTGATATCTCAGGCTGTGTCATAGAAAGCAGAAACTCCCGATGCTCTGGTGATGTCAGAAACCTGATCATCCACAAAAATGCTGACTTGAAATAGAAGGGCAGATCAAACAAGTCATATGGATAATTATAATTTTTTGCAAATACAGTTAGACAGAAACCACTGGAGAGTCAGCAAAGGTGGTTTGGGGAATAACATGATGGATGTTGTTACTGGTTTTCAACTGTATGCAAGGGGAAAATAACCACACTTAATAGTGGTGTGGTAACCACACCACTATTAAAACTACAAACCAAAAAATAAACCTAGAGTTAAGCACCTAAAACCGTTCACAGAAGTGTCAATACAGACTTAAATCTCTTTTTAAAAAAAAATAATATACGTCCTAGGGATGTGCATCTTCATCACCGAGGCATTTGTGATACACAGCTCAATGCATTGCAACAATCTGATACATTAGAGATACATATGAAATAACAACTAATGCAGTACAATATGATTCACCCTGATTGTGATTAAGTGAGATTCAACAATATTTGATTCAACACATTGCCAAACAATGTGATATAATGCAGTGTAAAAGAATATGATGCTATCTAATTCAGTATGGTACAGGACATGACTCCTATTTACACAATAAAACTTACCGTCCATAATAAGCATATTTCATAGAACTTTGAAACATGAAAGTTGGTGGCAGCAATGTAGTGGTTCCATAGTGTTCCAGAGCTGTGGTCTTCCTTGCCTCCAAATACAGTGGCTTTTTGTAGCTTCTGTTACTGGACACCACAACTGTAAATCCAATTGTCTGTTTGTGTAGAATGTAACCATCCCCATAGTGTGGACATTCTACTGTATATCTTCACTTACATTGTTCAATATGAGAGACACTAAATAGTTCCACAGTGTTCACGATGACCACAAGTAAGAACACTGTAGTGTATTAACTCAGCAGCTGTCTTAGTGGCCCATTGTGGATGCCATAATCAAATTCCATCACATAATACTGTTGTATATGTTTGAGGTTATTGCAGCACCAACTCACTGGATTTTTGGAACTATTACTCAGAGAAATGGAATTGATCAAATGACAGCATTGTCCTTAGTTATAGTAATTGGTTGACTTGTATTTATAAACCACATTTGATTTTCTACAAGTTGTTTTTTATACATATTTTTACAGAAGAGTTGAAATAATAATTAAATTAAAGGAGAATTTGGGTACATTTGGGGTTGGGTAGAGTTTCAGCTTTCAAGTTTATTCTCATATGCACAAATATAGTGCACAATATACAATGACATTCTCACTTGCATGTTCACCTGCAACATCATGGTAAACAAATATACTTTATGTACATATAGCCAAGTTATATGAGTATTGAGTGTTTTTCATATCAATTGGGTGTTACATTGTAGCAGTAGTAAAATACTCATATTTTAAATAAGGACTATAGCTTATTTAATACCCCTGCTTAAAATAAGCTGTAAAATTTTAACAATCTAAACAAACCCTGTTTAACATATTGTTTTCCTAGTACAATAATATGTTGCATTGCTATATGCTTTTACAAGCCTATTGGTTTGATTTTACTTGGCCAGATATGACAAAGCTATAAACACAAACTACTGACATGCTGTCTCTGATCTAGTTTACCGATTTATACTATTAACTTAATGACTGCACTACCTCTACAGAGAGTTCATTTGGCAATCTTATTTTCTATGTTTTCTTTGCAGTCAGCATCTTTTGTACTTTGGAAAATGCAGTTCATAAATGTTCTAAATGTCTTTGCGGTCAGTGTGTGTGGAACATATGGTAGTTGGTGGCAGGATGCAAGTATGTAAAATAGATTTTTATTCATATTTATATTTGCAGTAATGAAACATAGCAACATACAGGCAGACAGGGTAATATTCATATCCACAACTTAAACTAGAATTTAAACTAGAAAACTGGAACGTTGAAAAAACAAGGTGCAGAATTTACAATACATAAACATACAATAAGACGTTGTAAAGAAACAGAAGGGTATACATTATATAGACAAAATGTTTTACACAGCTTAACACAGAACACCTGGACACAGTCACATAGTCACAAAGTCACATAAGTGGTGGACAGGGGCAGAAACAGGAATAGAACCAAACCAAAATCACTTCAATTTGCATATTGTTACCTGCATATTGTTAAGCTACAAGCTTCCCTAAGGTGTCATTAACATTAGGCTTATAGCAAAAAGATGAATACATCAAATTCTGTCCTGTTTTGACTCCATTTGGGATAAAAAGAAACTGTACAAGTTTTGGTTCTTTAAACAGTACATCTTTACTAAGGGCCCAAGCAGTCAGTACATGTAATTAAATCGAGTTGGAAATATATTTTCACCCATTTGGGAATGGCCTTAAATCTTAAGACACTCTACTTTTGATAAAGCTGCCATTATTGAGTCAAGGTCACTAGGAAATGTCCAACATAGTCTTCCTTTCATCTCATTAGCATCATTGTGTTATAGACTGAGAAAATGAGGGTTGTTCTCGTTTGCCCACCATGCATAAAGGAAGAAGGCAATAAATTCTTGCCTCTTCTTAAGTGATTCCTCTAGAAGCCACTGATTGGATTCAAGCTGCGTTCCTCCATCACTGCAGTTCTTCTGGTCCAGAAGGCAATATTGCCTGGCTCACTTGACACACATTGTCAGTCTAAAAACCTTGACAGATGTGTATTCACTCTCGAAAAAAAACTGTCTGCTGCCCTTCTAACATGTCAGAGGTGGATGTAGCTTCCAGAGCATGAGTGTTTGAGAGCAAAGCAATGTGCAGATCACTGAGCTTGTGCTCAAATTTGATTTATAATATATTGGCAGAAATGTCAACACTACTAATATATAAATTGAACACAAAAGAAAGGACCAACTAACAGCTAACATGATTCATTAAATGTTAAATAAATGTATCTATACAGACACCTTCAACAAGATTATAATTTTTTTCTGTTTAATAACAACACTTTTTTTAATCTGTTTTTTATTAGCCTTAGGTTGTATAGAGTGTCTGCCATACAAGTTACTGTGCCTGAGTTACTGTGCCTTTACTATAGAAATGATAATGTATCAAATTGTATGCATGAATATAAATTTATTATTTGAATCAGATCCAAGAATTCAACAGTGTTGTGTGTATAGAGAATAATTTTTTAACTTGATATTTAACAGGCAGTTGTTTCATCTGACTCTTATTGGTACAACCTCTGAGCCTGGAAATAAATAATTGCATTATTTGCATACTGAATCTTTAATTTTGGAACAAATCAGTATAAAATGCTCATTTAATGTACAACTACATTACAGTTAAGCTGCAATATCTAGAACCTGTGCACTATGCTTTGTTTTTTTTAATTACATCTGTATAGTCCATTAGCCACAGACACAGAGAGAGAGAGAGAGAGAGAGAGAGAGAGAGAGAGAGAGTTTGACCTAATTCAAAGTAAACTAGGATAAAGTGAAAGAAAGAAGGAAAATGAAAACTGAGGAGGCGAGAATGAAGTATGCAAAAGAAAGAGAGAAACAGAGAGAAGGCAGTGAGGAATAAAATCTGATCTGTCTACTGAGTTTGAGGATCAAAACATGGAGGAAAACTTGACAGACTTATAGTCAGAGTTCAGTCTTCTGTTCAGTGTGTGAAAACTGAAACAGAGTGTAACAAAGAGGAACACACAGATCTAGAACCAATTCAATATTTCCTGAGTGTGTGTGTGTGTGTGTGTGTGTGTGTGTGTGTGTGTGTGTGTGCGTGTGTGTGTGTGTGTGTGTGTGCGTGTATGTACTATGTTTTTATATCTTTGTAGGGACCAAATGTCCCCACATAGATAGGCAAAGTGGATTTTTTGTTGTAGATTTTAACAAAAATAAAAAATAAAAGGGTAAAAAAGTTACTTTTTAATTACTGAGGTTAAAGTTAAGGGTAGGGTTGGGGTTAGGGATAACATTAATTAGCTACAGTAATAATTAAAAGTAATAATTTCAGTGGAAATTATGGCAGTTTTCACAAGTATAGCAATACAAATGACTATTAACAAATATATCAAAATTGAAAAAAGATACACACATAAACACAATGTATTATTAAATTGGCCTTTAATAATGTTTTATCATTTTATGTTTATTTTTTTTAAAAGACATGATTCTTAGTGAGCCTGAATTCATTCATTCATTCATTAATTTGACCAAACAAAATTTATATCATAGCCCTTTAGTCACCCCTTTTTGCCTCAACAGGACTTTTAATTAAGACATGAAAGAGGGTTGGCCGATCCCCTTACTGCAGCATAAAGAGCCCTTTGATGACTCAGAGTCTGAGCCTGTAATGAAACTCCTGATGTGATTTGCGTGTGTGTGCGTGCGTGTGTGTGTGTGTGTGCGTGTGTATATGTGTTGGGGGAGAGGGGTTACTTTAATTTAATGATTAACCCAATCTGCACTGATGCACAGGTACAAAACAGCTGAAGAGTTTTCATTTGACATCAGAGGTCATAGTGAGTAGTGGGGTGGAGGGGGGGTGTTGAGCTTTTGTTGGGGGCAGATGTCATTTCAAGGGCTTTATGGAACCTCACATTGTTTCCCATCTGCCCAGTTTTCCAAGCCAATCACACACCACTGACTAATCATCAGAACCGGAAATGGGGAGTGAAACATGTTCTCTCATAAGAACTTTAGATCAGTGACGTCATGTCTGTCTGGCTGTCCAACCTAACAATGAGAACATATAAGGCAATTAAGTAAAGTATGGCAATGTAATTAATAAGGGACATGAAGCAATTACACAATGTAAATTAGTTAATTTCCATAAAAACAAAGCCCTTAATTTTATAAGTAATTTGTTTGGATGAGTTATAATCGTACACACTCTCCACACACATCTCTGCTTAGATCAATACTGCGTATGACATCATATCAGAAATGCAAAAATGGGATCATGCATCCATGTCCATAATGTCTACATCAATTGCCACTACACTTTGTTTACAAGAGAACGACTTGAATATTAATGAAACACAGAAATTAAATATTCAAGACTGAGATTGAAAGGCTGTTAGACAAACTGCTCTCTTAGTCTGGACACACCTGAAAATTCAATTTAGGGCTGAACATGGGTATATTCTAAAGAAATATGTAATATTTTATAAATCAGAGAAGAGAATTAAGAACAGGTTATAGTGCTATAATCAAACTGGGTTGTGTTTACAAGAAAATTCCCCATGAACACCTGTTACAATTTCACATGTCAAAGTTTTCTGATTGTTTCAAGATGTGACTTAGTGTTTACATTTCTCTGTGTTGCAGAAGCTGTAGAAGTATGTTTGGTTTGCAGGTGATGTAAAAATATAAATCTTTTTATATAAAAAATTCTAGTAATTTGTCAACACATGAGGAAATGTTAATATTCTTGATGATGATGATGATGATGATGATTGTCTTGGTTTCATTGTCACAACATACTGTATCTTCACTGTCCTTAAAATACAATTAAAAACTCCATGCCAGCTAGCTCAATCATGTTTATACATCATGTTTAAAGCATGAAGTTAGTTCCACCTGAATGATTAATTTAATGAATAGAGATGAAGTATTCACTTTAAACAAATCTGTTAGGTCAAAATGTATTGTGTTTTTACAGCAAGCAGTCTTTTGGTCATGCTCACATTTTGGCCATGCCCAAGTGAAACAGCATTCTGGTCCTCAATATTTGAAGTTTATTCAGAAATCACAGGACTAAGAAATGACCCCAGTACTTTTCTCAGACTTGCTTTTCCTGCTTTATAACAAGCACAATTAAACAGCATAACCTACCCTTCTATTTTGGAAAGTCTTCTCATTCTTTTAAATTGGAAGAATGACAAACCCCCACCCACCACCCCTTTGGCTATGATATCATGCTTTTGTCTTAAGTTTGAAAAGATGAGATGCACACTGAATGGATTCACAGGGAAGTTTGGCATGGTGTAGCAGCCTTTTATTTCATACATAGAATAGTTGACAATTTCTCTTACCTCTGGATAACAGGTACTGTGTGGCAAATATTTAGGTAACTACGCTGGCTGGCTGGCTGGCTGGCTGGCTGTGGTCTTTTTTGTTTTGTTTTGTTGTTGTATTTTTGTCTGTTTCATTTCCCCTGATGTATTTGTGCATTGTGTATGTTTTAAAATTTAATGCAATACATTGACCAATAAAAGGGATTAACAATCCAACAATCCTTGTGCATGGATGTATCCCTGCTTCTCCATTAACAAAGAGTGGGAGCTGATAATTACTTACTACTATCAAACAATACTGTGTTATAAATAAGTTGTACACAAACAGTGATTATATAATGTACACTATGTAAGATGTTTAAGACAAGCTCACTTGCTTGATTTACTATCTGTGCTCACTGTAGCTCAGTTTGTGATTGTGTGTTGAGTTGCATGTTGGATGTTTTGTCTCTTCTTCTCTCTCCCAAGAGAGATAAGGCTCTTAAGCATGAGGCTCCTCTTCTGCAAAGATCTAATAGGGTAAAAGGCATTTCACTGAAGCACTATTAGAAGATGAGACAGACAGCATCATAATCTGATTTGTAGCTAGTCATAGTCAATCATATGCATGTCCAGTACAAATACACAGAGGAAATATGTACTTCTGCATGTAACAACATTATGCATCCTCAACACTCTTTAGAGTCGTGTTAATTATATGTCCATTGAGGCGTTTATTTCTTTTATTTGATTTCTTTTTGTCTAAACTTCATTATGCATGGGATGAATTCACATACTATCACGTAACAGCATTCTTCTACATACACATTTTTCTTTCCCAGGTTCAGTTTCAATGAACTGGTGGATTTTAATATTAGACCAGTAATAAGAGAGCTGACTTACGTCTGTGTAATACGTCTCTAAAACAGAAATTAATCTTAATAATCCCCCAGAGCTTTAAACTGTCTCTCTCTCTTCTATTTGAAAAGGCTGTCTCAGCACTCATGTAGTTATTAACACAGTACAGGACTATTAACACTTCAGGTCAAGTCAGCCCTTGTGCAAAAATCAAATCATGATTAAAGCATATTGTTGCACTTTATACTTAAGCTTTAACCAAATTACTTTTTAATTCAGTATATTTTGAAAGGCTGTGCTAATTTGGTACTGGTGATATATTTCATAAAAATATATACTTATTAAATGTGCTTTTTTTTATCAAAAATCTATACTGTCCTAGGAGTCATTATTTCAGTCATAAAACTGTACTTCAGTGAAGTGTGCATGCAAAATAAGTTAATTTTTGTTGAAACACTTCTTTTACAAATAATACTTCCAATACTCGTTTTCAACAAGTGTGTATGAGGAGTGTTTATTTCTGTGAAACTGTACTTCAGTAAAGTATAACTGAATGTCTTATACTAATTCTGTGATGGGCGACACAGTGGTTCGGTGGGTAGCATCGTCGCCTCACAGCAAAAAGGTCCCGGGTTCAATCCCTGTGTGGGGTGGTCTGGGTTTTCTGTGTAGAGTCTGCATGTCCTCCCCGTGTCCACATGGGTTTACTCCGGGTACTCTGGTTTCCGCCCACAAAGACATGCACGTTAGGTTGATTGGTATCTCTAAAATGGCCCTAGTGTGTGTCTGAGTGTGTGTGTGTGTGCCCTACAATGGATTGGTGCCCTGTCTAGGGTTGTTCCTGCCTTGCGCCCTATGCTGCCGACAAGGCACCAGCTCTCCCGTGACCCTGAAAAGGAATAAGCGGTCAAGAAAATGAATGAATGAATGAATGAATTTGGCAACACAGACAAATATACTTTAATGATATTAGTAGAGTGGTGAAAATGATTTTATATACTCGGTATATAGTAAGTGTAACTTAATATAAATTTAATTGAATATTTGTAGTGATTTAGTACAAATTAGTGGTTCCAAAATAACTTAGGTACATAACTATTTCAGTATAATTTTTTGTCCACAAAGGATACAGCAGTCATAGCCTGTATGATGCATTGTTGATGGTCAAATTAAACAACATGCACCTCCCTGAATAGAGCAGATTGTGAATGGCTTCTGATAATATTTGTCTTATTATAATGGAATCTTCTGTTAATAACTGAAATGTAAGAACATAACATTGCTCATTAGGAGCAGTGGAGTGCACATATGGAGAAATGAGATCATGGAACTTTGGCAAACACAGATGTGCCTTTGTAACATATTCAAAAATGACCACAACCTGACTGTGTGAAAAGATTGTTCTTGTGTACAATCCAAGGTCAAGTATTCATAAACAAGTTTTAGTTTTCACTGCTACACTGATGACACAGATGAATGTTTATGCTAAATTAGATGATGGACACCATGGTAATAATTTTGAGGATTACGTAAAAGTTTAGATTGGTGTTGATGCTGAGTGACTTTCTCCTGCATAATTCCAAAGCATAAAGCATCTGGCCACTCCACTGTCAAGCAGTGTGACCATCTCCAGATATGCTGTTATAGAGTCACCAGTTACTTCAGAAATAATACAGTTAATGTAGTTTTCCTATTAGCTCATCAACAAGACATTTCAGCCTGCAGAAGTAACGCTCACTGGATGATTTTTGTTTTTTATACCATTATGTGTAAACTCCAGAGACTGCCATATGTAAAAAAGAAATTAGCAGTTTCTGACACTAACAACCATGTAGATCACATTTTCCCCATTCTGTTTGGTGTGAACATTATCTGAAGCTCTTGACCTAAATAGGATTCTGTTATTCCTTGCCATTCTGCAGCCACAATTGCACTTCCAATGATGGTTGGTGAAGAGTTTTTTTGAGTTCATCTCAGGAAGGACACCTTCTTTTGTGCAACACTTTTGAAAAAACAGCTTTTCAAAACCAATCAGCAAGTCATGTAACTTCTTTTACTTTGGGAATTTCGAAATAAAAATGGCATTAAAAGGTTCTTATAATGGTTGTATTTTCAAAAAAAAAAATTATGATGATTATGATAAATTGTTATTTCATTTAAAAAATTCATCAGGTCTCTGGCTCACTGTGTGTGTGTGTATGTGTGTACTAAACTATAAACTTTTGCCATGCAAAAATTCATTCATGTCCTGCAAAATTTGGGCTGATTACTCCAGAGTATTCTATTTTTTTTAAATCCTGTTTTCATGGGTTTTATGAGCTGGAAGCCCAAATTATGTAAAAATAAACAAATAAATACTT
>JAOVYV010000016.1:14800326-14822493 GCA_025674545.1 Hassar affinis | reverse complement strand
AGAGGCATCGTTGTGGAAAAAAATATTTCTCAGCTTTTATTCACATTTGAACAAAAAGTGGCATGTCCAAAATTATTATACAGGTTAACAGGAGGACAATGAACTGAAGAACACAAGCAAGTCTACCATGAATGGATCAAAAGAAACAAACTTAAGGTTTTGGAGTGACCAAGTCAAAGTTCTGACTCAAATCCCATAGAAAGACTGGAACTAGGAAATGTAGTTCCCCTAATGTGAGCATCATGCTGTCATGGCCCCCTAGGGATGGACCATGGTATTGCGTGCCCCCTTACAGCTGGATAAACAAGTCCAATCCATGATGGCCCCAGATCACAACATGGAGGATTTAAAGGGTGTGCTGCTAATGTCCTGGTGCCAGATACCGCAGCACAGCTTCAGAGGTCTCTGGAGTTCATGCCTCAATGAGTCACATCTGTTTTGGTGGAATAAGTGGGAAATATGTGGCAGGTGGATTTAATGTTACGGCTGGTTAGTATATATGCAAATTCTTTTCCACAGATTACCCGAATGCAGATTCATATTGCTCTGCTGCCTGTCTCCTCAAAAACCTTCTTATCTGAACAGCTCACATCACTCAGCAGCAGCATGCATTTATGGCTTTCTGTTTGTCTCCCTTTTACATCCAAAATGTGGAAAACGGCCTAAGTTTGCTAGAACGGCCTAACCAAGCTAGAATCCTTAGCCACCACTAATGAATACCTTTACTTTTCAAATGGTCATTTTAACATGCATATTTTGATGTTTTTACAAGCATATTGTAACTTTGTAAAAAGACAAAAACATCTAAAGAGGTGGACAGTATGAGAGAAGGATAAAATAGAGGAAAATCCCCCCTTGCCTGAGGCCCTTATCAAGAGAACAGTCAAGGAATAATAATTTAAATATAAAAATTAATGCACATAAACCATAAATAAACAAAAAAATAAAAGCCCCTGGCTGCCATCTGTCAGTTTATCTCATGGCCTGTTATTGTGCTGAAGTCACAACCCAACATTTGTTCTCCAGTAGCGATTGGCATCTTATTGAAATAATTCAGGCTGACTCCTGACTACCTGCATGTTGTCATATTGCATTGTTAGTGTTATATTTCATTGGGAAATAGAGCAGGAATGTAGTAGGTAATTTAGAGCTGGCATAATAGATCAGTGTTTGGATGTTTGATAGTATGAGTGCATACTGTAAATGTGCTTGGACATAAAATGTGCTCAATACCATACCTTTTGTAGTATGTTGTCTAGCTTTTACAGCTAACATTTTGCCAAAATATATGCAATACACTGCTCCACTGTTATTATAATGGTATTTTATGGTTTAGAAATGTATACCCATATCATTTGCTTTTACCAGCATATTTCTTCCCACTTTCTATACCTTCTTTATCCTTACCTCACTTAGATCTGCTCTACCATCCCCACCTTATCTACTTATAGTTGCAGGAAGCAGTTTGTTATCTCTTTGGGATTACCTGGAATAGTTCAATAATACACACAGCATGTGGTCTGATCTTCATCCAGTTCTTAGCATTAATAGATAAACCCATTATGCTGAAATTGATAACTCCTATATACAGTAGTCATTTGTGTCAACACTGCACATACTGTTTAAACAAGTTAAAAGAGGATGTGCTGATCTATATCTCTGAGACAGGCACTGTGCTATATAAAGGCACACATAGACTGATTAGAGGCAGAGATTGCTCTTCTTAAGACAGATATGTTCATAATAATGATGTCCCATGGACAATGTCACTTATCATTATCATTAGTTAATAGTAAATAAACCTAATTCTATCTACAAATGCGTAATACTGTGTTAATGAATGTTTATTAATGTTTCCTTGAAATTTAAAGATGTTTAATAATACAAAATGTGTTATTAATGTGTATTTATCATTAGTTTATGGTTAATAGATTTATAGCTGAACTGATTAGGGATGCTTAGTACTTTATTAAATACTTAATGTGTTCTTTTAACCTTCAATTTAATATATTCATTAATGTACCATTATTGTAAAGTGCTACCATCACAGGGAAACTCCCTCGCTCACTCAGCCACAGCTTCCTTCCTCAGGAGAGAGTCAAGAGTGTTAATAAACAAGAAAGTTTTTTTTATTTAATATTTAAAATAAATGTTAAAATATTAAAATATTTATTCAGTCAATTCATATTTGATCCTTTCAAGAACCATTAAAATAACTAAGACATATTAATAGTTTAGCTCTTTGTGAAATAATCATATGAGGCTGAAAGCTGTTCATTCATTCATTCATTCATTCATTCATTCATTTATTTGGTTAGGTGGTTAGTTGCTTTATTAGGATATTTCATTCAAATGGTAATACTGTTTATTGTTGTCAAAACTGTTTAAAACTACCATAAAACTTCCAATAATAGCTGAGTGTCCAATTAACACAGGCCTCTTATAATTGCTGGAATGCGTGATACTTTCAGTTGAAATAAACACCTGCCTCAAATACAAAAACTAGAAGGGAAAATTATAATTATTTTTCATGACTATTAAATAAAAGAGCAGTGGGTTAAATGCTTAAATTCATTGCTTGTGGCTACCTATTCTGTTGTTTTAAAAAGGTAGCCCTTTTTCCAGCCTAATTAAAAATGCACATGGGTTAAAAAACAGTGTTTAGTCTATTCACTGCCTGTTTAGGATATTTATTTTTCCTAACTAGAGTATTTCGCGTTTCTCAGATCAATTCTCAACATAGCTACAAAAAGAAAAAATGAGGAGCCATAACCGAGAGTCTGAACACCCTCACAGTTGATGACTTCAACTACTGCTGCTGACAATAGCAGAGGCATTGGTAGCGTTGTGTTCATTTACAAAGATAATATTTTGAAGGTGATAATATTGAATTGTAATTTTTTTCAATAAATACATTTTTAAAAATGTATTACTTTCTGGACAGTCCTCACATAAGGTCATACATGAAGTCATTGAATGGTTTACTTTATTAGTGATGCCTGTTTGAGGTTCTATCCAAGATCGCTGTATAATGTTTGTTGAATAGGCTACCTGGGGAAAAAGATTGCTCATTTTCCTAGTCAGTTCAGTTAATATTAACTTGCAAGCTTTAGTTGAAATAAATGCAGGTCTTTTATTATTGCCAACACACACACACACACACACAAACACACACCAGTACATTATCTACACTACCATACATTTTAAACTGAGCCAATAACAACCAAAGGTTATTTGTGTGCTCTCAGACACACACACATACACACACACACACACACACACTGGAGATCTGAGTGTACGATGGCCATGCAAATCACTCGAGCTGTATGCTAATGGCTTGCTCCATCTCAGTGATGGATGTTGTAATCCATACAAATGAAGTCAGTAAAGATTATCGTTAATTGCAAGGACCTGATATGTATTATATCACCACAGAGGCCGTGTAGCCATATTGAACGTCTGATTCCATTTATCCAAGGCACGAACAGTGAATTGATGAGGGCCAAAAACGTATTTCCTGTTGCAAACGAGATTGAGATCTCACTTCATGCCTGCAATGAGGCCATGAAATCCCTGTGAAAATGAAATTGTATCTTCAGGCTCTTCTCCTTTCTTTTCACAGAGTGCATAATCAAAGTATAGATAATTGAGGGCAGCCCCTGGCAATGACAGTAAAAAAAATGTAAGAGTATTGGTTAATTGTGTCTGTATGTGCATGTGTGTGTGTCTGTGTGTGTTTGGTGTGTGTGCTTGTGTAGTGGTGACCCTGTGTTCCCAGAATAGGGTCCAGATGCATTGTGCCCAGGATAAAGTGGTTCAGAAATTTGCTAATATAATAATTTGATGCCTTTTGAAAAGTATGTAAGTAAATCATTTATATCAGTCATTAATTTACATTAATTGTTCAGTATAATAAATTTCAAAACAATACATTTTAAAGACAGTATAAACTGCTATGCTGCATGAAGTCTTTTTAAAAACATCATAAAACACAACCAGATGGGTTAAAATATCACCAAGCACCCAAGAGAGTCCTCTATCATGGGTAGATGTTTATCATAGGACAAAAAAATTGATAAGCCAGACAGAACCATTAGGAACAAGAGATTAAAATCTTTTAGGAACCACGAGAGTGGTTTTGAGAATTTTCTTTTCAGCACAGATATCATCTGTGCAATGAACTGGCCATGAATGGAGAGATATTTTCCAGACCTGACAGAGAAATTTATATCAAACTTGTAGCAAATGCTTCAGTAAAGGAGACAATACAATGCTGAACTATGACAACTAAATAACATTAGTGTAGTATACAATACAATACAGTAGATAGAATAATGTGACATATGTGGATGGTGCATTTTACACTTTAATAAAGTAATAATAAAAAATAATAAAAAATAGTATACTTTCAACTGGTAGCAAAGTGTGTACTCCTAAGACACAGTGTAATCTATTAATGAGCAACACTCAATGAATTTCTCCATATAAAGTACACCAAGATTGGATTTGGAAATACAGACTCACAAGTACAAACTCCCGAGGACGGAAGGACACAGTACGGTATTTATGCAATTGGAACAGCAGTGAATTTAACATTCTTGACGTCACCTGTAGATCTCAGTAAATTTTCACATACCTGAAATCTATACAATGACATTCTGGCTTAAAAAATTTCAGTAGTATTTTGAAATTTATAGCTGTGAGTTTTCTCCTCCGACATCTTGCTGAGATTGGTGCGAAATGCATTCTGGGATATCTGACTGTCCCAAGAACACATTCGGGTATTTGAACTGTACCTGGCTTTATGCAGACTTTTGAATGGAATGGTACTTGGGCTGTGACCACAAGTACAGACAAGAATGCAGATCAAGAATCAGCTTCAGAGTATGAATCTTCAGTGCTAATGCCTTCAGTGAACAATAGTGAAAGACAGTTTGAGCCTGTAAAAAGACTGTAGTCAAAAGAACTTCTTACTAAATATCTTGACCGAAGAGCCAGGGGTGTTTAGATTGACTCTACTAAACATAGCACAAAAAGTAAGGAAATTTGTGTTAGGTAGATTATTTCTTTGTTTCTTTGTAACAATGCTCCTTGGCAATAACTCTACAACTTATACCACAGGAAAGCCTGTTAATTTCCCTTTTGAATGGTGCCACATTTGTAAGGAATAGGCATTTTTGGGATGAGCAGTAGAGCAGAGAATGTGGGTTTCGCCCATGAAAAATTTGCCAAATCTTCATCTTCACCAAACCAATCATTTGGTGTTTGGTGGACTGGATGATTAAAGTTTGAAGAAATAATACATATTGGCAATTTAACAATTTATTCATTTAACAAACAGGAGCCACAGTACCGTGTGGAAGAACCATACCACCAGCCTGGCACCTCCTCCTCTTGCTGGTCACAAGGCTGGTCACACACTGCTGTGGGATGGCATCCCATTCTTCAACCAGCATTTGTCACAAGTCGCCAGCGTATGGGACTGCCACTGGCCGAAGAATTTTATCTCGATATCTCTCTGTATTGAGATTGCCTCCAATAATGACAAGCCTCATATTTCCAGTGATGGAGATGGTGCCCCACACCATCACACATCACACCTCCACCAAAAGATGTTACTCTATCATTGCAGCAATCAGCATAGCACTGTGAAGAGCAGTTATGGCAGGCCTCCTGGCAACCCACTATGTGCTTTAAGGTAATATGGGAAGAAGAAGATGACGATGATGGTGATGATGATGGTGGCACAGTTACAGCTACCTTACAGCTTTTGTGAATGTCCTCCCTGTGTCTGTATTTGTTTCCTCTCGGTCTACTTTCTCTCTGTTTAAAAAACATGATGGTAAATAACTTTCAATTGTCCCTAAAAGGCTGTGTGAATGTGTGTGACATCCTGCAAAGATCTGGAATCCCATTCAGGTGTGTCCTTGTATTGCATTTAATGTTCCTCTGATCCATTGCTACTCTGACCAGGATAAAGTGTTCAGCAAAGATAAATGAATCTGCTAATCAGCAAAGATAAATGATAAACGAAGCTCCTCTGGGATCTGCACCTTTAATATACCAGTGGTTTCTCTGGGAAATGGGAAAATCCTTCTAGTGGCTAGCAAGGATTGGACTGAAGGACAGTTCATTGCAAAGGTGCTTATCGTGGGAGCAGAAGAAAAGAAATTTACAACCAGATCAATCAGAGCAGATCATATAAGACTCTGTGCAGAGAAGAAGGCAGAGGTTCAGCATATAGAAGAGCATACACTGAGAGGAACAACCTGCTGGCAGAGATCATAAACAGGAACAATTATCAACATTAACTCACAACATGAGCTCACAGATGGCCATGATTGGTCATTGTCATTCTGATCAGTAGGGAAGAGAGTAACAGTATCCCACCCACCAAGATAGCAGGGCCAGTTATGTTTTCTTGGATTTCTGGCCATAATTGACTGTGGGATGACTGAAATCCAGGCATTTTCCTTTGCACCACTTATGAACTACTGGTACAATATCACCCCTGTCTATAGTGCTGCATGACACTCTTTCTCAAACCCAAAGCCAAAACTCTAGGTTAGGCTATAAAAAGTCTTTTCAAGTTTGTTTGAACAAGTGCAAATTTGTTTATTGTTCACAGCACAATAACCTCTGTCTTTGTACAAAAAAGAAATAAATGCCTGATGAGTTAAACTCATACTCTATACTTCATATGAAAAAAGAAATGTTGCACAGGAGGACCAGGGAGTAGCTACAGCATAATGCTTGGAAATGCACAAGGTCTTGGAAAAATAACATCTAGAAAGGCTGATATGTTGGGAAAAAAATTGTCATGTAAAGGCTATTTATTTTTGAGAAATGTTTCCTAGTACCTAAACCTACTGAAAAAAAATTAAACACCTGCATGTACACAAATGTTAAAACAAAGCAACAGTAGCATATCAATTATACATGCATTAAACATGCTGGTTTTGATGCCAGATCATATGTTTTGCAAGCTGTTTTTATGAATATGAAAAAAGAATTGTAAGTTAGCTGTAAATTGTTGGAATCCATTACAAGAAATAACTTATATTCTAAGCTTTGTTTGTAATGCAAGTTTGTTTTAAATATGTTCAGTGGTGATGCTAAAAATATCTTATTTATTAAGCAGAGTCTTGTGAAAATATTATGAAAAAGAGCTTTTTTTTTTCTTCCTAAAAAATGGAGGTTTGGAATTTTTTGTTCAAAGTGTGACCTGCATGTGAACCAAGAGTGAAGCCATTTTGCTTATCTCCCATTGTAATACTATCTGTGGGCATCGGGATCATTGTGTAATGTGATGAGCACACCCACCTTATACACGCTGAGGTGAGATCTTGTATGATGGAGATTAAACCGTGCATGAGCAGAGCTGATAATATCAGATTCAGCCTATAGTGTGAGAACATACCCATTAGTCTTGTGCCTACATCAGTTTGAACAAATATACATTGGCATTATTTCCATGAAATGCTCTAGAATATGTACATGATGTATGACCATGAGCTGAAGGCATACTGGTGAAAATTGATTTTCAGAAACATGATTTGAACATGACATTACTTGATATTCCCTACTTCCAGTATATTCTAGTATAAAAGTGTTTTTTGATGCCATCAAGCCTATTCTCAGTACATTTACTGAGTGGCTATACTCTGGTCAATTATAACATTTCATCTTCCAAGAAAATTGTGCAGGATGTGAAAATATTATTGTGTATATGATTCACTACCTGGTGACTAAGGCAAACAAGCACAGTGGTCGCTGTTCAAGTGGTTAAATGTGAGTACACAGCAGAAAATACTAAGCATAGGATAGTTAAAGCAAGGCTGTTCTTTATAAGGACAAAATGAAAAGACAGTAACAGAGGAAACAAGAAAAAAGATGTCAAAAATATCAACATTTCCCTCAAATTTGTCTATAGGAAAATCTATGACTATAATTTCAGTATAGTTACACATATTATCGACAACAATAGTTTCTGCTATTTGGAGAAATATCAACATTCTACCAGATACCTAGATTTATTACAAATGTTCTATTGCTGCACAAAATACAGAAGGTTTATAAAGAATCTTGTCAAGAACAAGACTTTCTTTGAACATAGCATTTAATACGCAGTGCTTTGCAAACACACAATGTTTCTAAAGGAAAATGTGAATGTAATTAACAGCCATAGCAATATCATAACAAAAAATGGCAATGATCACACAGGGAAAGTAAGGTGACAGTAGATGGTTTATAGAGCTTGGTAGGTCAGTCGAGACAGAATCAGGGCGACATGACAGTTTGATTCACTGGAATAAAATGTCTGAGTTGTTTTTGAAACACAGCCCCTATTCTACCTTCCCTAAAACCCCTTGTGTGTGAGACATTTTGTTTATTATCCTCCCTCTTTTCCAGGATCCATGTTCTTCCTGTCATCTCCCACCTGTAACACCATCTCACTGACTCACACTCCAAGGGTGGGCTCCTAGGACACACACACACACACACACAATCAGAAAACAGAAGGGTCCTTACCACCATAACGAGTGACTCCATCAATACACCCTGATCCCTTCATCTCTTTCCAGCCGTGTATGTCTTGCGCCAGAGAGTGTGTGTAGAGCAGGCCCAAGCATGCAGTGTACAAGGGTATGAAATAGCTGAAATCTGAGACACCCTGGAAAATGAGATGCATCCAAGGCCACCTACAATGATGTTGCTGCTGACACAAAACTGCTAAAAATATTACTAGAGATTTTTCTTTCATAGAAATTGACCATTATTGATTTTTTTTGTGACTGTCTAGTAGTAGTGGGTAAAGAAGAGGGAATTTGTTTTATATAGACTTTTTGCCGGTGGCTGGCTCATTGAAGAAAACATACAGGAAGATAATGGAAGATGACAAAGAAGGGAGAGATAGAAAGAGATAGGATGCAAAAAGAATATAGAGATCAAGAAAGAAATGTGGAGAAGAGAAGAGACTTAGTTGTGAAAAAAAGAGATAGACTGTCTTTGAGATAATGTTGTTCTTTTTAAGGCCTTTTTTCCCCAATGAAAGACAAATCTTGTAGCACATCACTTAATGATACTTAAAGAACAAATAATGCTCACACTATTTTAGACAACTGTTCATGGTTTAATTGGTGTGGCATTTTACAATCTTTACAAGTACTTTGACTTGCCAGTTGCTGTCAGACACAGCATGTGTCTTAATTCATACACTGTGCACTTTTTCTTCTTAAAGTGAACTGTACCTGTAGCAGATGGGAGCTTGTTCAATGTATCATTTAACCTGTGGGCACATTTTCTTTGGGTATGAAATTAACCAACTTATAGACATTCATTTATACAGCATATTGCATGCACACATTTTGTTCTCATGACCCCTCATTTACTATCTCCTTTCCACATTAAATTATGTTCTTACAATATCCACCATATTGACGAGGGTTTTTTTTCCATAGGGTAGTATCAAACACAATGGAAATGATCTAACTGCCACACATTCCCATCACTGATCAGGACATGAACAAATCCAGAGCCTCCACAGGAACAGCCAGTTATGTACAGATGGTTGCTATGACTGAGTACAGACAGTGTCCACCATTATGCACTTAACCACAATTTCCAAAATCTATCATGACATTTGGCAGCTTCTGTAAGGATCTTGTGTAATTGCTTGGTGCAACAATCTGAGAGACTGGGCATACACTGGTTATGGTAGAAATTAAACTGCAACATCTTGTGCTACTAACTAATTATTAGCTTTGTGCTTCATTTGGGCTTTAATACATAAAGAACCATTATGACAGAGTCACCCTTGAGGTCTCTGTGCGTGGGTGTGTGTCTGTGTGTATGTGTTCTGGGAGATATTTTCTTTTTCAGATTTTCTCTATGTTTACAGTAGACTATCTTGGATGAGGGATACATGAAGGGTGTGTGTGTGTGTTTCATCATAAAAGTGCTGGCATTTTGCACAAAAATCTCCACTAATTGCAATTAAACTCAATGTGAACAATTTGGAATCTCATCCAAAGAGGGTGACATTTTATAGGTTTCCTATATCAATGGGAGTGTACATCTAGCAGCCAGGCTGTCGTCTTCCTCAAATATCATCTGTTTGCTTGAGAGCAAGTGTATGTCATTAGAGACAGAAAATGCTTTCAGTGTGAGCAAATTGCACTGTATACACTGAAAAATGTTCCTGTTATTCTACTGGCTCACACTTTTTCCGGTTCAGTTGAATGAACTTGATGCAACAAATTCCATTTTATTGTTATCATGTCCTTTTCTATTGTTTATGAGTGTTCTTACATACACCAGGTGTCAAAGTTCTAAAAAACAGGTTGGGGTTTGAATGAATCCAAAGAGGCTGTGTGCGGTTGGGTGTGCTGTTGCCAAATCACATCAGCTGCTCTCTTTCCCTTTAAGAAGTGGTTGTTGACAGCAATGTTTTCACTTAGACAAAAAGTCTTTTCTCTCTCCATCATTTATAGACTTAACATCTTTATTTTAGTGGGATTCTCACAAACAAGTCAATCTGCTCTGGTAGAATTGTGCAAAATCCACAATCATTGAAAATCTCTGTACTAGCCTGCTGATTATAGGATAATACAAAGAACTAGTACCATAAATGAGACAATGAAATCAACAATGAATATAAACAAAATGACAGAGTATAGGGCTTAGTAATGTACAGTAATCAGCTAATTAATATTGGTGATTAATAGAGAAATAAACATTACAGCATTTTGCAGACAATCTTATCCAGAACTACTTTCATTTAACTTAACAGTTAAGGGCTACTTTTATCCAATTTATTATACAACTGAATAGCTAAGGTTTAAGGGCCTTGCTCAAGGCTCAAAAGTGACACTGCTCAACGGTGGCAGCATGGCAGTGTTGGGACATGAACGCACCATTTTCTGATTGTGTTACAGTGATTTTCTCATGGGTAAAGCATACCTTTCCAACTGAACATTGCTTTTATGTCCATTGTTTTCATTCCAAAAATTCAAATGACCCTCAATGAGCTGAAAAATGCTCATTACATCTCCATGTCAGCAGTTGACTCTCACCTGAATATTAATGACTCTTCTTGCACACTTACTTGCACACTTACTGTTAACTTCTAGATTTTGTGCATATAAGCACAAGGCTCACAAAAAAAATTATCTCTGACATATTTTTGCTTAACTTTTGCATGTGTTTTTATTCTTTGGATTTCTGTTTTGGTGTTTTATTTACTTAGTTGTATTGGAGAAATAGTAAGTGTGGTTGATTACATATTCTGTTCATCCATAATACACACTGATCCACAATAGTCAACAAAAGTCCTGTCCATTCTATCAGCAGTTTTTACTGTTACCTAGGCAAAAATTATTTTGCTGTTCCACAGTACCTGTCATGCATAAGAAAAATCAACACACAATATCCTGTGTCCATCCAAATACATCGCTCAGAGAGTTCACATCAAGACTGCAGATGTTAATAATTAAAAACTCAATTATAAAAATTCTGTTTGTGTAGTACTGCGAGTTAACTGAATATTAATGATGTTAATTACACTGTTAATGAAATGATTTCAAATTCAACACAGGCCTGATGTATTAAATCAAAGTGGCAAAATCATTTGATGTTGAGAGCCACAATAAAGAGCTCACACCAACATATCCAATATTCATATGTGCCTTTCTGGTGTTCTGAGTTTGATATAAGTGGAAGGCCGATTGTATGGGCTATTAATGCTTTGCAATACTGTTACTATTTTACAATAAATACAGTACAAATAAAATGATATAACCTTTTGCTAGGCTTCCTAGTAATATCATTCATCTCATGACTTTGAGCACAATCAGCCTCTTGTTTGTTGAGATCTGCAGGCTGCTCATTTAGATGGTTTGTCCATAGTTGTCCATATTTTACCATGATTTGTTTTTACCATGATTTGAAGCACAAAAGTGCCTTTTGTTCTTAATTTGTGGTGTAATTCGCTTCCCATGTATGGACTCCTGAGACTGGGAAACGGTACCAACTAATGCAAGTACATGTTGCTGAAGAGCAAAAAAGTTCATAGGGTAGAGTCATACCTGACATTTCCTGATATGGAGTCTGAGTGGAATTGGGCCAAAGTCCAGGGGGTGGAGTTTGCCTCAGACTGGATTTTTGTTAATGTATTGTTGTGCTGCATTGTGTGGGTTGGGATTTAGGATTAGGGTTAGGTTTATAGGAGGAGTTTAACCAGCTTCAACTCCAACCCCTGGCAGTCAAAGTATGCAAGAAAAGAACCTCTCACATATAAGTAATTGCATGGGGCAGCCATATAGGACTAATAGTGACAAATATAGATTATGCAGCTTGGCCCTTTTTTCAAATGCAGTTACACTGGATTCTGGTCAAAGTTACCTTGTGTATCATGTACAAAGCTGCCTATGAGCCTAAATGCAGTTTAAGCTCCATTTACAAAACAGCACACAATGTTCACATTCCCTCTGTATGCATATGTATTTAATGGATGGTTATGCAAATATGTGGAAGCAAGCTCAGTGGAGAAATGGTAAGCATGGCTGATTACATATTCAGTTCAGTGTATGGTGAAATGGTGGCCAGTTTTCCATGTGATGTCCATCTTCCAAAATCAGCAACAAATTTGGATGTCAAAGAGCTGTCACCCTTTCACCCTGTGAATGAACATGCTCAAAAAGTTGGCTGAGCCAGGTGCAGAGGGCTGCAAAATCTGCCCAATGAATGCCAACTACCCATCAGGGAGTTTATGAATGACCTGACTGTCACAACAGAGTCAGTTCCATGCTGCAGGTGAATCCTTTATGAATGGAGCTTCAATCCAGGACCCATTCAAGAAGGAAGTGAGGACAGCAGTGTAGAAGGAGAGGACCATGCTTTGGGTGGGAGGTGGACCTGGGCTGTGCTGTGGAATGCTAGGCAAGACTATATCAATTTCAATGTCCACGCAGTATATGATGTGCTTCCCAGTCCAACAAATCTCCACATATGGTGCAAGGCTGGGACAACGTGGAACCCTGGAGCACATACTAAGGTGCTGTGATAAAGCACTGGGAGAAAGGCAGTAGAGATTTAGTCATGACCAGGTCCTGAAGACCTTTGCAGAATCCATCAATGCTTGAGTTGAACAGGCAAAGAAGACCTGCCCATCCAAAAAAGCAATTTCCTTTGTCAGAGCCAGAGAGCAGTCAGGACCTCCTGTGGTTCTGGTTTCTGATTCCATGAAGCAAGATGTGTTCTTGGAATTGACATTACCATGGGAAGACCACCTGGATGAAGTATTTGAGAGGAAGCTCACAAGTACCACGATCAGGTATGTCAGTGTCAGCAAGGTAGCCGGAGAAAAAGAAGCTGGACAATCAAGGGAGAGAGTAGGTGAAGAGCCATCCACAGTGCCACCGATGCTGCAGAGAGAGCTTCAGGCTGTGGCTCAATTTGGAGAGCCATGGGGGCAGAGTATCTAGTTTGTCATCTGGACACAAGCTTGGGCCTGATCAGCCCAAACTTGATAGTCTGGAGGAGGGAATGTGATTGTAATGGCACTTTAAGTTTCCAACACATTTTCTTTCTTCTTTAACCATTCTAAATCCATTTGCTGGTGTGCTTCACTTCCTCACATACATGTATCTGGTCCATGATATTAAAATCTTCCTGTGCTGCTATTAAATGATAACAGGTACTAACACAACTATGTAACACAACTAACTTGAATTGCAAACAGTACATTCTTTAATTCTTTAGTCGATTAAAAAAGTGTTATCCTTGGCAATTTGTTGTGTTATAAAATGAATAAAACACTTCAGGATGTCCTGTTATTCAATCAATGAACTTTGTTGTGGTAACGCTTCACACCACCCCATCATTTACTATTGTATACTCATTACATGTTTATTCATCAGTCTGTGTAGTGTGTGTTGTCGAAGAGAACACTCGGTCTCATTTCCTGTGCTAATTTGTCTGTTTAAATTCATCTCCTGTGTGTGAACACCCCATTTGTATTTATGATTTTGCAGTAATTCTGCATGTGTGTGTGTCATCACGTCCATGCAGAGCTCAACAAAACATTCCTCTTGCTTCGCATACACACACAGTCTCTCTGACACTCTCTCCCCAACTCTTGCTGCCTCTTTTAATCTCTGTTTCATATTCAGTCTGTCTGTCTGTCTAGAACAATGAGCCATAGTCACTTCTAAATGACAATGCTCAGATTACTTCAGGTTACATTACTATAGTGATATTACCCAGTAAACAGAACTATCCCAAAAGCAGTGATCATTGAGTGTTTGAATGCAGGTGATTTACAATGAAAAAATTGTGCAAAAAAGTCCATATGTAAATTTGATTTATGTGGGCACTAAATGTTCCCAGTAGGTGCTTTTTGGATGTCAAAGACACTTTCACTTAAACATATTACTAATGGCAGCTCTTACCTCATTCAATAAATCAAATACAAAGTGTACCAATGAGCAAAACAATTATTTTTTTAATTAATTTTATTTAATATTTAATTATTTAATTACTATTACATTGCATAAGAATTACATTGATTTTTGCTTCACTGTATAATGTTACCAGGTGATCCTCAGTGACAAAAACTGGATTTCTAAAAAGAAGTGTACTTGGAGCTTGATATTGGAAAATAGATTTTGAAAACTGGGAGGCAAAAAGCACACTTTGAAAGTGGATGGTGAAAGAAACTAGATTTCGAAAAGGAAATTCTCTATATTTTTTAAAATGAGGTGTTGAGCTAAAACCTGAAATGGAAAAGCTATTTCTATGACTGTGTAGTGTGATGATGGAGAGGTTATATATGGGAGATATATTCAAAATAATTTCTGTATGATTTAAGGTCAGTGAGACAGAAACATTATTTATCAGTGAACACTGCATGGTGGGTTATAGTCAGTTAACACACACACCCTCCTTTATTTCCATTATCTTTATGACTGCTCTGTTGCCAGTCTGTCTGCCTCTTTTCAAATAAACTCAAATGCCTCTTAAATCTCAGAAACACTAGGCGGGGACTCATCTTGGCTACACTTACCTGTGCAGGATACGAACGGGGCTGCTCTGTTCTCTGATTGGTTGAGAAGTGTAAATCCGGCCCCTTGGGGGCTTGTTGTAACTCAACACCTGAGAGAAAGAAAGAGAGAGAGAGGTGTGTGTGTGTGTGTATGTATGAGTCTGGACTGGCCTTGTTCCCGGTCTCAGAAAGCTCACGCCTCTCCCTCGAGACACACTTTCTCTCACGCAGATACACACACACACACACACATACACACAGTCTCAGCATGTCAGGCAGGTGGATTTGATCGGCACGCTCATTCAGACAGTGTCCACCTGGAGCTCTTTTTCTTCATCTAGCTGGATTATACTCTTTTATTTCATTTTTTGGGGAAATAGCATTGTTTCACGGCTCTCATACTGAAGGATTTGAGGTTCTGATTTATCTTTGTGGTCTTTTTACCTTCACATGGTAAGTTCTTAACTTCAGATTTATATTTCTAGGAAATAATTCAAATTTCAATTTTCTTTATTTTGCTTCTTTCTGTGCTTTTCTTGGCTCTTTTAAAGCAGAGTTGTTTGTAGATGACTTTCCCATCCTTTTAACTGTATATAATTTGCCCCTGCTTCACTGTTCCTGAGTTCAAAACCATCTCAGGTTGTTATATTGTCACTGAAGAGAAATAACTTGGCCGGGGGGGCTTGCTCTCTTCCTCTACCAGAGTTACAGTTCATTCTTTTGTTACTGCTATTTTTTATGGGTAGAATAGCAGTGTGGTTCGTGTCTACATGTTTGCAATCCTTGGTTTCATACTGAAGAGTTTGTGAAGACAACTTTTTTGTTAAAAAATGTTTCTCCTGACATGTTCTTATCCTTCACAGTCAGTGTTGAACCTCTCACCGAGATGGTCTTTCATATTTCTGACCTTTTCTTTCTTTCTCTGATATCAATTCTTGGCACTTTTAAAGCTGAATTGTTTGGCAGACCACTTTCCTGTCCTTTCGGCTTTCTCTGGCCCCCACAATCTTGACGTGCAAAGTTGTCTCAGGTCGTTTTCTTGTCACTGAAATGAAAGGAAATGTCATGCCTTGAGGTGGAGAAGGAGTTCGTTTGCTATGGGTTTTGCGTCTTTGCTTTTATGTTTGCGTTTGCTTTAATAAGCAACCTAGAAAGAACATACACATACAGGAGTTTTTTTTTTCTTTTTTAACTCTCTAAAGTTATCACTTGTGTCACAGTTCACCTGCTGTGTGTATCTTCCATCTTAGACTTGTTTAAAATTCATTTTAAGTTGTTGATCATTAGACTAATTAGATGTTAAAAGTTTTCTAGACAGAATCCAAACCATATGTATGATAATTATTAACTCACATTTTCTCTTTATAACTATCAAGTTACTGTTGAGTCTTTAAACAGAAAAATACTTACATCAAATATACAAATACTTACTCATATTTACAAATATATTACATTTCAGGTTATTTCACAATGCTGTTGGCTGATGGGATTGATTATTAGAACGGGTTTCCTCATTAGAACTGATTTTTATCCACTAAATACAAGGAGTACAAAGAATTTTGTTACTGTAGCTGTTCAATTAATTACAGTAATTCCAGTACTATTTTCATTAGGGTATCACTTTTTGTCCAATTAGTTTGTGTAGAAATCCTTATCAGAGTCCACTGTCCTACTGGTGATGTGTGTGACTGTTTGTGTGAACAGGAGTGTGCATAGGAAAGAAACCCCCATCTCCAGGGAGTGATTCCATTTCAGAGAGGCTTATGTCTCTCAACAATGTCTTTGTCTCTCCTTATCCTGCAGACCTGAACTCACCATTTAGCAGTCTTTTTCTCCCTCTGTCTTTCTCTTTCTCTCTCTCTCTTTCTCTCTCTCTCTTCCTCCTCCTCTTGCTGTCTTTCTCCTTCTTTGTCTCTCTTTCTGTCCCACACCCCACACACAGGTTGCTCTCATTCATAGTGACAGACTGAGTGGGTGAAAAGACAGAGCAGTAAGTTGTGTTAGTGTGGGTGGGCATGGCTAAGAGAAGGGCGGGTATAGGGTCAGGCTCATATAACCCCTACTACTCCCCCCTTGCCCTGTGCTTAGTGTTTGAGCCCATAAAGTCAGTCGAGGCTGTCACTAAAGGTCATGACCTTACTGGGATTTTGAGCTCCACCGATATCAACTTCTCTTTCATGCACAGTGATGGTGAATGATTTATACTACTGCTTTTTCCTTCAGCTTTTTCATGATCAATAAATAAAATTTCAGGTTTACTAAAGCATTTATTTTAGATCAGTGCTAGTTAAGGACAAGTGATATGGGAAAAATTATCCAGATACCCATGACCTATAAAGAAGAAGACAATCCCATTACATGCAGCAGTATTGCTTATTCCACAGCTCTGTTGAATTCTTGAATCTGATTCATGAGAAGGTTTAGATTCAAGGCATATGAATATGATCATTTGAATACTTTGCAAGTATCTCATTCACATTTGGGGCTTGTACGACAAATCCTCCACATAATTATTTATTACATTTACATTCATGGCATTTGGCAGACACCCTTATCCAGAGTGACTTACATTTATCTTGTTTATACAAATGAGCAGTTGAGGGTTAAGGGTCTTTCTCAAGGGCCCAACAGTGGCAGGTTGGTGGTGCTAGGATTTTAACTCACAACCTTCAGATTAGTAGTCCAATGTCTAACCACTGAGCTACTACCCCCAACTACAACTACCACTGAAGTGGAAGACTGAAGATGTGGTGTTATTTGTCAAAGCAAACTGTATAAGTGACATGGTGGAGATTTCTGTAAGGGGATATTTTCTTAACATTTATGGAAGAAGTGTCTGGTGTCAGCACTGTAGATTTTCCTTCAACAGGATAGGTGTCAGGATTTTATGTGTTGAGGTTGCTTGGTAACATGAAAAGCTTTGGGTTGGTTTTTTTTTCATTTTGGTTGTTTTTGCTTTGGGTTTTTTTGGCTGGTGAGAGAGAGCAACTGTTTATAGAAGCTACAATGTGAAAATATATATTAAAAGCTAAGGAATAAATCACTGCAGAACAAAAAAACAAATAAACTGATTTTTACTAGCCCCCTACCTTGTCATTGTTTATTTTCTCTTTAAGACTGCTTGTCTTGAAGTGTTTTATTCCTAACTTAACTATAAAACAGTAGCAAATGCAAATGTTAGTCACCAAACAGTTGTAGAACATGCAGACACATTTTTAGCTTCCACCTATATGCTAGTAAGGCAAATGCTATTTCTGGTCTTAACAATACAGAATGAGTTATACTTAGTTTGGCTGAGGTTGTAGTTTTCCACCTTTCACTGTACACATGAGCCATACCAACCTGACACTAACACCACACACACATACACACACACACCATACATACAATACATAGACTGCTTATGTGCTAATGAATGTTGTGTGTTCAAATGGATTCAATTCTATCTCACTTGTGAGGCACTTTGAATAAAAGCATCAGCCCATTGAATTCAGAAGCCACAAGACACAACCCCTACTATAGGCACCACACAGAGCTTTAAGAAAGGTGACTAAAGTGCGGTGGACACAGGACTGGAGATGTCTGTTAGACTGGTTTGACTGTTTATGTGGTCATAGAGCAGAGAAAAGCTTCTTGATAAATAAAATAAAACAGTCTTTATGCCAGGGAGAATTAAAACAACCAATATGGCAGAATACTTCCACTGATGTGTGAAGTCCACCCAGACTATTATTAGCTAATTCATCTAATAATCACACTGAGAGTAAGCAATATTTTCTTATTACAAGTACATATTAGGATTCTGTATCCTAACGTAAATAGCCAGGATTTAACTCTACTAAGTGAGGCAATCATGCATCAAGCTACCGGTTCGACAGCTATCATTCAAGACAAATTGTGTAAACTGTGTTTAAAATGAGCCCTTTTGTCTCGCTAGAAACCCAGTTGCCTACGGAGAGAGAGTAGATGCTCAGAAATGTGCTTAACCTCTCTGACTTTTTGAGCCCCAACAATACTCAAGCACTCCAGCCTGCACTGTGGGGTGATGGGTGTTTTGTAAGAGTGTGTTTGTTCATGTAAAGCACATTAGCGTCGGCTATCTGGGTTCTGTGCAGGAATCTTGTGTTTTCATATTTAAGCTTCACTTTGCAGTGTTTGCTCTGTGGCTCGCTGCTGTTTGCCTTCTTATTGTTTACCGGAATGTTGTAATTGATTACTGTTGAAATGTGGCTTGAGTTGTTTAGTCGAAGGTGTGTGTTCCCAGCGGTTAGTTGGAAGGTGGCTACACACTTTCACACACACCCACATACACACAAAGAAGATTCTTCTGAAATATGGCACCATCCTTGTACTGGATCAAACCCGGGAATGATGCAGTCGGCTTTCAAAAGAGTGACGATCCATATTTCCACACTCTTTGATGTCAGACTCGGAGCCTCTGAAGATGAGTTAAAAAAAAATCAAATTTAATTACGCCTCGTGTTTCTAGTGAAAGTAGTTTGTCTAAAAGGGTCTTTACACAGAAGCAAGGGATTCTGAGAAAAGCCTCTACAATGCAATAAGCTTTTAACAGCATTATCCTAAACTGCTGGATTCTGTATGCCAGTCTTATCCCAGTTTTAAACAATGTTTGAAAAAACTTTAAACAAATTGCTTCTGAAACTGAAAGTTTTTGCTTTTTATCTTTTTGTGTGATACAGGGTGATGTAGGTAGTAATTTCAGTTCACTGTATTTTTTTTTCTCTTAAACAATATACATTTTTGGGCAATGTACAAGATGTGAGAATGAACATTATGAAATATCTTTGTGGGATCTACACTGCTGCTTGTTTGTAGTGAGTCTATGTTTTCCTATTTCCATCCTCTCTTTCTACCACAAGCACTGACTTGCCCTCAAGTCTAAAGCGTGATCGGATGTGAATTCTTCCCCTACGAGGTGTCTCTCCCCTCTTCTGTGACTCTTAACACTCTTGCACATTTATAAAGCGTAAAATCCTGAAACTATGCTGTAAATTAGTAAATAGTAAAACTGTAGTAACTCAAGGTGACCATAGCCAGTCATTTAGTATCACAGGGCAGGGAAGAGAGGAAGGAGAGCCTCCCATCCAGACTGAACACCAATCATACTCTCTTGGTGTCCAAAAGATTTGCACTTGTGGTGAAAATACAGTCAGTTGTAACACATCTTTAAGATGCTTGTTCCACCCTTAAGTTTGTGTGGCTCAGATGCAATGGCACTCAAAAGTGGCAACCCAGTAGTAGGATAAACAGCTTAGATCTTGAGTGAGAATTTGGTAGTACCGCACATTATTTACTATCTACTTTAAAACCCAATTGTTTGCTTTTCATATTTACAGTCAATATAAGAAATTACTTAAAAATGTGACTGGCTTGCCTACTAAATACTATTGAAAAGAAAATTTAAAAAACAACTTAACCCAGCTTAATTGATAACCAGCGTAATGCATGAGTTACAAGAAAACCCCCAAACCAGCAGTCAACTAACATGCCAGTCAACTAACATGACTATGATCACAAAGATCACAAAGCCACATTCCAGAGACTCATGCAAATATTTTTGTTGACAAAAGGGGAGAAATGGCCATTTCTGAAAGTCTGAAACCGTGAAATAAGTGAGAGCACATTAGCTCAGGCTTATTCATGCTAAACCGTATGTCTATTAAGTTCCAGCTCATGACATTTAAAGCTCTGAATAGCCTATCACGCTGATCTCCTGGAACAGTATAGCCTTTCCTGAGCACTTCACTCAGCTGAGGCAGGACTACTGTTAATCCCAAGGATCAGTCACAGCTCAACCGATGAAAGATGGTTTTCTTACATCGCCTGTAACTTCTGGACTAGTGTTCCAGAGAACATTAGGAACATTAATCCAATATCCAGTTTTAAAACATATTAGTTTAACTTGGCTTAGTCTTAATCTTGGGATTCTTAAGTCTTGTGGAATCTTGGTTTGCTAAATAAAATGCATTAATACATTAATTAATAAATTAATAAATTGCATAAAAGATAATAGTTCTATTATATTAGTTCTATATATAGTTCTACAGTAATATAATAATAATAATAATAATATTTACAGAGATTTACAGTCAATTTGTCAATTATATTGATTCTTTGACACGCTATAATCATTAAGAACTATAATGCTATAAAAATGATGTTATACAAATGATGATGAGGAGGAGGAGAAGAAGAATGATGATGATTGTTGGTGGTGGAAATCATAACTTGACAGACTTGGCACACTTAGACACCCCTTCAGTAGCATTCTATTTATCTTTTTTTAATTGCTGAATTCATTTATAAGAAACTACCTCTGAATCAAATCTGAGAATTAGGCTGAGATATGGGACAGCATGTCATTTATTAAGCAATCTCAGCCCCGCAGGTAGGAGCTTGTCTTCTTCACTGGAAAAACACTCGAGTGAGAACAAGACACTAATCCATATTCATCCGCTGGCCCTCAATGACCACATGCAAAACAGTCATTTCAGATGTGCCATGTTTTTTTTCTTGTCTTCTCTTGTGGCATGTCTTTTAATAGTCTGCGGGACCACACACACACACACACACACGGAGGTAGGTTTCCGATCAAAAACCGCCCCCTTCCCTGGAGGGTCTCATGCTGGTACTGTTGCTGTATTGGAGAATAATTGCCTTACTTAGCATATACATCAGTGACTCCTACCATTAGGGTTTTAATGAGCAGAAAAATAGTTTGAAACATTTATTTTTGGACTCTTGTGACTGCTTTTTAACAGTTCAAATTCAGAATTCATTCCAGATAAAAAAAAATCCTTCTTTAGCAGCAAGAGCATTTGTAGGATTTGTAGGATAATCAGGTATTAGTTCAGATCTCTGCAGGGACATCAGGTGCTTTCTTAAAGTGTTATTGTTCATTTATTTGATTATTTATTTAGTTAGTTGGATGGTTATTTAGTAAGTTAGTTAAATCCTAATTAATATCCAAATTAATTAATAATAATAATAATAATAATAATAATAATAATAATAACGGGCGACACAGTGGCTCAGTGGGTAGCACCGTCGCCTCACAGCAAGAAGGTCCCGGGTTCAATCCCCGGGTGGGGCGGTCTGGGTCC
>JAOVYV010000016.1:14786208-14800226 GCA_025674545.1 Hassar affinis | reverse complement strand
AGGGTTGTTCCTGCCTTGCGCCCTATGCTGCCGGTTAGGCACCGGCTCTCCCGTGACCCTGAAAAGGAATAAGCGGTTAAGAAAATGAATGAATGAATGAATAATAATAATAATAATAATTTGAGATTTATATAGCACCTTTCACATGAACCCAAGGTCTCTTTACAATAATTAATTAAAATATTAAATTTCATATAATTAGCATTATAAACTGTAAAGTTTTGATGTTTTATAGCCTATTTCTTTGCCACAGTGTTGGCTGACTAACCTAAATAAAAATGATGATTAAAAATCATATTGATTTCATATACTTTCTTACTTTGTTCTATTTGTTTTTTTTACTTCTCTAAGGTTGCATTGAGGAAGAGGACAATGAACAGAAAACAATCAAAATCTGGGCAGATTGTTCAAAGCTTAATTTTACACATGGGAGAAAATGTGATCATTATCGTCGCTTGCCAAACTTGTCTTAAAGCTGTAAAGTGTCAGATTAGTTCTAGGGATTTGAGTGTTTAACCCAATTAAAATGATGTTTAATTGCAGCAAGTTACATTTTATTTGCTGTCAGAGTCGTTTTACCGTTATGAATTAATTAAAGGCGAGAGCAGCCATTTTTCACTTTAATCAATTAGGATGTTGATGTCAGAGGCGGAACGTTAATGAGATGACTGATATGATGGCTGATCAGTGGAGAATGGCTCCACTGTGCGTGTGTGTGTGTGTGTGTGTGTGTGTGTGTCCTACAGCTACCTAACTTACACTTGTTTCTGGTCAGATGGTTAAAGCTTAGTCTTAAGAGACTAGATTCTGCCTCTCATCCACATTGTTATGGTTAAAAGCATCAGTCAAATGAATGAACATAATTGCAGATAAGTAAGTGTGTTTCTCTCTTCTGTATCTGAAGTACTAAATATAAAGACTCAATACTCATGCAAGTTGGATTGCTTGCTTTGTGCCAGATGATGAATCTGACAGTAATGTGACTTTAAATTAATTCTAGAAGATAACGTGCAGTTTGTTCATGGGTCAAAGACAAGAAAAAGTAATATTCTTAAAATCTGCCACAGAGAATATTTTGAACGTTAATTCATAGCAAGCATCTAGTTTTTCTATTCTTTTTAAATTAACTATTCATTATTGAAAAAGTATTAACTATACTTTTCATGTGAGTGTCACTAGTTGGCTGTGAGTGCAGTTATCACTGAACAACAGAAATAGTATTTGGGTCAGTATATTCTACGGATGCTCAAGGTATCCTTGTCTAGCTTCCCAACCTCAGTGTCTGGTGCATTAATTAGCCGTTGAGCACTAAAAGTCTACATGAATAAACAGAAACAAATCACATTCACAGACCTGGATTCCAGATTTACAGATCTCTACTGGTCTGTAAACTTCTGTATAAAACAAAGTGATATACTCACAGTTTTACTAAACAAATAATCTGACATTGATATACCCAAACCTTGAATACTTCAGTACACAGTTATCTCTATGTGACTTTTCTCATGTTTATTCAGCTCTAATGAATATAAAATGATATGTGTGGTCTCTTCATTCCACTGTCTGTTTCCTAATATTACTGCAGAACATAAACATCTGGTGTGGCAGGTGCTCCCCATGTCTGTGTGGGTTTCCTCCAGGTTTCCCAGATTTCTCCTAAGTCCTATAAACATGCATGTAGGTGGACTGAATTAGCTAAACTGCCCACAGGTGTAAATGTGTGTGTGTTTGTGATGATGGCCAGGGTGTATTCTCACCATGTGCCCAGTTTTAACATTTACACAGCAATCACGACCGGGATAAAGTGGTCACTAAAGATGAATGCTGCAATGAAGAAACATCAGACAGTATAGCCAATGACAATGACACAATATCAAAGATATAAAGGGGATGAACTAGAGAGCTCAGACTTTTTAGTGTCACTTTTTCTGTAAACAATACAGTTCACACTCTTACTGAATCAGTGACAAAGATCAATACCACATAATGTGTTGCTATCAACTGGTATTGCTACCGATGGCTAACCTAGTTAGAATAGCTATTCCAACTTGTACTGGAATGCAGTCAATTCAGGTGTGACATCATTCCCAGCTATGACTTTTGACTTCCAGGTAAATGGAATGCTGCCTAACATACAGACTGAGTCAAAAGGGTAATAAACTGTACCTTGTAACAGGTTGGAACCCTCAAGGGTGCATCTTTTCTGCTGTTAGTTATGTGTTTTTTAACTGGGAATGTGTATGGGGTATACCTTTATGTTTTACTTTTAAAATGAACAAAAGGTAGAACAGTGGTCCTTAAGGTCCAATTAAGGTAAATTACATTCATGCAATGGCATGTTTTTGGGATGTGACACGCATGTGTCTGTGTGTCTGTGCGTGCTAAGAACACAGAGATATAAACATCCCCAGAGCACATTAAACTGTCAACTTGCCAAATTATGTTAAAATTACAGTAAGTTCACTGAATTTAAATTTAGAAGTGGTAGATAAATACCAGGTACTGTGACAGTTGATTATCATTTTCTTTCACACAGAATTTGTTGTGCTGTTAAAGGAAGAAAAGCAGAGAAATCACTGATGTCAGTTTCCAATTGTAGGCGTATTGTTTTCTGAAGCCTGTCATCTGAGTTCATGTCCGTTTTTTTCCTTTCCATCTACTGTCATATTGGTTCTGCATACTTCATGTACAGAACTATAACACCATTATCTAGGTTTATAGATGCTTTTCTGACAATAGGCATAAGCCTTAGCCGTGTGGAGGCAATGCAGCTGAAGCAATCCAATATTTCAGATTTTAAAATCTGATATCTAGACCTATTAAACATGCTGCACATTGATTAGACCCAGTTTCAATATTCTGTACCTCTTCACACAAACAATGAGAGATGACAAAGATTCATTTTTCATGAAACCAGACTATTTAAAGACTGTGTTCCTAATTGCATACTAGCTTACTTTAGTAGTTTTAGCTCACTCAGCCAATAATAAACAGAGATGCACTTCCTGCATTTTATTGTAAGGATTCATTATCATTATTGGAATCGTATATTGACTGCTTTATCACAGGTTTTTTTTCTTCTATAACATAGACCAATGCACATGAAACTTGGTATAGTTGTATCCCCACATGTCTTTTATTTGGAAAGATTTGTGTCACTAGGTATATGTTGCCTTTTTGCTAGCACTTCCTGAAGTGGAGCATGCTCAAAGCAATTTTGGGCAATAGCCCAAAGACTGTTTTGTCTAAAATTATGAATGTTTTTATGGCAACTGGGCCTCTAGGAGGCATATTACCCTAGCTCATTATGATTCATTTATGGAATGGTATCACCTAGTGCTTAAGGTTCAAAGTAAAACTCTAATAAAACTACCATTTTATTAGCTCAAACTTTGTAAAATCTCACACCCTACATCACTGCAACATTCTTTATATGTACATCATATTTTGTGAAATTTCATCCAAAGAGATTACTGCAATGGACACATTTCAATATCTCTAGAACTGCTTAGGCAACAATTTTGCAATCTGGTATGCAGCAGTTATATTATGAACTGCTATGTCTAATCTGACTAAGTGTAGTTTCCCACCAGAATTTATATGTATTTGTAGTGAGAATGTGATTTTTTTGTCAGACAACCCATAGTGGTGTCAGGATGAAAACATCTACTCTGATCAGCTATATCATTAAGACAAAAACCTTAAAACCTGGCACCAAGTCATTAGCAGCAGATCCTTTAAGTTGTGTTACAGGTCCTGTAAGTTGTGGTCTGGGCCCTCCATGGATCAGACTTGCTTGTCCAGCACAGCCCACTCATGCTCAATGGGATTGTGATCTGGGGATTTCGGAGGCCAAGTAAACACCTTGAATCTTTTGTCATGTTCCTCAAACCAACATCCTGCTGAAAGAGGCCACTGCCATTAGGGAATACCTTTGCCTTGAAGGGATGTACTTGGTGTGCAACAATGTTTAGGTAGGTATTACATTTTATAGTAATATTCACATGAATGCCAAGACCCAAGGTTTCCCAGTAGAACATTGCCCAGAGCATCACACTGTTTCCGCTGGCTTGCCTTCTTGCATCCTGGTGCCATCTTTTCCCCAAAACATTTCTGATGCTCATAGCTGCCCATAGCTGGGAGCTCAGAGAGCAAGATTGGCTGTGCTCTCAGGGTGGGAGGGGCAGCATACGTTCTCCCTCCATGTCAATCAGCGCGACACTGTCCAGTCACGGGCGTCTGTGAGCTCATGCGTACAAGAGGTGGGTGGGAGCACTTTCCTCCGAGTGCGTTACACTGCTCCCAAACGTTGCATGAGCAGCAGCTTGAAAAGAGGCAGTGGCTTGCATCACGTGTATCGAAGGAAGCACGCGATGGCTTCACCCTCCCTGAAAAAAAAAATTTTTCTGATGCTCATAGGAGCTTACAGTGCAGTGGTGTAGAGGGGACAGCATGGGCTACACAGCCTCATAGACAGTAAGCTGTGTGGCACTGTGTGTTTGGACTCCTTTCTATCATACCCAGCATTGCCTTTTTTTAGCAATCCATCCTATTTTAGCTCTTCTGTGGGATTGGAACAGATGGGCTAGCCTTCAGTCCCCATGACATCAGTGAGCCTTGCATGCCCATAACCCTGTCGCTGGCTCACTGGTTGTCCTTCCTTGGGCCACTTTTGGTAAGTTCTAACCACTGCATAACAGGAACACACCACAAGGCCTGCCGTTTTAGAGATGTTCTGACCCAGTTGTCTGGACATCACAATTTGGTCCTTGTCAAAGTCACTCAGATTTCTTACGGTTGCCCGTTTTTCTTGCTTCCAATAAATCAACTTTGAGAAGTGACTGTTCCCTTGCCTAATATATCCCACCCAACGACAGGTTCCATTGTAATGAGATAATCAATGTTAAACACTTTACCTGTCAGTGGCTTTTATGTTATGGATGATTTTTTTTTTTTATAATTAGGATCTAAGATTGGGTAATGAGTAGACTCATGTGTTTAACATACACTTCCACCAAAGACATGCAGTTCAATAAGGAGTGTGTGTGGTCTTCACAAAAGAGTGGAGGATTTTATAATAAAATCTGTAATGGGATGCTCATAAAGCACTTGTGTGTGTAATGGTCAAGTGTTCACAAACATTTTACCAGTAGTGTCTGTGTGTGTGTGTGTTTGTGTGTATGGATGGCCTAAAAGCTGCAGAAGTATGACTAGCTCAGCTATCTTAACACTATAGTCAGAATTCTGCTGAATTGATATTCTCTAGTCTCCCTGTTAACGCCTTGTAGTGTGCACTACATTAACTCCAGGGATTAGGAGCCAAGTGAAGTGCACTCCCATCTTGTCTCAGCTCTCAGCTTGGTCAGGAACTCATCAGTATGACACACTCCCACCCATTGCAATGCCACACTCCTCCTGACTGTATCGATTAATGCCTACTAACACCTCCACTTCCTTGTGCTTTTGTGAACTAATCTACACTGAAATAAAAGCCCACACTCTGAGTGCAGTTACTAGAACAATTTGCAGCTATATGAAACAAGTTGATGCTAACTCAACTTGTACTCAAATCAAGTTAAACCAACTTTTATTTTCAACCCATCCATCTAGGTGGGATAAAATATCAAAGAGGAAGAAGGAGCAGCATTTATTTTTTACTTATTTGTCACAAATTGTAACTTTGGGCCATCTTGTAGTTCCAGGATCCCAGGGTTAGTCCCAGGGTTAGTCCTGAGCCCAGGTTACCACCTTTGTGAAGTTTCACATGTTCTCCTTGTGTGTACATGGAGTTTCACCACAAAAAAATGCAACTTGGTGGGTAGACCCAAGGATGAATATGTGAGTGAATTAAATATGAATATGTGAGTGAATGAATCAGGCTTGTTTACCTGTCTTTTGACACATGCCATGGACATGAATGCTGGATTGTCTTCTATAAAGGTGTTAAATCAGCTTAGCTCAAGTAGAAAGCAGCTGCATTTCACAAGCAGCCGCGCTTATAGCAGTTTTGGCCGAGCCTCGTTATACAGTCTGCCAGTGCTGAAGTGCATTGGGTGACCCAATTTAAACATACTTTATCTGCAGT
The DNA here is from genome assembly GCA_025674545.1 of Hassar affinis. Classification (NCBI taxonomy): domain Eukaryota; kingdom Metazoa; phylum Chordata; class Actinopteri; order Siluriformes; family Doradidae; genus Hassar; species Hassar affinis. The sequence goes on along the minus strand of JAOVYV010000016.1, from coordinate 14,794,141 downwards.
GTTAAATAATTTCCCCCACATGACACTGTGCTCCACTTATAATGAAATTCTCTTTCTTTCTTTCTTTCTTTCTTTCTTTGTTTCTTTCTTTCTTTCTTTATCTCTCTCTCTCTCTCTCTCTCTCTCTCTCTCTCATTGCAATGAGAGAACTCACTGGGCTGGATTAATGGCATCCCTGAGCGCTTCTTTAATTGACTAAATTTTCAGAGCCTCTCTTGTTCTGAGCTGATTTAGCATTTGCTTTCACACAGAGAAAGCAGAGTTCCCTTTATATCACAGTTAGACTCTCTTTCTCTTTCTCACTCTCTCTCTCTCTCACACACACACACAAACACACACAGACACACATGCAAATACTGTATCGTAAGACCCTTTCTACATCCAACAGAACAGATAATGTGCATTAAAAGCACTGTCTCCCTGTCACACTGATTAGGCACTGCAAATTCCCTTTAGAGAAAACCATATTATTGTGTGTAATGCATGTGTACCCTTTTTTCCACTACAATGGCCCACCCATCAAAGTATGCAGCCCCCGACTGCTCTTGTTAGAAGTGATGTTTTAATGCATGCCATCCAACAGAAATAGAGAAAGTGAAAGCTGTAATTAATTCTTGCTCCAAACTGCAGCACCTCAGCAGGGAAGAAATGGCCACTAGGCTTCCTCATCTATGAACCAGCTCATCACACATGGCCAACTAGTTTCTATCCCAGGATGCCTTTGTTTAGACAGTGAATGATTTTTCTTGAGTGTTGGTTAATGGGGGGGAAACGGGAGTAGAAAAAATCTTGCTTTCGACTTCACTACAAGAAGAAGAAGAAGTAGAGAAGAGGAAGAACAACAATAAAAACCCTAACAGTTGGTTTATTTTTTTCTAGTGATAAATAATTAATTGTACTGTGTGTATATGTTGTGTGTGTTACTTATGTCACTATAGCATATGCAGTAACTACTCAGAAATAAACCATCTAGTCCAAGGCTGCTCAGTCCACTTTCAGGAAAACTTGATGCAATAATTTTGACAGTAAACATGACTTTAACTCAACCACAGGAAGTCACCAGTGAATGAAGGACTTTCTCTGTTTTTAGACTTGCCCTTTCCCAAATGACATGCAGCAGATGTTTTTGCTTGTTTTTCTTTTCTTTTTGTTTTTGGTTTACATCAGTTTCTGTAGTATGAAACCATATCAGCATAATTGGAAAATAAACCAAAATAATTAATTTCTCTCTGATCTGGACTAGGTGAAGTGACTAATACAGATAGCTTTTTAATTAAGTATTTAAAATGTCCTAGAACAATAACAGAATACAGATTTCAGAATCTCTCCCTCCATAAGGTTTTTTTATTACTTCTTCTATTACGTCTTTGTAAAGTGACAGTAGAAATGCAAAGTGTTCTCAGAGGAGGATCCTGCTAACACCAGTGACCACATTGTTCTAATCACTAGATTTATGAGCTTAAGGAGGCATATAAATGCTCCCACTGTCTCTACACGGAGATTAGGTCTTCTGTAAGGCTTGCATTAGTCTATGGAAGAAGGAAAACATAGCTGGCAGTTTTACGCTCTGATCACTTTCTGTTCTATAAAGCCTAGCGTGAGCAATCTACTGTAATCCACTACTGTAAGCTTCTGTATGGCTTGGAAATCTATACCATATTCTACAATTCATGCCTAGTTTGTGTTTAAATCATTTTAATAAAATCTCTTTTACCATACAAAATACACATTGTTTCTAATATACTGTATCATCCTTCCTGCATACAGGTTTAAAGTTAGGACAATTATGACATGCCACGCCATCATCATCTGCTGTGTGCAGTTGGACTATATATCGCATTGAGTAAGCACTTAAGGGCCTGCCAGGGTGGATGTTGCAGCTTTAATACTCACTCATTTTAGTTTCTACCTTCAGAGCTAGAGCTATTGCATAAACATCAGTGTCTTTGACGTTTACTGTTTTCCCCACATTTTGCCTAATTGGTGGAATTTAAGTGCTGTTAAGATGACATCTTTTTAATCACAGTTTTTTAGTATTTCTGGCCAGTAAATAAGGTAGTAAAAGCTCTACTCTGTTACCCCTTTTCCAACACCATGATCTGGGTGCTAGTGCTGCTTCAGAGTTGGTTCAACTTGTGAATCTTCTTATGATTTGGTCTGCTTTTCCATAGGCTAGAGAGCCACCATAGAGCCATGTCATTATGTCACTGTATACGTCTGTATGCACTTCCACTTTCCCAGCAACGCTAGCACCAAGCATGACAACAAAAACACAGCAGCAACAATAGCAGACTACGTACATAATCTCATTACACTGAGCACTGCAGCTTTGATTTCACATCCTTTCTTCTTCTTTGTATTAATGTTAGGCAGACTCGATGCTACAATAGCTGTGTTTTTTAAATGGCAGTCACAAAGTTTTAGTTAGTCTTGTTGGTACTCATTCAGGAATGTATATGTGAAGGGGAAGTCGCCAGTTATTTTTCCTCAGACAGCAATGTAGTGTGGAAGCTGGTGATGAACTTGTTAGTGGTCTGACATAGATCCTGTGGGTTCATAGTCTTCCATGATGGATCAAGTTCAGATCAAGTTAACACTAGATTTACTAGAGCTAAGAAAATATTTGCTGCCCAAATGAGTCACCCACTGGCCCGCCCCTGCTGTGGAGCGATTACTGCCTATTGTCTTGTTAATGACACACAGTGCATTGGAAGCACTGACCCCCAAATACCACAACTTGGAAATGTGTAGCCCAGACAGTGTAACAGTCTTATGCAATACTGAAAATAATGAATTAAAAATATATATTTAAAAACCATATAAAATATTGTTAAAATAAATATTTGTGTGCATTTGTGAGCACTTGTGTGCCACATGATGTCTATAAAGGTATACACAGTACATGAAAAACCAACATATATGTTAGTATGAATAATAATAACAACAATAATATTACTTTAAACTCACAATAATATAGTGCATATCCCTCTATACCCCATAGCAGCTGTGGATGGCCTGTTAAATTTTTATGTAATGGCTACAATTACAATTAAAGACACATCTGTAGTCCTACTGAACACATCAGCAATCATAGTGTTAAAGGTTTTTTAGCTAATGGCAAAAAAGCAGGTGTGATTGTTGTATTTTTGCTGAAAGCTGACAGGGAGATAATGCTGAAAAAGTTGAAAACAGCTAGCCATACTTCAGCCCTGGAGAGTCTGCTCCCCTGTGGTTTCACTTTTGCTCCCACCAGTGTAGGGAGGCAAAACATGCCTCTTTCTCCTTTGGCTCCAGTACAAACTCCATTGGAAAGCAAGCCTGATTTCAGGATCAGCCAACATGTTGTTTTGGTTGTTGTATATCTAATAACCAGTTGTGTTTAGCAAAGATTCGGCTGATGCATAATTCCCTCTTTCTGAATAAATACAGTGTCTACCCCTTTGATTTTGCCTAAATGGCCATTTTGTGCTATTATAGTGCAGCTTATTTTGGAAAGTTTGTGAAGATATGTGTTTAGCCCAGAGCAGAGTTTGGATTATGATGATGAAAAGGCCAAGATTCTGCCAGCTACCAGCAAAATCTTAGAAGACTAGTAATAAGCACCAGTCAAATATATGTTGATTATCCCCACAGAAGTCAATTATGTTTGAGAAATTGTGCCCAGCTAGTGGAGTGGATTTTAACAGCTTAAAGCACTGATTCCACTGAAGGAGGTTTAGCACTGCCTGCCAGAGCAGTTACTGGTACAGTATATCTGAATGAAAAAAAAAATGTTCTGTCTAAGGCTGCCACTTTGGTGGTGAGTTAGTTATAACACATAAGATGGTTTTCATGGTAATGTCTTTAACTGAGCTCTCTTATGCATTTTCTTATGCACATCTAAGCCTCTGCTGCTAAACTACAAACCTGCTCACCCACCATTTCTCATACTCACTCTCACTCGATTGTGATGAGCAAGGCCACATAATTGCTGCATGTCCTGCAATAAAATGTAATAGTGTTAGAGCGCTGGCACCTGTTAAGAAAGCTAATGTCTTGAATACGTTACCAGCAAGTCCTTAGCCCAACACTGAGACACTTTAAATTGTTTGTGTTTTCTGGTTTTATTTCATTGGAGGTTAATGATGTGAAGCAGCTCATTAACATATTAAGGGCTTCTGATGCTGTTTGGTTGTTTATCCTAGAGAGTGCATGTGTATTGATTCCTGTGCTATGTGTTAATTGAGCTTGGTGTAATTTGTAGCCCCCTGCACAACATTCACCTGCCCTGCCAGGTGTTCTGAAGGTTGCTGTTTACCCACAGGTACCAGTCAGTGTTATGTCTTTTATACTTAGTAAAGGTTTAGGTAATGTGATTGATCTGTATGACTCTTTTTTAATAATATTTCCCCATCTGTTGAACCTACACAGGTTAAATTAGTTATGTCATCAAGGGAAGTGTGAGTCTCTGTTGCACAGAAAGAATACCTTGGCAGATGGAAAAAGTCAGCACTGACATTATGTACCTTTGAAAATGATTTCCTAATCAGAAAATGGTCTCCTCTATCATCTCTGGAAAGGTTAAGCAAGATGTTTCAACTGATTATTCTTCATCCATGGGGTCATCTTCTGTTCCCTGGCTCATGTCCGTCCATATTCATGAAACTCATGAAACATTTCTACATGCTTGGAGCTTTTGTTTGGCCCACTGTGAAGTCATACATTGTTCCTTATTGCCATAAGATTACTGTTAGAAAGACTCATCACATCATTTCCCCTGCTCCAGTTCTGGCTCTCTGCCAAAGTCTCACTCAAGTAATTGTTATTTATTAACACTTATGTGTGCTGTCAGTAGATTTCCTGAGGCTGTTCCTATACACAATTGTAGATCAAAGGTATCAAGGCACTCAGATTTTGTACTACCTTCTTCATGCCCAGGTGTTTACAGACCAGCCAATACTCTCACTTTATGTCTTGGTTGTCTTTGTGGGTAGTCTTTAAGCTAAACATCAAACACCAAGAGTATACTACCCATAATTACAGGGTGCATGAAAGTGTTTCTATGAAAACAAAAATGTGCTCGAACATACTGTTTGTTTTTAGCTCTTCTTAGCTCAGTTTGCTTTACACTGTTTGTTGGCAGTTGAAGGCTTTGCAGAAGCAATGGTTCTCACCTGCCCTGCTTTGCCATGCCAGGGTAAATCAACCTAAGATTACCTCTGATTACCTCCACTCTCTTTAAGCATTTATGGCTGGCAAGGGGCATGTCTAGAAAAGCTTTAGGTTCATTTCAGGCAGAAATGGCAGATGAGCACTCATTTTGTTTTGGGCAGCAGGTTTTAGCATTGTCAGTGGTGTCTGGTTATCCTGACTGCAAACTATGTTGGCTGGTTCATATGAAATTATACAGTAATGCAACAGTAGAGTACACATTCTACAATGAAATTTTAACTCTGGATTGCAAACACAAAAAGCACATTTGTCACAGAAATTGGGTTCCTTCTAACCATGTATCTAAGGCTTTACAGTCCAGAAAGTGGACTCAATATATCTGGACACAAGCTTTAGTGTGGAGATGCGTTAGTTTTACCGCTCAGTAATGTCTTACCCAAGTAACTTCTTCAGTCTCAGTGCAGAGAGTGTTTAGATGAACTAATTCAACTTACTGGGCATTACTTACCTGGATTATTGGATTACATGCATCAAGACAAGGCTTTAGACCACTTGATTATTTAACTATTTTTCTATTTAAATACATATTAAGGCTCTAGGTGAGAGTTCCTGCTACTAAAGTGCTGTTTTTAGTTGTTTTCAGATGATCTTGCACCACATTTATTCAGCATGATGGGGGAGGTCTATATTTTATTGCCAAAAGTGGATTCAGATGTCCAGCAAATCCTCTTTCATGTGTGGAGAACTGTACTTAAGTACTAGAAAAATGATGCAAAATACATAGCAATGCCACCTATGCACATCATTGGTTGCATCTGCCAGTACAGATGTCTTTATAAAGTGATAGACATCTGTGGAAGCTTGAGCTTGAGAATCAAGTTGTCATGATTTTGAATTTTGTGGACTTGACCTATTTAAAGTTTATTGGCAAGGGGTTTTTCGCCATTGTTTGGTGATTACTTGTCCACAACAACCCAGATGTTCAAGACAATTTTGGAACACAGGATAAAAAATATGCAACGCTGCCTATCTTCTTCTCACAGTTATCACAGTTCTCACAGTCCTGTGTTAAAAATCACTAAGGATTATGAACTCGCCCACTACACTCGGGCATATCACATATTTTTGGAGACCTGTTAGTTATTTAGGATGTGTTAATTAGGATTTCAGACAGCAGCCAGATTTCAGTGGGATTAAGCGGCATGGCTGCTTTTATCATTGCTTAAAAAATGTCTCCAATGTAGTTTTACCGCTCAACAAAGTACCCCATGTGTTTCGTCTTCTGAGTGTCAAACAGTCTCTGAGTGTGTAAAGTAATTGTTAGCCAGGTCCCTTGCTGCTTGTTGAAACTGACCTTAATAAGCCTTTTAAATTAGAGGTGGATGCCAGCAGAACAGGTGCTGGTGATGTCCTCCCTTAGGAGGATGATAAAGGAGGTGATAATACTGTTTGTTGTTTTTGTATCAATTTATTTGGGTAGTCCACTGTGTAGACACTGTACAAACATTCAGTAAACCATCTGTGGACTGTCAACACCCTGTCAGGTGTCTGTAATCAACCAGCCTATTGACTATTTCTCTACAATATAACAACAGTTTATGGTTATTTAGCAGATAATCTGTATGCATTCTGGGACTATGAACTTTTACTTTAAGTACATTTAGATGGTCCAGTTTAGAGCTAATGATGTTTAGTAGATAATCTAAGAGGCGCCCTTAAATGTCATCTTGAATATGTTACTTGATATGGGAAGGAATTGATGAGACAGGAATGCACAAAGTAAGAACACAGCACAACAATTATGAAGATTCACTTAAATAAGAAAAAAGCAATTGTTAACTTCCGGTCTGCAATGATATTTAGATGCTATAGAAGACCATGATATACAGAACTCTTAATACTTTGAGACAGCTAGTATGTTAGCAGATTAATACAGGGGATAGGTTGCTACTAGGTGCATAGTGATCAATACATCCAATAAGACGGAAGGTTGTTGTCATCCATCTTTTCTGTAAGATGAGGAGGCAGTGGTCAAAGTGTTGTAGTGTTACTAAGTGTTTCTTCCTTACTATATATAATAATTTCTACTTGTTGAACCAACCTATGAACATTTTTACAGCAAGTGTTAAAGAAAAGAGGTTATAAAAACACAGGTTAAATGGTTCAAACTAGCAGTCTTATCCAAATGCAGATGCATGTAGCCAACTGCCCATATTCTACTTGACTTAAAGTCTGAGATGCTAACAAATGATCAAATTTAGCAAAAAGGATTAGCATAGGGAAGTAGAAGAGAGTTTATTTTTGCACTTTACAACTCAGCTACAGTAGTGCTTAGCATGCTTCTGCACACCTTGCACACTTATCTAGAATTTTTAAGTAGCATCCTCATTCTCATTTCATGAGACCCATTACTTATAGACTTGCAAATAAGCCAAAGCAGGAGTGAAAGATCAACAGAAGCAATTTAGCTAGTAATTTTAGCTGCCTTTTCACAGACAAAATAATATTGTTATATAATATATACTGACATGTCTATGTCTATGGTTAAATGTTTAAATTTGCTGCTGATTGAATAACCTTTCAGTGGCAGTGAGCAAAATATGATAAAGCATACCTCTAGTCCATTAAAGGCAAAACCAGTGTTTTTTCCAAGATTGCTGTTTTGAAATTGCATTCAGTGTTCAATACAGGGGGCAGCACAGTGTCGCAGTGGATAGCGCTGTCGCCTCACAGCAAGAAGGACCCAGGTTCGATCCCCGGGTGGGGCGACCTGGGAAATTTC
>JAOVYV010000016.1:14765928-14786108 GCA_025674545.1 Hassar affinis | reverse complement strand
AGTGTGTGAATGCGAGTGTGAATGTGTGTGTGTATGAACCCTACGATGGATTAGCGCCCTGTCTAGGGCTGGTTCCTGCCCTTGCGCTCCCCCGTGACCCCGTAACTGGGAATAAGCGGTACAGAAAATGACTGACTGACTGACTGTTCAATCCAGAGCTAAGAGTTCTGTCCGGAAAGTAATGTGAATGAAATGATTGTGGTTTGAGGTCAGTTAGAGTGGGATCTCAGATAAAACACAAGGACCAGTTTCATTCTAGCATTCACAGTGCCCAGACGTTTGTTTTTGTGAAACGCTGCTGAAGTCCCTCATCACTGGAACAATGCAAGCAAGTTTGGAGCAATGGTACGTGATCAAATTCTGCATGAAAATCAGTAAAAGTGCATCAGAATCTCTTGAAATGTTGAAGAAAGGTTATGGAAAACTACACTATCACCCAGTCGTTTAAAGAGAGAGTCCAATTTCCTGAACTGAGTGATCACAGGAGAGGAATCATGGACGTTCAAGTATGATCATGAGAAAAAAAGACTGAAAAAGTGCTGAATGGCACACAACAACATCACCTCGCCCAAAGAAATCTTGCACGAGCAAATCAAAAGTCACTGTTCATTGTCTTTTTTGATTCTCAAGGGATATTCCATAAAGAATTTGTGCTAGAAGGTCAAATGGTAAATGGAACTTTTTACCTTGGAGTTTTGGAATGTTTGAGGAAGAGGGTTTTGAGTGTGCACCGTTAGATCAATTCTTTGTGGATCCTTCATGACTTCACTGGCTGCAAATGAATTTTTGGCTGAAAAAACATTCCAGTCCTTCCATATCCACCCTATAGCTATGACTTGGCTCCATGTTTTTTCTTGTTCCCCAAGATTACAACACATCCATGTGCAGACTTTGTAAGCATATCTACATGCTATACACTTGAATGATAATTTATAATCACAGTTAATTGAAGTATAATCAAAGATAATTGACATGCAGCATGACTGACAGGTACCTAGGAACTTCTCCCTGGCCAGGTTGGATCTTGGAGCTGCCATAATTTTGAGGAAAAATTTGCCAAAAATTAGAAAAAAACTATCACCTAGGAACTTCTCCCTGGCCAGGTTGGATCTTGGAGCTGCCAGAATTTTTAGGAAAAAATTGCCAAAAATTAGAAAAAAACTATCAGGTTATATTAATTTCCGTTATATCCCAAAAGAGCATTCTGTCAGAGCTGGACAAATATTTCAGAAATTATTTCCAAACTCAAGGGAATACTCATTGCCTCAGGTTTGGACTGTCAGGTAGCTACTGGCTCTGAGAGAATCTTGTCATCGTTCCACAGGAGAGCAGGGACAAAATACTGGGTTTGATAAAGCAGGTGAAAAACACAGGTGTGTATGTCTCAGCTCTTTGAGTAAAGACAGTGAATGTCACTTCCAGCAGCTCCTGTCTTCATCGCTCTTACCAGATCCACCAACACCACACTCTGGCCCAGGGGAGTGTGTGTCCAGACATCCTGTATGGTGTGCCTGATTGGCCTGGTGCTTGCTGGGAAATCTGCTGCTGTCTCGTTGTGCCTCTGGCAGCCTGACATTTGTGTCACACAGCTTTATTGTTAGTGTGTGATGGCCAGACATAGATCCCATATTTAGTTTAAGCAGTGTGAATTGCTCCAGGGAACTGCTGGTGGACTGCTTTGTTTCAAAAAAGTGGACGGCTATAGAGTCTCTGACATCTACTGTAATTAGACTATCATTTAAAGACACTGAATAACAGGGAACATTTTCAGTCCATCTAGCTGTTCTGCAATATAAGTACGAAAGAGTACCAAGAACTACTAATATTTTACAACATACCTTACTTGAAATCGATATATGGATTCTGGTGGCTATGGATGAGGTCATAGAATGTACAATATATCTCACAATACTACAATATGTACAATATATCTCACAAGCAGCGCTTGTGTTATTCGTAGCGTTATTCTCTTTTCTCTTTTACGGTGGCACATACACCAGTCTACTATTGAGTTATAACGTTAAACTAATGAGATAATCCATCATATTTTTTATATGATATCTTGAAATAGCATGATAAAGAGATATGTTAAAATAATGGCATACTCTCATGCTATAAATATGGAGATATTAAGTCAAAATAAAGATGTAATATTGTGAAATAATGTGTAATTAAGTCTACATAGAAAAGATTAATTCTATCATCTTCAGTAACTGATTTGTACTGGTCAAACACCACTGGATCTGGATCCTTTTCCCAGAAACATCTGGTGTCAGGTATCAGTAAGGGAGAATGAATTTATTTATTTATTAGAATGAAACATGTGAAAACAAAGACTTTGGCCATGAAACAACACAAACTATAACTAGATGCACGTAGCAATGACGTGAATGTCGACTAAGTTACTTTCAACAAAAACTATACACTGGATGCTAAATAGGACAGAACTTAAATCCAGTGCTCATTTATATGGATAGGAATTTGTGCCAAATTGAAAAGCAGTCCCTACAGTGCTACATTTTCTCTGGATTAAGGTATGAGAGATTTTTCTCACTCCTTAAATTCGGTAAAGGATTCCAGGTGGACAGTGATTGCATTCCACAGTGGCACGAACACCACACTGCTCCTTGACAAAATACAATAATCTGTGTTGCGTTTCGTCTGTGTTTGTTCAGGGAACGGAATGCAGTTGAGCTGATTGCATATAAGGTGGCTTGTGTTCAATTCTGTCACAAATTCAGCATTTCATTCTTTAAATGTAAATCCACGCGCATCATTTTTCTGATAAGAGATCTAGCAGCATTAAATCAATGTAATGGATCTTTTACCATTCATGTTGGCTTGTTTTCCACATGTCAGTGTTTAAAAGCAATCCCAATAAAATGCAATACATTGTGTGCATTGTGATTCACATTTTGGAACTGGGGTGATTGCTGTTCAATTTGGCATGAATTCCTCTCCATACATTTAACCCTAAACATGAGGTAGTCACGATTAGTTAATGTGTAGGGGATGATGGGTATATTAGGGGCCATCCACACAACAACAGTGAAAATGGAGTTTTTGCAAAAATGGCAAGGTTTTGCTGTGTTTTTTGCGTTTCATCTACATGTCACTTTTAAATGAGGAGACATGACCCATCTTGCAAGAAACAACATCAATGGCAGACTATCAAATTGTGTTTGTGCTGCAGACTCTGTTTGGTTTAATGACACTCTTTCAGCAAAATCTATATTTGTGTTAATACTAAGTTCAGCAAAGCAAATTAATTACACTCACCAAATAAGATTAAATCCCTCTCTCTGTCTGTATGTTTGTGTTTGTACACACTTGTGTTTGTTTTTTCTTCTTCTTCTTCTTCTTCTTCTTCTTCTTCTTCTTCTTGATTCACTTGTAGCATTTTTGTATTTTTACACATAAGTAAGCCTTTGTATGCAGGTGCATAATGTTCTTCTGTGCAGTTTGTATATTGCAGTGCCTGTCACACATACTACAGTGTTCTCATTTTTGCCCATCCTTATAGACACAAATGAGTTCTCAAAACATTGCTGTATGAAAGCGAAACCTTATGAAAACTTTTTTTTTCAATAATTCTGTTATCATGTGGATGTGGCCTTAGTTCTACACCATATTTGGTACTCCCATTAAACCTGTCATGAAGCAGGAATAGACCCTGGATGAGACATTAAGTTGAAATTATGATATACAATCCTGAAATAATGAGTCCGTAGGTCAAAATAATATTTCAGTGTGAGACAGTGTGTATTGTATCATTACAATGTGCTAATCATCAATGCAGGTTTTGCACCAGGTCCTACAATTACGCATATATACCAGGCCTGGTCATGGTACAACTGTACAGGATTTTGTACAGAACATTTGGACCTAACTGTGTGTACATTTCAGCAGATAATTCTTTTAACGTCTAATAGAATTTGCTTTATAACAGGCTCTTGTGCTCCTGTTGATAAATGACAAGAGAAAGCTCTGTTCAGTTTGCTCAGCTTACACGTGCAGTGTGAAACTGACACAGCTGCCCCTCTGAAAGCATCCTAACATCATGGCTGTTTGTCAGTGCGTTAATTGCAGAGTGGATGCAGTAATGGCTGGCTCGAGTTTCTCACCCTCACAGTGCCATTGATCGTTGTGTTTTTATTAATTGGAGTGTCAGACACATCTCATGAATGATTATGCTCCAAGAGCAAGAGAAAGCTCTGTCAGTGTAATTAAACATTACCGTCAGTGTGATGACCCTTGTGTGCACACGTGCATGCATGAGTGTTTTTACTGTGAGTGTTTATACAGTCCTGTCCATGTTTTACCGCTTGGTGTCCTGCCTTCTCCTGTGTTAGGACTAATTTTGAGTCAGTGTAGTAGAGCTGTTAAAGAGTCCCAGAATCAGTTTTTGTCCAACATACCCATATCCTCATGTTAGTAGAAATGGGTCATGGTCAAAGAATACTACCTACATCATACTATTACCGTACATTGACCCTTATCTGAGCAGTTGAGGATTAAGGGCCTTACTCAGGGGCCCAACTGTGGCAGCTTGGTGGTCCTGGGATTTGAATTCATCACCTTCCAATCAGTAGTTCAATGTCTCAACCACAGAGCTACCACTGCTGTCATACTGTGTGACATTAGGGTAAGCAATGTGGTAACAAGTAGAACAGAATGAGCATCATACACAGGGACCATCATGTTCACTTTCAGTCTCAGTAGGCTGATTTCTGTAAGGCTGGCTTGTGACAGTGTCTGTTGTTAAAAGCAATAAACTTTAATTAGAATTCATCAGTGCTTCTGATGAATGTACCATATGTGCCTCCTCCCCAAACTGTTGCCACAAACTTGAAAGCACACATTTGTTTAGAATGTCTTTGTTTGCTGTTGCGTTAAGATTCACTGGAACTTAGAGGCCCAAACCTGTTCCAGTATGACAATGCCCCTGTGCGCAAAGTGAGGTTCATAAAGACATGATATGCCAAGTTTGGAGTGAATCAAGTGACCTGCACAGATTCCTAAACCCATCCCCACTGAACACCTTTGGGATTAGCTGGAATGCCACTTGGACCCCAGGCTTCCTCCCCTGATATCAATACCTGACCTCACTAATGCTCATGTGGCAGAATCTGGCAAATCCCCACAGCCACGCTCCAAAATCGAGTAGAAAACCTTCCCAGAAGAGTGAAGGTTATTATGACAGCAAAGTGGGGACAAAATATTTTTTCATAATTATATTTTTATATAAAATATAATATGTCCACATACTTTTATTGATATAGTGTATGTGTTACCTTACTTTTTAAAGGCTGTTTATTGATCCTGTTAAACTGATCCTGTTAATTGCTTTTTTATTGTCTAGCTATTGTGTACATATACATTTTATAAGAACATACAGGTACTATGGTCAGGTGCTCTCAAACACTTTAGGAAGACAGATTTCTTACAAGTGCATTTAGTAAGAATAGTCAAATGACACAGTGACACTAAACAATATGACCTGTAGATGCTGTATATTCTTCAGACAATGTAGATAGTTTTACACTTTATTCCACCACAAATTTATTTTCATGTTACCTTACTTTTTGCTTGTGTGCATGCGGTCATTGTATTGCAGCATTCAGCTAAGCATCAGTTCACAGACAGATGCCCTGAAATTCTTCTGTAGGATTTGCTGGTACAATTCAAAATGTATAGGTCCATCAATAATAGTAAGACATCCCAGACCTGAGGCAGCAAAGCCTCCAATCATGATACTGCTACCCTCATGCTTCCCAGTTGGAATGAGATTCTTATTGTGTTTGTTTTTTTGTTTTTTTAAACCAAAAAGTCCTGTACTGGTTTCATCTGTTCACAGAATTCTTTCTTCCAATAGATGTCTGGCTTATCTGCATTGCCTACAGCACATTTCACACAGGCAGCAGTGTTTTTTTGGAGAGTAGTGGCTTCCTCCTTGCTATCCTACCTTGCACACTGTGACACTCAGTTTACACAGAAAAAAATAGCTAAGGGTGACGCCTTTCCTACCTGTGTGTGTTGAGTTGAGTTAGATATATCAAACAATAAAGGGGAAAAATGGAATAATAAACAAAACAATTAAAACAAAAAAGGTCAATATTCAGTATTTCCAATGATATATTTAATGTACCTACACAATCAAAGATCCACACTCTGACATTATGTACAAAACTTCAGCTACTGAAGTATTTGTTTTGATTACCAAGCAGCTTGCTACAAGAGAAAAAAATCAGAACAGCCTCACAGGTCAGCCTGCAATACACAAGCTCTTGCTGAAAACTAGTAAACATCCTTATGCCTAGATACAGCCATCACAGTACCAGTTCCTGCAATGCATAAAGCAAGCCAAACATCCACATAGGTAAACTATAGCATAAGCTTATGCAACAAACAATAACTGATACCAAGGTAAGAGCAAACAATAATAAGTCTGCAAAAAATAAACATACAGTTCCAAGAGCATGCATAAAAAATCAAACGTGTAATTAATTCAGCTTAAAAAAATTGAACTGTGGGGCAAAGAAAAGTGTAAAACCAAGGCTGATGAAAGTATACACCTAAGTCTCATAACCACATTTGGTTCCAAGAGTGTTCTTATTCATTGACCTGATGGTCAACTCATAAACATTGACATTACTCAATGTAAGAGAGGCCTGTAGTCCTTGATGTTACCATGGGGACAGCACTTTCATTGTGACTTCCTGTAAAAATATTCACCATGCCCTTGGAGTGAATTTTTTGCTGGACAACAAATAAACTCATTCTACTAGAGGTTCATACCTTTTATTTAATATGAGCTAATTTGCTCAATTAATAAATGCAAAACCCATAATGTTTTTGTGTCATTTGTTTAATTGTGTTCTATTTATCTAGTTATAGGACTTAGATGAAGATCTGATTGTGCTATACAGAAATACAGAAAATTGTAAAGGGTTCATAAACTTTCTAGTGGTACTGTATGTGATGTTTGACTACTAGCATGGATTTATCTATTGATATGAGTTGTGCCTTTAAATGCTGCTAACATCAGTGTAAAATTTGTTTGTGATTTCTTAAGCAAGTTGACATAGAGATTTTCTGTCATTATAAGTCTGATTGTTGAGTGTAGTTTATGTGCTTGAATCTTGTGGAAGAGTTACATGGCCGTACGTGCAGTCCATCACAGACCTGAGTCGACTTAGCTCAGTGCAGGAGAAGGCCAGGTCACTCTTGGCTAATCGTTAACTCATTATGGTGTAGCAGGCTGTAGATCAGTGTTCGGTCTGTTGCATTGAGCACGGCGACAGGTTTATGGAGGCTTTGGATTTGTCTGAATGGGGCTGTAAAACACCCAGGCCCTGGAATTGAGCAGTAACATGAGAATGGAGAGACTTTTGGGTTTCAGCCACAGTGGCAGATGCAGTCATTCAGTAAGCAAATGACCACACAGGTTTTCTTGTTATGTGTGTCAAAAACATCAGGATCCTTTTATGCAAAGAGTAAGAGTGCTAATTGAAGCTTCCAATCTATATAAGTACATCCTTTAGACTTTGCAAGACAAAAACAAACCTTATCACAAAAGACTTGTTGAACCTTAATATAAAGTGCCTTTCGCTTCCTTTTTTATTAGGCTGGGAACTAAGTTGGAACAATATAATTCAGTCATATATTTATGATAATCATAATTACTTTGCGACATAAGCCTAAATTTCCCATAACAGTTTTGCACAACCTCATTGCAGTCAGTAGCTTTTTTTTAGAAACTATTACAGATTTGAGGATTCTTGGTCACTACAAGCTTTGTGTGATATAGGCAGTTATTTCTATTCCTTGAGGCAGATCCTCTCAAGCTCAGTCTGATTGTTTATTTATGCTGATATGTTTATTTAAGCTCAGTCAGTGATTATTTAATGTAAAATGTTTATTGCCGCACCATGGGTCATGTATGTTTATTTTTCATATATTTTTAAACATGATGTTTAATGTCTATCCTCTGTATGTCCTGTATATATTGTAGTAATAGTAACAATAAAGCTGACTTTGACTTTGATTGGATGCGGAGCATCGATAAACTGCCATCTTCTGGTCTGTTGTGGGGTTCAGTTTTGCAAGCTGAGTTGGCAGCGCCACTCAAGGACATTCAGAGAATTTTCCCTAAACCGGTCTAGTGTTGTCTTAGCTGTATGCAAACATCATGCACCTGAGCTCAATTAGGAGTGCATTAGCCAATACTTATCTAAGATACTTTTAATAAATTTCCAAAAAGCTCTAAAATGCTTTTTTTGCTTTGTCATTATGGATTACTGTGTGTAGATACATTGCCAAAAAATTAATGCAAGCCATCCAAAATTAAATCCCTAATATAATAAAGGTTGTCTGAAAACACTTTCTGAAAACACTCTATAACTGTTTATTTATTTTATTTCTAACATTTATTTTCCCAATTGATCTTCTCTTTATCGCAGTGTTGATCAGTGTAAACAATGGAAACGGTGCCCCGAAAATCTCTTAATTTGCTCAGAGACCTTCCTAATACCAAGTGTATGTGCAGAAGTGAGAGTGCAAATAAAAGATGGAGAGAATGGAACGGCTACAAACATCAGCTTTTGCTTCAGATAAATAAGCACCAGCCATTTCTATCTCTAACGACATGTGTTTCACCTTGGTTCAGTCACAGACAAAATGACTTTTAACAACCTGCATTCATCTGCATAAGAGAAAATGAAGATATGTATACGTATATGTGTATGTGTATGCATATTTGTGTGTGTGTGTGTGTGTGTGTGTGTGTGTGTGTGAGTGTGTGTGTGTGTGTGTGTGTGTGTTGTATATATATATATAAATATTTTTATCATCACTGCACATTTAAATAAAAAAAATGATTTAGACCTGTCCAGAACAAACTAAATTAAATAAAAGTTGTAACATTTTGTTGAGGCTTGTAGATTACTGTAACTGAAAACTAAAATCCCCTGATCCTCATATTATAGATATATTTGATGAATAAATTAGTAATTTCACAAAATTACAGTAATCTCTCTATAAACTCCTGAGATTTCTAGCAATAGAATACATTAGAGTCAAATTGGCATTATTTATAGGTGTACATGTTTATAAGTTACTGAGTTTTAGATTAAATCTGTTTAATCAAAGTGATTCAAGGCTTGTAATTTCCAGCAAAAAACAACAACAAAAAACTAGAAAAGCTAAAAGCTTTCACAACCTGTAAACTCCCAACACCAAACAGATGTAATTGACTATATTTGTGATAAGTGGAAAATTGTATAAAATAGATTTTTGCTCAAACTGTTCCTTTATTCTGGCACGACTCCTGAGAGGAGAACCCCATGCTCTACGCCTTTCATATTCGAAGGAGTGTTGCGAGGCAAACAGATTAAAAGAGAGTTTATTTCCCACACAGGAAGAGTTTTTCATGTCTAAATGTTTATCCAAACTAGATTCACAGCCTGCTGTTTATTGCTGTTTTGCTATTGTTTCAGATTTTCCTCATTACTCTGCGTCATCAGATGGGGGATTGATATCAAATTAATTTTTCAACCTCACTCCCTTTTATATTAATCTCCTTCACCTTAATTGAATAGAAACCATTTCCCCTCAGTATTAGAGTGCCACTTAGTCCTTATTTATTTATTTATATTTTATTTATTTGATTGGCATTAGCAGTAAGATGATATGTAAGCATGTCTGAATTAGTGAGATGTTTTGAGATGGGTGAGATGTCACCCATTTGGCATTACCAATAAACCTGTTAAGCAAACATTTGCAGCATGTGGGAGCAGAATGGAGGCAGCTGCCAGAGGGAGAGTGGTGGAGATTAATGTGGTGTGTTTGTGTATGTGTGTGTGTATGTGTTATTCTATGTAGCCTAGTCTCAACACCTATTTTTCTGCCCTTTTTAGTACCATTGCACCATTCATTTTTCCGTTGACACTTTATTTCATTATAATAGCCGCCTCCCTCATACCCCCCTTTCACTTTATTCTCACTCTCTGTTTATCCTTCTCCGTCTCCTTCTCACTTTCTCTATCGCTTGTTTCCACCTTTCCCTATGGACACATGATCCTGATTAAAAGGCAAAAGCATCCTCTAGCCTGAAGCAGTGTGTTCAGACAGGCTCTCTAATGTACCATACAGTGCCGTGAAGATGAGTATCTGTTACTCGGGAACAGATCAAGGTCACGCTCATCTGCTTCTCCTCCATACTGTTGATGATGCGTGTTAATGGGGAGTTCTGATGGGTTGATGAGCTGTACACAACTGGTTTGTACAATAGATGAGGTTGGATAAAAGGTCTGCAGATTTGCTGAGGATTATGTGTTGGGACATTATTAGAGATGAGTGTTTAACAGCGTGTCGCCTATGCCTCTGTAAAAATGACTACACACTGCTTTTGCTCAGCATGAAGACTCATGAAAGAGCGCAGTGCATAAATTGGTTGACAAAATGTAATCGGTTTCACTTGTATATGAAGAATCCAAGTACCAAGCATGAATGTAGACGTAGTAAAAACATACTACTTACATACATTGATATAATTATTATATAAAATTTTATATAATATTTATTTAAAATATTATATTAATATTATATAAAAACATGCCTATACGCACACACACACATTCTTGCTGCGAGTGCAAATATCTCACTTACTGGCATGACACTTAAAAGGCACAAATCCAGGAGGATTGTGTAGCTGGAGGGGCTAAGTGGAGGAACGTGATGCACCTGGCTGCTACTCATGAGCTCTATTAGTCTCCAACATGGAGAGTTTTGCGTGTGTGTGTGTGTGTGTGTGTGTGTGTGTGTGTGTGTGCATATGTGTGTGTGTGCACGCATGTGCGTACTCCATTTGAAAATAAATAGGATTCAGACATCAAATGGACATCCCTGTAGGCGTGCCCAGCACCAATGCTTAACTTCTCCCTTGAATTGACTTCTTCTCCGTCTCCTTTCTCCGGGTCAGATAGATTGAAGGAGGGATTAAGAGGAAGAAGGAACGCACCCTGAGGACAGTGTGTCTCTTTATGGATGAGAGGCTCAGCGCTCGACTTCCTCTCCTTCCATCTGTGACGTGAAGATATCAGTCCTCTTGCACTTGCACCCTTGAGCTATAACCACCGCACTGAAACACAGAGCTGATGAGAAAATAATATTTCATCTTAATTTATTCACTTTATTTGAAAAATTACCAGTTATTGTTTGGCTTTAATGCAGAACACTTCTTTCATTTTGATATAAAACTATGTTGAAGTAAAACCAGGCAGTGCTTGATGATAGAGAGTAACTAAACGAAACCCTTAAATCCCCTGCTAAATCACATTAAATGTGGCATTTATGGCCATGGTAAGACTTAAGTGTAAATAGTGAGGATTTAGTACTGAAAGTTCACACATTGTATGAAGAAAATGAGCACTGTTTCGAAGTTACATAATGTGCAATGATTAAATGATATCATTGGTCTTATAAAGTCAATTAAAAGGTTTTTTTTTTATGGAGGAGGTTGGAGAAGACAGCATCTTACTCAGAGACTTTAATTTACAGAGAGATACATTTAAAAAGAGCTGTATGTGTAGGAGGTGTGTGGTCCATCACCTTAACCTTCCGACCACTGGTGCACTGTCTTTACAGGAAAGCACATCAGATCAACAACAACAACAAAGCTAGATAGCTAACCCTAGCAGATCATTAAACCATAATGTTTCTTTCAAAAATGCATCACGTTTGTTTTGCATTGTTTGTACGTGAGTACATTCTGCTTCATCTGTAAACTATAAGTGTGCTGAATGAATAAATGCTAACAAAAAAAAAAGTATGGATGAAAGCGTTCACCTATAAACCTTATTAACAGAGAATGCTCTTAACTGCTGTGAGTTACAGGCCATTTTCCAGGAAATTTTGGAGTAGTGGCTTTATCCTCGCTCCCTCTTTCAGCCTTTGCTTTCATTTGAAGTAAATGTCTCATTTAGTTTGCCTGTAGCCAAGTATGATGGTAATTCCTGTTATGGATGCATTAACCTCTATTTTGTGAGATTTAAATGAAGAGGCTAGAGCAATAACTGAAAAAGAATAATATTGACAGGATTAAATAAGCTCTTCACTCTCCCCCCTTCAGCACCTGTTTTATTTCATTTACTTAATTGAATATTGAATATAGCTTGCTTTCTGAGTCCTATATTATGCTGATATCTATAGTAAGCAACAACTGGTGCAATCACACAGATGATAGAAGTGCACTTTTTATTAGCATTTAACAAGCATATCTTTAATTGTGTTCGAGTTTTCTATCGCTTGGTCTATAGTGCAGCAGAAGCCGGGGCTATGTTTAGAAATTGATTTTTCTCTTTTGGGGATTATATGATTATGCATTATTTGGTTAGTAGCCAGTGTTAAAGGCCTGTGTGAGAATTTTGAAAGCGGGTTGCTCTATAATCCAGCGCATAATGTATTGACTTATTAGAGTGTAGATTTCAAACAGAGAATGATATAAACTCAGTTTATACATACCAAGGGTAAACTTTTGATGCCTTGACACTAACATACCTTCATAAAATAATCTCTACAATCCAATAACCTCTGCCTGCATTCTTTCCAACATCAACTGCAGCTCTTTGCTAGTATTCACACTTTTTTCTGTTCTCCTTTAACTGATCCCCTTCAGATGGGGCGGCGTATGCAACACCATAATAAACATGCTGTTGTATTATGACTCATTATTGTCATTTAACAAGAAAAAAATCAGAACTTTTGAGGTGAACTATTGTCCTGGTAGGATTCACACACACAATAACAAGGACTTCAGCATCATCTACTATTTCCTCTTAGTGAGACAACGTGAGACTCCTTGCCATCTGTGTGGAGATGTTAGTGGAGATTTTCAACTGTGTTGTACACGCTCTCACACACTTGCAGTCTCTCGCCTCTTCTCCTTTATGCTCTCAACAGATGCTGTGGGATCTCCAGAGCCTCATTCACTATGGTGTAAGAAAGCATGGTGTGTTATTTATGTGTGCTGGGTTTACATGGTCAGCTCTCAGAAGAGAGCACACAGCCAAAGTTCTGATTAAACATAGAGCATTGTGGGAAAAGGAGGGTGTTATTGTCATATTATACTTATGTCTAAGATCTTAGGAAAATGAAATGCAGCAATATTAAATACTCAGAATGCAATAACAATCTAACCTTTTTCGCTATGCCTTACAATATTATCATAATGCAAAGTTGCAGTGACTCTCTCCAATGCCTTTTAAACATTTATAAAATTCTCCTCCAGTGCATACTATTATGACATTGTCACCCATGAAGACATATATTGCTTCTTCAGATCTGACTAAAATACAGACCTTAAGAAGTTGAGAGTCTTTAGGCATGCTATAAAATGAGGAAGACTTAATGTAGGGAAAAGAAATGCGAATGAACTAAAGCCAGGTTTACACTGTATGATATTTGGTGCAGGTTTGCCTTTGCAGACATTGCACATTGAAAAAGAACTCTTTATTCGTGAATTTTAGTCATATTGTGACCAGACACAGTCAACGAAAAAGCCCTAGGCAGTGTGTTTTAATTAAAATCTCACAGTGTAAAATCTAAAAGCCACGGGTCTAGTGTAAAAGCCACCCATGCTGTAGCAGGATGGCACAGAATGATGTGAAACTCAAAAATGTAAAAATAAAGTATGCTATTTTTAATGCTAATTGGCGAAAAAAGTATCATTATTACATCAAGCTCACTTTGAAGAATCTTTCTGTTTATGCAAGCTACTAACACTGGTTGACTGATAATGTAAGCAGAGCAAAATAATTTTCCTTAATTGCAGATAGATTGTTAAAGGATCTTCCCCATTTAATTGACCATAAGTGTTACTGTACAGTTTGTTATAGAAACCGGCCAAGATTTTATTGAAATCATCTCATAATATTTTTTAAAGGCTGCTGTAATTGGACAGTCTAAAACCAGCTTAAAAGTTTTCTATTCAGTTTGATTGTGTTTTCTATTCAGTTTGATGGATGGTGACAAAAATAACATTGTGCTTGCTGAACACTGCAGTATAGAAGGACATGATTTGTGAATAATACTACACTAGTTATAAAAATCATGTTGAAAGTGCTGCTTTAGGGCACATGCTCCGTCTCTCGTGTGTAGCAGCCATACAGAAGGTTTATACCCATGTGTTGAGCAATTCTCTCTTTTCAGTAAAGAGCTGCATGTGTGGTTTCAGACTTTACCAATTCAGGACACATTGCCAATATTTATACAGGTCAATCACTATGCCACTAGCTGCAGCTAATCTTCATCTGCTTTTGTCTGAGTTTTTGTGTGGAATGGCATCTGTCTGCTCTTAAATGGCTAATTCAATAAAAAAGGTTAGTGTTTTGCACTTATCTTGATTACCTCTGGTTAATAAGCAGGAGAGACGTTGTAATCATTCACAGTGACTGAGACAAAGGGGGGCGGGTCACCCAGAGGTCATAACCTTCAGAGAACAGCCTAATAGTACAGACAGGTCCCTAAAGACAACACCAACTGTGTTAGAAACACCCACGAGAGCTATTCCAGAGCCCAGTGACTAAGCCTCACTTACACTTAAAGCACTTTATTTAATTAGCAGAGTGACATCATTCGGTCCAGGTTTGTCATTTGCATGAGCTCAAATGATGTCATGTACTGTCTAACAGTAGAGTAAATATAGTAAGTAAATTATTCACCATTTTTCAATCAGTAATATTTCCAATATCTATTAAAGATTAATTATCCAAAACAGTATGGCTGATATATAAGACAAACCTATAGTACTGTGCACCCTATTGTTTTTAGATATTTTTTTGAGTTCTGCATTAGTGAGTCAGCACAAAATGATTTACTTTTCCAATAAATTAAGCGTTACGCAAAAATGTTTGTATGTCAGTAATGAAAGCAACACATTACATAACAGAGCACTTGGTCTGTCACACTTATTTCTTTTTTGCATGCAAAACCCAGCAGCCTTCATTATGTTTTTTGTCTGAAAAGTGCTCTGTTATGTAATATGTTGCTTTCATTACTGACATACAAACATTTTTGTGTAACACTTAATTTGTTGTTGGAATGTTTGGAAATGTTACATTTCTTAAAAAGTTTTTTACTGCCTTGATCAAAAAAGGTGTACCTAAAAACAATAGGGTGCTTAAGACTTACGCAGTCAAAGTTATTGTTTTAACAGTCTGCATAAGGATTTTTACAGCAGCTGCTTGCAATGAAGTGTTTTTGGATGTGTGAAATAATTGATATGGTATAGTTTTTGTGAGAAAACATTTTTTTGTGGAAGGAGTCTCCAGTATCAGTGCTTTGTACGAGTCAGAGGTAAAGCATACTGTAAGATTAGGTTACATTAGGAGAACAGTGATCACAATGTAAGTGATGACAGGAAATTGTATCGCAAACATTTAATGCGTGTCTCTGATGTGTGTTTGTACCTCTCTCTCACAGGTCTGTGTCGATGCTGCGGTGAGCTGCTAGGAGTCGAGGTGTGTGGAGTGTGAGCTCAGGTCATGGTGCCACGTCACACACGGTCGTCTCGTTTCCACAGCGCGGCCGGCCTGCTGCTGCTGCTCGGACTCGCTGCACATATACAGGGAGACAGTGAGTACTGCAAACTACCGTACTCACATGCACACAGACACAAGCATAGAAACACAGGCCGTGTTCCTGTGCGCAAACAGATTCGTCTTGTTGCGTGTGTCTCCATGGAAAGAGCATTAGTGTGTTTTAGTGTGCTGAAGAATGACAATGTCCTGCTGCTGGAAAAACAAACTGAAATAACAGCCCTTGTGTTTGAGCAGTGTGTTCTCTCTCAGCGACACTGTGGAAACCTATTTGCTGCAAACACAGAGACACATTATTTACTATGAAAATGTGTTCGGCAGTCAATGTGAACATGAGAGAGTGGTGCAATGGAAAATTCTCAATAACCCTGCTTACATGTTTATACACAGCCTAATAATGCGGTAATCATCAGACTGATTGGACATACAATCAGAACAAACACCTTTGTACACACTCCTAAACCCACTGAGGTCAAGCTGCATCATCTGTCTTATCTAAAGAGGTGTATAATCATTTGAATAATGCGTTTTATGGAAGATTTTCAAAGAATTGTGTATGCACTGCATGTTTCAGCAAATATTCTGGTGCAGAAAGAAGTACAAATTTCAAAGAAGTTCAGCATTTCAAAACAGAATGAATAACAGAGCACTTTTTCAGTAAATATTTGGTGGCACAGATATAATATAGGTTATTGGACATACAGCGAATATGCCTAATAACTAACATGAGGCAGATGGTCCATTTACATTTTTTTTGCAGGAGTCTCATGTTAAATTCCACTATGACATTTAAATAGACATTAGGCAGTGTGCATTTGTTTATATAAATAGTTGAATTGATGTCCATGTTTGTGTGTGAGAACTGTTTCTCTTGTAGTCAATCAATGTCTGGTGTTTGTTTCTTCAGTTCTGCAGTTCATGTCACAATAGCATGAGTCTGAATGCTCATTTTGTCCTTAAGCATGGTGCATTATCTGAACATCTCTGCGGTTCACTGCTACATGTGGTGAATTAGAAATGAAATCTTGCTTAATATTTGGTCCCAAGTTATTAGCAATGCAGTGCCCTATATTTAACTGACT
Organism: Hassar affinis; assembly: GCA_025674545.1. Lineage (NCBI taxonomy): Eukaryota > Metazoa > Chordata > Actinopteri > Siluriformes > Doradidae > Hassar > Hassar affinis. Next base: position 14,769,430 of record JAOVYV010000016.1, on the reverse strand, counting down.
AGAAAAACTAGCAGTTGTCTTTACATGGGCACATTTCTGTTGTTTTGGGTAGATTTGGTAAGTCATGGTTAGCCTTAATGATTAGCCTCATGCAGAATGGCATACAAAAAAAAAACATTCTTCTTCTTCTTCTTCTTCTTACATGAATAGCCACTTCACGTAATATCTGATTAAAGAGGAGATTAAACTCCTCCACACTCTTATTCTTATTCATATTAGCAACTAAACATCCAACTAAACAAACATTTACATTTCAAAAAATTGTTTAAAACCAAATCTCCATGACTAAATACATAGTATTTTTATTTGCTTAAACATGGTGCTGGAAAACCTAGTGCATTATGGGTACATTGAAGGGTACATGAAGCTTTATTTTTTTCTGCTACTGCTACTAGTAGGGGGGTGTTCTGGGGGTGGGGGATTTGGGGGATCTCTTGCTGAAAACACTGAAATTAATCAAACAAAAAGTCATCAAAAGCAACATTAGTTCCCAATATTAGTATCCATTTGCAATTTAGTATGATAACAAAAAAGGCACACTTTTTCCCCAAAGAATTTTCAGCTGCAAATATGTAAGCTAGTTCTGCTTAAACTTTCATTTTAATGTTCATTAGGCCTCATTATAAACAGATCTAAAGTTGCTAAATTATAAAGAGTTTAGTTTCAAATTAGCACCATGCTTAATTCTGCTAATGAAATCTATTATAATCTTAATTTCTATTAAAATGAAATCTATTATTAGGAGATGTACAAAATAGTTATTTTGGATGCTGACTTTCTTTTAAGCCTGTGGGAACGAGGATATGCAATGTGGAAATGCAACCTACAGATGCATTTCAGAGCCCCTTCATACAGCAGTTTAGGTAATAAAAAAATAAACTGATAGTTGTGTATCAGGTCAGTGGTAGCTGACAGTGGTAGCTATAATAAAAAAATGATGACAGCTTGTGTTATCGTGTCCGTGACCTGTGGACATGGAACAACATGTCTAAATCAGCATGTGCACGTCACTGCAGTAGTGTTTTACAGCGCTTTAAATTGTTACGCATTAATAATTCACCAAAAAGCCTGCAGTCACAAACTCACATTGTGTGTGTATAGTGAGTGTGTCAACATAGCTCTGATCTTCTCTGACTTTTTCTCTTTCAGTTTAATTCAACTCTCTCTCTCTCTCTCTCTCTGTTCCTGCTTTCTCTAATCCAGTGATCGAGCATTGCCAAATAGCAAAAGTACAGTGATACTCTTAAACAATTTCAAATTAATATCTGTAGCAGCACCAGTATTCCAGACTTATAATGGTAGGGATGATCACACCTGAGTACTAGTACTAATGAGAACAGTAACAGTATTAACTAAAAGGGCACTTGGAGAGTGTGCAGACCTTTGGCAAGGCCAAATGATGGGTTTCTGCATGCACAACAAATTCAGGATATTTTTAAACGGAATATTCTGTTCATTTTTGGAGCAGATCCACGACTCGGATCCGCTCCAAAATTTAATGGGTTCTTCCTTGGCCTATGCTACACCCTTCCTTCACTGACATGCCAATCACCCTGTCATGACAATTGGCTTGTCATCTCAAAAAATAATACATGCATCTGTGGTTCAAATGTGCTCAAAATTTTAATGGGCTCTTCCTCCACACATAATACAACCTTTCATCAAGTTTCATGAAAATCAGCCTTGCAGTTTTAACTGTTAAACAAACACAATTACAGTTACAAACACAATTATAAAATTATAATTATACAATTGTATGAATTGTATATATATATATATATATATATATATATATATATACATGTGTAATGCATCTCCCTTGGGTTTCTGATTCCATCAGGTTTAAGCAAAGATTAATTCCTGACAGCAGACTTAAATGGGTAAAGGAGATAACTGTGTCAGTATAAATACATTAGTGCACTCCTAACCCCTTTGTGTGTGTGTGTGTGTGTGTGTGTGTGTGTGTGTGTGTGTGTGTGTGTGTGAGAGAGAGAGAGAGAGAGAGAGAGAGAGACGGACATTATTTGGTTACCAGACGATCTAATAAAGTCCAGTGGGCACATGGTGAAGTATGAGTGCTCTGAGACAGGACTGATCTGAAGGGTCTCACCGCATCAACATGCAATTTACAAGGATGGAAATGGATTGTTGAAAAGAAATGCAGTGCACAGAAACACCACCCTAACCCTATCTCTATCTCTCTCTGTCTCTCTCTCTCTCTCTCTCTCTCTTTCTCTCTCTCTCTTCTTATCTTCAAGAAGCCTACAGAATATCTGGTTTGGTTTGAGTGTGTGTGTGTGAGTGTGTGTGTGTGTGTGTGTGTATGTGGTTAGCCACTGCAGTCTAATTAGCAGATCACATTGTTGCATTTGGAAGCATATTTGCATTTGACAAGTTTTCAGAGGAAGGAAGCAATCTAATTTATGGAGTGAGAGCTTAACTGATTTAAGTGCAGGTAAATGATTAGCTGATTGTCTTAAAGTGTAAGTGTAGATGGATAGTTGGATGGATGGACACAAATGGATGGATGAATAGATAGATAGATAGATAGATAGATAGATAGATAGATAGATAGTCAAGTCAAGTGGGTTTTCTTGTCATTTCAACCAAATACAGTGTGTACAGTACACAGTGAAACAAAAGAACATTCCTCCAGGATATATGGTGCTACATATAACTTTACAGTACTACATAAAGTGCATGTGTGCAAACTACTGCAAAACAGTGCAGGACAAATAAACACTGCAAACATTACAGGTGGCACAAGGTATATACAGGTGGTATGAGGTATATACAGGTGTATACAGGTGGTACGAGGTATATACAGGTGGTACGAGGTATATACAGATGGTATGAGGTATATACAGGTGGTATGAGGTATATACAGGTGGAATAAGGTATATACAGGTGGTACGAGGTATATACAGGTGGTACGTGGTATATACAGGTGGTACGAGGTATATACAGGTGGAATGAGGTATATACAGGTGGAATGAGGCATATACAGGTGGTATGAGGTATATACAGGTGGTATTAGGTATATACAGGTGGAATGAGGTATATACAGGTGGAATGAGGTATATGGTTAGTAAAGTGCAGATCAGTGGTGAGATGTAAACATAAAACATGAAGGATGTAAACATTTCAAAGTTATGTATAATAGATCTTATACACACATATCTTTGATATGTGAAGTAGTAGAAATTTAATACTAGCGTTTGTACCCAATTCATCATTATTTGATTATATGCTTTGTTCCTGTGTTATTAGCTAATATTCATTCATTCATTCATTCATTCATTCATCTTCTTGGCTGCTTATTCCTTTTCAGGGTCACATAGGGCACAAGGCAGGAACAACCCTAGACAGGGCGCCAAGCCATCATAGGGCACACACACTCACACACTCACACACTCGCGCACATGCTCACACACTAGGGTCACTTTAGAGACGCCAATCAACCTAACGTGCATGTCTTTGGACTGTGGGAGGAAACCGGAGT
>JAOVYV010000016.1:14700101-14707968 GCA_025674545.1 Hassar affinis | reverse complement strand
ATTAATGAAGATTGGCCACCAGGCTGATCCAATTTAGCCATGAAACCTCCCACACTAAAATGACAGGTGTTTCAGTTTCATTGTCTAACCCCTGTACATATATAATAACAGCTCCCAATCAGGATGATGATAATTAGATCAGAAAAGCCACATTTTATACTTTTTATCACAAAATAAATAAATACATATATTTTGTTGAATTCTACATTTCAGTACAGACCTTAACACTAAGTCATCAAGTAGTGTCTTCCTGCTTATTGAGCGCAGTATGGATGGCAACAGAGGCAAAACAAACCACACCATAAATAAAAATCAATACACTGATGCAGCATATACAGTATTTGTCTTCTAAGCAGACAAAAGTGTAGGGGGTGTCTTATTTTTCAACTTATAATCAAGAAAATGTGGTAACTGGTACAGGAGTAGCATATGCAGGTTGCTTAATATGAGGATTTTCCATGTGAATAATGAAAAGTCTGACATTTCATGTGAAATATGGCCTTTGTTGTAGACTCTTGTGGTTTGTAGAACCTGGTTATATTTACTACAGAAAAAAGCCAGGAAGGGTTTCATGCTGAGGGAACAGAGTTGGAAAAGGCAAACGATTCACAATAAATCTTGCAGGTTTAGTTAGGCATCGCTTAGCACAGTGCTAATCCAGTCTGCAAAGTGTTTTTTTTTTATTATGCTCTCCTCATTCACCTCTCACTGGCAGCAGATAAAATTATTCTCAGTGCATTTTTACATAAAGCTGGGTAGTTCCACATTTTTCTCTACCTGCTTTAACAGTGTTTCCTTGTACACACACACACATCCATCCGGTTCTCTGACAGCAGCACAATCACATGCAACATGAAAAAAACACGGTTTAGAGTCATTTTCTCTGGCAATTTTATTACAATACAGGCACTTTACTGCTCTCCTGTGGAAACACAGTATTCTGAGCAGCAGTCCATTACCCTGAGCCAAAGTGATGATAATGGCCATGTTTACCATGGGAAAAAGGGTTTTTTTAGTGTGCTGCCTCTGCATTTCATGTCAATTGCACATTGGATGGCCTATAGACAGAGACTGCAGTGCCTGCATTTTAGTGTTAGATAATGGCAATAAAACAGCTGCAATTGGAGCACATTTGTACTATGTGTAAGTTATGAACTAGAGTAGATTAAATTAATTTGAAGTGCATTTGAAAAAAACACAATGAAAACAATAATAATAATAATAATAATAATAATAATAATCAGCAGCAGCAGCAGCTGAGGCAGCAGCGGCTTGACTGATACATCAGTTGGCCAATAAAATCAGTTCATATTTCATTTGTTATATAAAATTATCTCACTGAATATCATTGATTGGTTGAAGTGTTTGCCGTTTAAAATCCGTACTGGTAAAAATGATTTCTCTTCATTTATGAGAGAATGGCAGTTTATTGTGATAGTGTAATAGAGTCTAAACATCCAAGATGTTCCAGCCTATGGGCAAAAAAATGATAAATCATTACAGCAGTCAGAACCTAACTGTTATTTTAAAGGAGTTGTAATAAGCCACACTTCCTTCAGTGGTGAATATCCCTGCAATAGCTTCAAAAGACTCCACAGCACCATTATAATTGAGCCTGTCACTATGCGTATGTGTGTTCCAGCCCTCCCTCGCCCCCCCATCTCTCTAATGGTGACTGAAACCACAGCGACCAGCGTGACTCTGACATGGGATTCTGGGAACCCAGAGCCGGTCTCATACTATGTGATCCAGTACCGTGGCAAAAATTCTGACAACGGCGGTTTCCAGGAAGTGGATGGTGTGGCATCAACACGCTACAGCATCGGTGGTTTGAGTCCATTCTCACCGTACGAGTTCCGCGTCATGGCCGTGAACAATGTGGGGCGTGGCCTGCCTAGCACATCCGTGGAAACGCGAACTGGAGAGCAGGCACCATCCTCTCCTCCGCTGAGGGTGCGGGCCAGGATGCTGAGTTCGAGCACAGCGCTGGTGCAGTGGGAGCCACCTGAGGAGCCAAATGGCCTTATCAGGGGCTACAGAGTATATTACACACATGATGCGCATTCGTACGCGCCGCTCAGTGCCTGGTACAAGCATAACACGGCTGATGCAGCACAGCTGGCCACCATCTCAAACCTGGTGCCTGGCACCACCTACAGTCTGCGTGTGCTGGCATTTACAGCCGTGGGAGACGGACCGCCGTCCAACATTCTGCAGATTAAAACGCTGCAGGGAGGTAAGACAGACCAGGCTAAGTGAGGGTGTGTGTGGGTGTGTGTGGGTGTGCTGATGGTGTCCAACAGCTTATGACTGGATTAGTGTGTCAGGACCCTAACAGCTCAGGTGTGTGTGGGTCAGTTATGAGACTGACTGTGTGTTTTGTGCAGTTCCGTCCCAGCCAAGTGAACTCGAGGCAGAGGCAGAGCTGGACAGTCGGATCATGCTGCGCTGGCTTTGGCCTGTTCAGGACCAAATCATTAAATATGAGCTCACCTACTGGGAAGCTGACTCTGGACATAAGGTATACACACAAAGACACACACATTTAAATGACATCAAATTGCTCATGGGATTATGGGATTTGTAGCATCATAACAAAATGTTGTGTATAAAAATTATTACAAGCTAATGCTGTTCTATCCTATAAAGTAAACATGTATTGGCTGATGGAATACTTCAAATATAAAAGGAAAGTATATATATATATATATATATATATATATATATATATATATAAATACAGTACATTTGTATATATATACTTTTTTTTTTTTTTTTTTATTTTAACAGGAGCAATGCTACTAATAGCAACAACCATGTTAAACCATTGTTAAATTTGTTTGTCTCTCACAGAACCATGTGACCTTTGACCCGGTGGGTTCGTACGCTGTGGAAGGCCTGAAGTCTGACACTCTGTATAAGTTCATGCTGGCTGCGCGCTCTGGAATGGGTTTAGGCTTGTACACACAGCCCATTGAGGCTCGCACAGCCCAGTCCAGTAGGTTCCACATACATTTCACACAATCCACACAGTGTAATACATGTTAATTACACTCACACACTGTGTTCAACATACATCCTTCATAATCAAAATCTTCTGTTCAGGATTGTTTCACTGCTACCTGAGCTCAGTGTTGCTTATTTTAGTTTTTCTCTGCTTTAATACCACTACACATCATCATGACTGCTAATGAAGGAGTGAATGCTTATGATTTTGTGTGAGCGCCTATATGTTATTGTGCTTTCATTCATTTATTCATCCTTTATACTTCGGTAGAGTCATGCTCAAAAAGCGTCACGGATATAAAAAGTTGATGTGTAAAGAATGGCACACTTCAGATTTTATCTACACACCTAGAATTTTTCTCCTGACGCTTCAGCTTTTCATCCCTTCCAGTCGCCTGTTACTGTGCTATTGAGTTACTGTGGCATATCTTTTTTTTTTTGTTTGTTTGTTTTTTATCAATGATGTCAGTGATGGGGGTGCTCGCTCCAGTCTCACTCCTCCAATCTTCCATCACTCACACTGAAGTGTTTATGACAGCTTAGGGAAAATCATGCCTCATTCTACGTGAGTGTGTGTGTGGGTGGGTGTACGCGTGTGTGTGCGTGTCCATGCACGGGTGCGAATGTGTTCACTGGCAGATGAAAAAGTTTGAGTCTCTGATCACTCCTTTTTTCACTACCTTTTGTCTGTCTTTTTCTATCATTCATTCACACATTCACTTATCTTTATATTCAGTCATTATTTTTCTTTCTCTCTTTTACTTTCTCCCATTCGTTCATCACTCATCTCATCGTCCACTTTTGCATTCCCAGAATCTTTGTCTTTCAACCTTATTTTCTCTTTCTCTCTGTCTTGTGCTCTCTCTCTTTCACTCTCTCTTTCTGTCTCACTCTGTCTTGCTCTCCTTTTCCAATGCTGCCCCTCAATCATGTCTCTGTTTTACATCTCACGCCCTTATCTTCTCGAGGAGCATTTCTCCCACATTCCTTCACACTCTCTTCCTTTCTCTTTTTCCTTCACCCTTTGAGAGGGTTACCATCATGGCTCCTCACGCTCACAGGAGCACATCAGGAGACGTGTTTTAGAGCTTTGTCTGGAGTCAAACCACCATCAAAACCTGGTTGATGATTATCATCTAAGCAAAGTCAGAGTCAGGCACAAAGTGCATTGAAAGCTCCACAAAGTCACATTTATTCAATCACTTATCAACGGCTTATGCGATTTATTTGCCAAGTTATCTATTTCTTCAGTAACATAAATGGAAAATCGTGTTCTTATTGGAAAAAAGCAGAAAGGCTGATAACACATAGAGGGAAGTGAGAAGACAGATGTGTCAGGTGTTACTCTGCATTCATACCTAGCGATGGACAGGTTGCCATTCATTTCCTGACTGTTTAATGTCTCGCAAATTATTTTTACATGGACCTACTTGATTTTACATCCTGTTCAACAGCACTTGATTGACAACCTAGTTTGTTGTTTCTTTTTTGGATTAAGGCAAATTTAGGTACCCTTGGGACATATGAGGTCTGGAAAATAAAGATAATGAAATCCCAGCTGAATCTCAGATAAACGGTAGGACCCGTGTCAGTTGCAGTCTAACATTCACAGTGCCCAAGTGTTTTTATGAAGTGCCTCATCACAGGAACAATGCAAGTGAGTTTGGAGCAAAGATACATGATCAAACTCTGAGTGAAAATCAGTAAAAGTGCATTAGAATCTTCAAATATTGAAGAAAGGTTATGGACAAGCTATCCTATCGCCAGCACAAGTCTACTTTTGGCACAAAGCTTTCAAAGAGAGCCATGAAAACCTTGAATGCGAGCCATGCGTTGGACTCCTATCCACATCAAGACCAGATGAAAATGTGGCTGCAGTGATTCTGTGCTGAACTATGACCAACAAATGAATGTCAGGATGACCGCACATGAGTTAGCACTCGCCGAAACCATCGTTCATGAAATCATCACACAGGAGTGGAGCATGGGGAAAGTTCAGAAGTGCAAAACTTGTTCCCAAGAACTTGTCAGCTGATCAGAAAGAACACTGTGTGCTTCACTGGTTGTGAGAATCTTTGGCTGAAAAAAACATTCCAATCCTTCCCCAACATGGCTCCGTGTGATTTCGTCTTGTTCCCCAAGATTAAAACATGTTTGAAAGGCCACCAATTATTATTTTATTTTATTTTATTTTTATGTTAGCACAGGGTCTCGGCACCCCCTACTTCCCATGTCTTTGGGTATGAACAATACATTAACATTTATATTCACCCCACAGGTGAATAATTGAATTTTAAATAATAAATTAGTAATATGCTAACTACATATAGTGTTGGATTAGTTGATGGAACACAGGAATTGAGGGTCCTACCATATAAATATAGGAGAACCTAAGTATATTATATAGTATAAGTATATTAATATATTTTTAATTATTTATTCTGGACACTGCCGTAGACAGATAGCACACAAATTCAAGATTTGCAACTGGTATCTAAAATGGGAAGCATGAAAAATACCTATGGCAACCTTCATTGCAACTCCCAGAAAGTCCAGCAAGATCATCCAAATACACCATGGAGCGGTTGCTGACTTTTTCTGTGTCTACATATCGTATGCTGGTTTGTTTATCCTCCAGGCCAAATGGTGTGTTCTTCCCTCCTGATGTTTTTTTTTCAGAGAGTTTGTCGCTTTTTTTGTGTAGTTCTGCACCTTGGGACTCAAGAAGCCAAGCTGCTGTAGATTAAAGTGGGTCCTGGCACAGGTTAAGTCTTTCACTGGTCAATTAAGAGTATGATTATATTTAGTGAAAGACCAGGTTTCTCTTTTAGGACATACAAATGTCTAAGTCCTGCACATTTTTAAATGTAGAAAGTGATCGATTTATTCTTGTGTGTGCGGATATGTGTATATTTACTCCTCCTGAGCTCAACCTCCTGGGCACTACTACTGGAAAGTGCAATAGTAATGGTAATTCAAATCTGATTATGAGGATCTGCCCAAACTCACTTATTGTCAATCAGATCAGCATAATTATCACTGACTGTGGTGCTCACAAGATAAAACATAAAGTAAAATCATGTAAGGCACACAGACTGAAATGTGTGGCTCATCTATCGATTTTAGCTGCCCAGTGCAATTTTAGCAGATATCTGCAAGCAACTCATGCCACTTTTGGAAAAGCCAACGTAGCACATTAATAGCATCCCTGTGCACACTCCGATCTTTTCTACTCTAGGGCTTTTAGCCACCGGCACATTTCGCTGAGAAACGGAGACAGGGGATTTCCCAGCCAACTTTCAGAGGAATAATAACACGTCTTACATAACAAATTCATATTGCTCACAAGGCAACATACAAACCCCTTTTCCAAAAAACTTGGGACACTTTCTAAAAGTGCAATAAAAACTGAAATCTGGAATTTGTTAATTCGCTTGAACCTTTATTTCACAGCTACATTGACAAAGAAAAAACTTGGTTCTGGTAATTTGTTCAATATAAACAAATTTAGAAAATTGATGCCTGCAACACACTCCCAAAAAAGTTGGGACAGAGGCAAAATAAGAGTGAAAAGTTTATACAAGTAAAACTGGAACGTTAGCAGAATTAGCAGGTAAGGTCTAACAGGAGCATCCACCAAAGGCTTAGTCTTTGAAAGCAAGGATGGGTCAGGGTTCACCACTTTCTGCCAAACTTCATGAGAAAATTGTCAGTCAGTTCAAACACAATTTGAAAATCCACTTTTCAGAGGAACTCCAGATGTGTCCTATTGAAAATGTATGGCACATCATGAAGAGGAGAATCAGACATCAGCGGCCATGGACTGTTGAGCAGCTCAAGTCTTGTATACAGCAAGAAAGGGCAAAAATCCAGTTGGTGATGTAACCCAGTGGTAAACATGGCCCTGTGCAAACTCTCGTGTGTTGCAGCCATCCATTTTAAAATTTACTCATATTTAAAAAATAGAATTATGTTCATCAGTGAAAACACTGAAAATCTTTTCTTTGTAAATTTTGTCTGTTAAATAAAGTATACTAAATTGCAAATTTTAGTTTTTATTGCATTTTTAGAAAGTGTGCCAACTTTTTTTTCTTTTTTTTATCCAAATGTAATTGTGGCGATAGGTGAACAAACATAATGAAAAACTATACTTTTTGTTGTTATGGTGATTTGGGAGCGTTTCTTTATGTAAATATGTGTGTGCCCTTGCACAAACAGAGCCAATTAGAATGTTTACAATTTATCAGTGTCCATTGCATACAGTTGTGCATATGCACATGCGATCAATGTCAATTGTCTAGTGTGTTCTGCCAGTTCAGTTACAGATGAAGGCTTCATCAGACATAAATAAGTGCTGGCCCATAGTTACCTCCTCTGTCCCACATAACATCATGAGATAATGTAGATGCCATCACCAGAGTGTCAGTATGCAGCTACAGCTGTACCTTAATGGCCCGCGATCTTAGACATACGATCAGACCAGGAATTGAAATCACTGTACTTTATTATAGCTATTTTTGACTTTAGCTATTATCTCCCAAATAACTTTCAGTGTGATTGGTCACAGAACACTGGTCAGTGCCGTAACTGAACCATATGTTCATGAACTTGATCATTCCTATCTGACGCATGATTTCTGACCTTCACACCCACAGCACCATCAGCCCCTCCGCAGGATGTGCATCTGCTCAGCCTCTCTTCTACCAGCATCAAGGTGAGTTGGGTGGCACCGCCTGTTGCCAGTCGTCATGGGAACATTGTGCGCTACTCCCTGGCCTATCAGGCACCCTCAGGGGAGGACCAAGAGCGCCACGAGATTATAGACATCCCTGCTGATGGCACCAGCTATGTGCTTCATGGA
>JAOVYV010000016.1:14677601-14695101 GCA_025674545.1 Hassar affinis | reverse complement strand
AGGTGTTTTATTAAAAGTATTATTTAAAAGTATTTTTAATGGAGTATATTTTGTGTTTTCTTATGATTAAGTTTCTTAATTATGTTTTAACATATTTAATGCTGGCAGAGCAGTGCATCACAACACAAACGGCCATAATGAAGTACTTTATTAATTGAGCAAAATACACTCGGTATAATATGTATTTATCACAAAAATAGGTATTTATAATGGATGGTTCACCAGCCGGTGTTGGTGTGGTACATTTTAATTGTGTAACAGCAGTGACGTAGTTAACAGCACAGAGAAAATGATGCAAGTGTTGTCCAAAGTGTTTATTCATTATGCAGATGAGCTCATACAACAGAACCCTCTAGATAGTGAGTAGGGAGCAGTGAATGAGTGAATGATTTCAGACACAGCCATGGTGAGACTTTTATGACGAGTGCTTAAATGACCAGTAATTACTATATTTAGAGTATACCACTATGTTGTGCACGGTTTCTAGGAGCTCATCACTGTAGTCAGATTTCAGATTGTGTAATTTCTATTGCACAATCCAGGTAACTACACTGTTGTAATTATTGTGCAGTTATGGCATCTACCGTGATGTGAAATTTTCAAAATGACAGATCCACCAAGGCGTATTTGGGGAGCAACAGTAACACTGCTGGTTAAGTCATCTTGCACCCAACTCAGTTCATCACTGTCATCTTTAACATAATCCCCCTTTAATCACTGGGCTGCAGAGCTGCATCAAGAATGAGGAAGACAAGAGTGCAATGACCATTTTTTCATTCATGGGATTTGTATTCATGGCAACAAAGCACTGAATATCACTGCCATCTTTAACATAAACTGAGTTACTGAATTTTATTCCTTTCATGCCTCAGTCCAGCAGTATTGTTTAAATCATGTGCATTTTAACTTTGACTTGCATACCTTACCAATTAATAGATTAAATTAACTTCCTTTAAAGTTTAAACCCCTTTAAAATGCCACATAAAATAACTCCCAGTATACAGTCTGAGAAGTGTCCAGCTTTGATTATTTTATCTTCATTTTCTTTACCTTCAGCTTGCTCTTTCTCTCTCTCGCTCTCTCTCTGTGTCTTTCTGAAAGGTTATGCCAGTCATCAGTGTGCTGTTCTGCTCATTTCATTTTGTTTTCCCATCTTACTCCAACAGATAAAACTCTCACCTCCCATTTTCACCATCATCTGCATTCCTCTCTTATCTATGCATACAAAGAGAGAGACCCCCCCACCACCCCACCCCTTGCACACCTACAGACACTCACACACATATACACACTCACACACACATTAATGCTCCCTATGGAGTGATACTGTTTTGGAACTGGGAAGAGTTGACATTCTTTCCTAGTGGACGAGGCGTGACGGAACATGCACACACGTACACACACACTCACACACACACACATACCTCTGCACATATTTACAATCTGCATTGTTTATAAGTTATTCAACCGTTCTCTGTTTTGACTGTCTTTCTTTCTCAATGTCTCTCTCTCTTACTCCTTTATTTCTGCTTTTCATTCCTTTAAAAAAAATTCTCTCTAATCTCTCTCTCTTTGTCACTTTCTTTGTTTCCCTTCACAATCTGTCTTAATTGGTTATTCACTGTCTCTCAATTCTCTCTCAATCCCTTGCTCTCTTTTTCTCCTTTCTTGATGTCTCCTAATCACTTCTTTGCATTGCTTGTGCAGTCACTCTCCTTGTCTCCTCTGTCGCTGCCTCTCTTTTGACACACATCTTTCTCTTAGGCTTTGTGCAATGATCTCGTGTGGATTTGACTTTTTCACCGTGAACGAGAAAGTGCCATCATTCTCGGTTGCCTGATTTTCTTTTCTGTTTCTTACACTTTTCTGGCTCTGAGAATTGTTTATTCATTATCTGTTTGATTTCCTTGCCTTTCTCTCTCTCTCTCTCTCTCTCTCCATCTCCATCATATGCTTGGTTCTGTTCCCAATACCACTGTGACTTAATAGGCATTTTTCATTCTTTCTGTCTTCATGTGAATCGATGAAAAGCAATGTTCTGTTGTCTGTATTGAAAGGCCAAATGAACTGTGCATGGTGAGAGAAAGAGAGAACGAGAGAGTGAGAGAGAAAGAGAGAGTGATGGAGAGGTGAGATTAATTTGGGACAGCCTGTGTCACAAATCTTTGTGATGGATTGGTCATGTCCTGTGTGTGGTGCTGAATCATTTTGAGTGGCCTGTTTTGTCAGGTTTGTGTCCTTGTCTAGTAGAAGAGAAGTAGCTATAATCCAGTTTTTCTGCCTGACTCTGCTCTATGAAGAGTGCACATCATGTTACTAAAACTAAAACTAAGAATGAAATAGGAATAAATGCTACTTTTTATTACACATACTTCTGGGTAAAGTCCTTCATACAACTCTTCACGCTGATACATGTCTCCATCCTGTTCAGTCTAATTCCATAATGCAGAAGTATGGTGAGTAGTTTATATTATACATCCTGAATTCCTTTTGTTGTCTAACATGGAAGAAAATATATGGATAAAATGGTTGTTATAGCCACCATCCTCTTTCCAGCTGCTTCGGGTTCTGAATGAGACTCTAAGACTCTAAGGCTAAATAACACTACAGAGAAATCATTGAGCTGCAGGCACGCATCAAGCAAGGTCTTTATTGAGCTGAATAAATGAACAAACAAATGAATGACTGAATAGACAGTATTTAAAGTCAGCAAATTAAGTGCAAAAGCTCAGCATCAATATTTACTTGGGAAAATTTAGATATTTAGAGAGGAGTTACACAGATACTTCAATCAATTTCCTGGGCTCCCTATGCAGATGATTCAGATTACCTGCATATTGCCAGCCTTTTCATGAGTAGACGTGTCAGAGGCAACATTTTTCAGTGGCATCTAAACCATTGCCTTTAAACAAAAGCACTTGACTTTTATGCCCCAAAAATGCAGACTGAAGAAAGAATAAGCTTTTTTGCTGTCAGATGACATACAGTGTAACATGAAAGCAAGAGACAGTTTAAGAATGAAAAATCCAAAAGAATAAAAGGATGATTTATGAATGAGAAATAAAGATAATATATTGCCAATATACTTTAATGATTACATTAATCACTGCAAATTTGGTTTAATTTAATAACACGGCTTCTGCGCGCATTATTTGGTCATTTCTTATTATTTTATAGTTTTATTTTCTTATTTCAAGCACTGCTCACAACTTAATGAAGCGACAAAATCAAGGTCATAAAATCATACTGTGTGCGCTGGATATTTTAGCGTGCTTTTAATTAGCTGTTTGGAGTTGTGGAATTAATAAAATTATGTACATATTTATGTTCATTTGACATGCTCTCTTGTAAATAAAATGTCCTGACAGTTTGAAGGATAAGCTGACAAAGCATTCATCAGTTATGCTTGCAGCTCCTTTTAATTGAACTCTCTGCTTATGTCTCTGAATAAAATCCTGTCCCCTCTGATTAAAAAAAAACTTTTAGTAGACTTTTAATGGATGATTCTATTGATTCATTAACACCATATTTTTGTATTTAATATTGGTTTCAGGTAGCATTATTTAGTTGTTTTTTTTTTTTTAGTACACCACCACAAAGGTTCAGCATGATACTGTGGTTACATCAGACAATTTAGATTGTGACCCTGTTTATTTAAACACCCCCTTGTGTGCAATATCCATAATAAATCCACGTTGCATGCTCTTAGATCGACCCATAATGAATATAACAATGACACCATGGTGTATATATTTAATGCTAGATATCTGGATCTGTACCCTGGTAATTATAATGTAACTTCCTTCCTTTAATTACATATTTATAATTTATGATGAAATATGTATGTCTTTTATATCGCTGAAAATTATATGGCGCCATCATGACACTAACTAAGATGGAAAGTTCCTTTAGTTAGAATTTAAATTGAATTAAATGAGTACAAGTTGAGGAAGGCTGCACTTGTATTCAATCAGTGCAGTGTTTCTATGGACCTTGATTATTCTGTGAGCTGTTTTTGATAAATTAATAATAGGAAGTATGATTTATATAGTGCCCACGGACAGACCTCAACCTTATTCACCAAAGTAATACAAAAAAAATCGTTCCAACATTTTGACTGAAGTGACCATGGTGGACTGTATCATTTATCTTTCTCTCTTGCTTTACTGGAGTTCACAGTTTACGAGTATAAACCTTTAAAAGTATTATTCACAATACATAGAAAGATTCTTCATTCTTTTAAATAAAGGTAATCAGAGTACATGTCTCTTCCTTCCCTCTAGATATCTTTACTGACATGACTGAGTGAAGTATATCATTGCCATGGTGTAGGCAGTACAGTATTTTCATTCTCTTTCCTTCTCTATATCTGTCTGTCTCTCCCTGTGATATAGAGATTAATGAGCTATGACTATCATATCACTCCAGGCAGATAAAGAGCCTCCTCCTCTCGCATACATGGTGGCTGTGGTTAACTCCATGCTGGTTCGAGTCTCTCTATATCAGCCTTGTCCCAGTCTGACTTGCCTTGCAAAAGTCATCCTAAGATGAAAGAGAATGTTTAACTCCTAAAAGCTAATTAGAGGGAGGAGAGGCCCCTAAGTGTTAAATGAGAGACAGACTTTCTACTGCTTTATCTCTCTCTTAAAGAGACTTTTTTAAAATGCAAGATAGTTCATATCTCTGTTTCTTCCAACCCATTTCCTCTGTAGACTCAGCATGACAGCTCCGCACTTAGTCTCTGCATGCGCTATAGTCAGGCATGCTGGAAGCAGCTGGAAATGTTGTAGAGTTTGTTATATTTCAGACGTACTCAGTCAATGCAAGAAGCAAGATATATTCATCATTAGACTGGCACTGTAATGAAAGTCTGTTTTTCTTAATATAGGAACCTCCAGACTAAACACACACACTTAAATGTGTCTTTCAGTACTATATTAAGACTTGTTCATTTGCCTTTATGAGCCTTTTGTTGAACCCCTCAGCCACCACAGTAAAAAGGGTAACACAGTTTTTACTTGCCTCTAGTTTTAATTTCACCAGTTCTTTGTAATTTAGTCTTGTATATCAAAATACATCATAACTCATATTCAAGTCATTTAGGGGGAGTTTCTCCCATTTGTGCATAAATTCTTTTTTGCACACCTCCTGTTACGAATATTCTCCCCTACGGGGCTTTAGTCATGCCCACAGCACTTATCTTCAGAATGAATGTGGGCTCATGAAAGAGGTGTAATTTCTTTAAAATAGAAATAGACTGAGTCATACCCTCATTGTATTTTGGCTGTCTGGAAAATGTGGACCGTGGACTTCCTCATTTACCGTCAGAGTGTCATTGCAATCCATTCACACCAGACTGATTTGATAAATGCGGGTGATGACTATGGCTGGAACACACCACCATTTTCTATTCAAGGCATATTTATATTCATCTCAATTTCTGTTTTATTTTAATCGAACTACTTATTTCCCAGACTTGTACACCATGTGAGGTAAATGTTTTTTTATTTGTTTCTAGGCACACACACACAAACACAAACACACACACACACAGACACACACACACACACACAGACACACACACACATACATATGCACACCAGGACTCCTCACTGCTCCACTCTCCTTCAGGGCTGAACTCTCCCTGAAAGCACACAGACACATGTTAAGCTACATGTGAGAATCATCTTGCACCAGTTGAACTCGCTTCAATCCATTCACAGACAGCACTCAACCACGCCCCTGCTGCCAACATAATATAAGTTTGCAATAAATGTTATTGCAGTTTAAAAAACAATGACACAGAATTATCAGATTTTTTTAACTGTATGCATGTTTTAGCTTGTGTTACATGACATAATACAGCCTTCAGAAGCACTTAGCTGAAAAGTGCGTAATTGAAGGGCAGAATGCTGCATAAATGGAGTTTACATAAGAAACACAAATGGGGTTGCTCAACCCAAAGTGTGTAACTGCCTTCAAGGCGGGCAAATCATAGACCTAGGCAAAGGTAGAATATGCGTAGGCTTAAAAGTGTATGCTGTTTTTTGATTTGCATGTTTTTTGGAATTGCGCACAGAGCAATCATGGCCAAACTTAGTCTAAACCTACTGGAAAAAACTCTACAGAATTTTTAGTAAACTGAAATTAAACTGTTTTAGTCAATAGAAAGTAAAGATTTTAGCTTTTCCCTGAACAGAATTCCCAAGTGTTATTTTTTATATTTCTAAAATTGTCACATCTGTTTACAATTTGAAGTGTATGATTAACAATATTAACAAAAAGTGATAATGGGAAAAGTGTTGGTGTCGCTAAAGTCTGTTTGCTGAAATTTGCTGACAAACACATATAGAGTTTGACACTGATATTTTCTCTGCTCCTCTTCCTCAGGAGGCCTTCATCACAGGGTTGCAGGCAGAGACATCATACTCAGTTACAGTGGCAGCATACACCACTAAAGGTGATGGGGCTCGGAGTAAAGCCAAGGTGGTGACCACTACAGGGGCAGGTAAGGGTGTGTATGTGCAAGATGCATCTGTGCTGGATATATTAATATGTATTTAGCATACATAGTCAGCTTTAGCTATTGTTAAGCAGTGGATGAAGTATTTACAATTTGCCATTCATTTGTGCCTGATTATTTCATTCATTTTATATAGTTTTAAATTCGCTCACTGTCTAATAGCTGTGTATTGGAATGCCAGTAAACTCTTAATGAGGATTGCTCCTACAAGTAAAAAGATAATATGGGAATTTACTGTACTATGTTTCACTGTTTGAAGAATAATAAGCTAAGAACCGTGTCACATTAGCTAGATTAGGCCGTTTAGTTTTCTAATGTGCATGTCCTGCTTACAGTGTATATACACACACAATTCCACTGTGTCTCTCTTTTTGCCTCTTTCTCTCAGTGCCAGGTAAGCCCACTATGATCATCAGCACTACGGTGGGTAACACAGCTCTGATCCAGTGGCAGCCTCCAAAAGAGACGTTTGGTGAGCTTTTGGGCTTCAGACTGCAGTATAAACGCCAGGACGACGATGATAATGGTGACAAAGACAATGATGAAGGCTCATTCACTACCCGCCACTTCATGCGCACTGATGACCACTTCACCGTCACCGGGTTGCTCAAGGGCTCTACTTACAGCTTCAGGCTCAGTGCCAAGAACCGAGCCGGCCACGGAGAGGAGCACATCAAAGAGGTTACAAGAGACCCAATGAACACTGGCTTTGAGTAACAATAATGCATTGCAGTAATGTTATTATAATGCACCTACAGTATGTTTACATGTTCTGATGATTTCCTTTTAGTTGAATCATGGCTGCCATTCGTGGTTTTTAGTTAAGATGAGAAACAGTCCTAGAATATATAGCTTCTAATACTAACCACTAATTAAACACAAAATAACGTGCCAGCCGTGTTGTTTAATTTACATATCACACGCTAAGCTTCAGACTAGCTTCACTGACAGATTAGCAGAGCAAGCTAAATGTATACAGCAAGCTATATGTCCACTCATTGCAAGCACCCTTGATATCTACGATCTATGCTACTTCCTCCACAATTTCTTTTTCTTCATAATGTCTCTATACACTTTCCCTGAGTGGTCATGCTCTACTATATGACAGGATAGAATAAAACCATAGATATATGTTTTTTCTGTTATTTTTGCATGTCAGACAATAAATCTGAATTAATTGCAGGTAGCACCAGACAAAATAACAAAATTAATACCACACATCCCAAGGGAGTCATTTGAGCCTGTCAATTCAATTTGTCAGTTTACTTTGTCAGACCAAACATGCATAGAACTGAGGACTTCTCATTCATTTCAAATATCACTTGTCGCATTTGCTTTTGCTACTGTTTCTGAAAGTACTGCTTTGTGTTGGGCCTGTGCATAGAAAATATATGGTCAGCTGTTGCTTTGTCACTTGCTAGTGTGAGCCAAATAGCAGCAGTACTGGGAAGTGCTAGACTACACTGCAGGTTCCCCTTCAAGGGCAATAGAGGGCAATAAGTTAAAAAAAAATTGTGTAGAAATTCTGCATTCAAGGTCATGCTAATTATTTATGCACTGTATGTGAGCTGTAGCTCTTAACTTTATGCTGAAGCAAAGCCATTGCTAGCAAAAAGGCACTCTTGTTTCAGTTTAACTTATAAAATCTTATATAGAGGTCTTAAGTGACTTCAGTACAGATATTTGTGCGAACATGGCAGACAAAGGTGCCTTGCTCCCCTCAGAAAGGCTGTGACTTTGACACTCCAGTGAGACTCTATCCCCAGTGCTATGGTGCACTGCAATGACTGCAAGCAATAATTGTTTGCATTGTTGCCAGGATCCATGGTAAAAATGCATACAGTCGACAGCGAGACCAGTCATGAGCTAGGGTTAACCTGACCTAGTCCTGTGCTGCCAGGGGAATCCAGAGTAGACAGTGAGTTAATTTGGCATCAGTGAAGAGGTCCATCTGTGCCCTGCCAAACTATGCCCCAATCTGGAGCACACTTCCTGAGTGCAGATGTCACTTCTGACAGTTTGCAGTCCTATAAATGCTATCACGTATGTTACTGCATGAACTGCAGGGTTGAATCTTGATTGTATTTATTTTAATATAGTAAATACATTACATGCTTCTAGCATGATGTGCCTTGCTGTATAAGTGTTAAACAGCACAAAATATGCTTTATAGTCTGGACAAAATCATATTCTTGGAATTGGACTCAATATATTATTTATTATATTCAATATTATTCATAAGATTATTCGATTTTGGAAGTGTTTCACCTTCCAAATGTTTTCATCACTTTAGGTCACGACCCCTGATGACACCCCTAGTGGTTACCCACAAAACCTCAGTGTGGTGGGATTGAGCTCCACCTCGACAACTCTGGCCTGGGCGCCACCACCACTGGTGCAGAGAAATGGCAAAATTGTGCGGTATGATATTGTGTACCGTGACATCAATAGTGTAAAGAATCAAACCAACAGTACAACAGAGACACGCATGAGTATCGGCGGCCTGAAACCCGACACAACCTACGATATCCGAGTGAGAGCCTTCACCAGGAAAGGACCAGGACCTTTCAGCCCCAGCATTCAGAGCAGGACCATGGCCACATCTGTGCCTGGTGAGATACACAGACACATACACAGACACTTATTAATGCTGAACAGAACAGATGGTTGTAGCTGAAACACTGTGGCAGGTACGTCTTGTGCTTACAGACACCCACACACAAACACAAACACACATGCACACACACACACACACACACACACACACACAGACACACATAAAACACACATACACACCTATACACCTAAAGACAACTATGCACAGTCTAACACCTTTAATCATTATTCTATGGCCGTTTAATATGCTCTTTTGTATTTGGCTGGCAGGTGTCCATTAATCCCATATAGTGTTTATGAACAAAAAGGAATTATTTATAGACCTCAGGGCCTAAAAATGTTTGTAGAAAAACATTAATAACATAGCCATAACAGTTATACCTATACTGACATATCAGCACTAGCAAGTTGGTAAAAAATGACCATGAGTTTACTATTTTCAAATATATAAGAAGGTGAAAAAGAAAAGATAAACAAGATAAGGCCTGCTGAAGCTGTGTGGTGTTCTTCACCTCTGCCTCATCCCTCCTATCTCATAACAGAGCACTTCATTGTGCATTATCTCATATATTTGGTATAATGTACCTAGTATATGCCAATATCAAGTACAGTTGTGATTTATGCAGTAATGTGTGTGTGTGTGTGTGTGTGTGTTGGGATAAATTGAAAAAAATATTACTGTAAACATTGCTACGATGGACATTGTGGAGGAGGATTGTAGTGATGTCTGCTGTATGAGCAGATGGACTGTGAATATAATAGTAATAATAATAATAACAATAACAAAAACAA
Source organism: Hassar affinis (assembly GCA_025674545.1). Taxonomy (NCBI): domain Eukaryota; kingdom Metazoa; phylum Chordata; class Actinopteri; order Siluriformes; family Doradidae; genus Hassar; species Hassar affinis. The sequence goes on along the minus strand of JAOVYV010000016.1, from coordinate 14,685,170 downwards.
CAACAATACAATAATAATAATAATAATAATTATTATTATTATTATTATTATTATTATTATTATTATTATTATGATTATTATTGTTATTGTTATTATGAGCTTCACTTATATAGTTTTTTCAAGCAGGGTCAAACAAAGTGCTTTACAGAAATTATGAAAAACAATAAAAACAAAAAAAGAATGAAAATGCAATAAGAGGAAGCTAAAAACGAATGTAGAATAAAACCCCGAGGTAGCAGTCCACTATCTGAGAAACAATAAGAAGCAAATTGGTTATAATTGAATATCACGCAAGATCACACCAGATCACCAGAAAAGAGAATCGTCTGTTAATTTCATGGAGAACTTTGCTTTCATGTGAAGTCTCAGTTTGAGCATGTTGTATGCTGTAGCGAATTTCCCCTTGGACTAAGTGACTGGAAATTGTTCGTCTTAAAAAACAACATTATTAAGAGGTTTTGCAGTGTCGTGGTTATAATCCAGAGACTCACAGTAACATAGAAGCAGCAGCACTCAGAACTCAGAACTTCATTACACCAGGCACTAGATACTAAACTCCAAACTGCACAGTGTCATATTTTATGCTTGGTTGGAAAACAGCTTTAATGTTTCTGTAGGTTTAAATAGGGTTTTCCAATAAAACAGGGCATGAAGACAGTTTAGCATTTAAATGCATATTTTATCTAATATTTAAAGTGCATTCTCTGAATGAATGTGTGTGTGTGTGTGTGTGTGTGTGTGTGTGTGTGTGTGTGTGTACAATCATATACTCAGTGTGTGACTCTTTCTGTTTAACAGAATTTGCCAAAAACTTTGGGGTAAAAGCAGCAACAAAGACCTCAGTACTGCTCACATGGGAGGTACCTGAAACCTACAAGCCTCAAGTGCCTTTTAAGGTGAAACACACACACACACACACACACACACACAACCAAGTAGTATCAATATCAGACATACAGGCAGACACATGGGAAAAATGGCTTTACAGAGCGTGGAGAACAACAGCACCAACCAGTTAGTTAATGGGGCAGAGCAGAAGAAAACGTCGTCATTGCTGCAGAGCTCACACAGCAAAAACAATCAAGCACAACATTCAGTTTGTACTCTACAGCCACACATCAGGTCCAGCTAACAGCTAAAAAACAAGAAAACAACGCATCAAAGTCATTGTTTGGAAATGAAGCGTGCACGCACGCTTAAAAACATATTCGGTGGGAATAAGCTGGAACACACCCATGTATGCAGGTCAAAGTCTGGTAAAGAGCAGATGAGTTGAATCAGGAGTGTTTGAGCTGGAAAAATAAAAATATGATACACTCCTGATACAGTGTGTGTGTATGTATACCATGTTTTTATATCTTTGTGGGACCAGTTATCCCCAGGATAGGGGACATTTTGCTGGTCACGATACAGAAAATGTTTTGGTTTTTTTTTGTTGTAGATTTTAACCAAAATTAAAAAATAATAAAACAGCCAAAAGGTAACTGTAGTAATAATTGTGTGAATGGAAAGTCTTTACAAATATAGCAGTACAAACGTGTGTGTGTGTTGTGAAAGCAGAAAAGAAGAAAGAAGCAGAGGTACAGATGCTATGCTGAAGGTCAGAAGAAAAGGGAGTGAGGGAGGGAAAGAAATAAAGAGAGAGAGAGAAGCGTGATCTCATGTCTGTTCCCATGCACGTGAGCATCCTCTTCTGCCTGATCCTGAAAAATTGGCAGAGTGATGATTAGAGAAAAGGAAAGGCAGACAGAGGCGGGCAGAAAAAGAGAAAAGGGAAAGGCAGATCATTAATTTGAAGGGAAATTAAAGGGAAAGGCAAATAGAGGCAAGCAAAAAGAGAGAAACAGGCAGTTAGATAGAAAGATAAAGGGAAGACAGAGATAAGTAAGAAAGAGAGACATAGACATTCACTTATAGGATCCATGGCGAATATGTTAGTAAATACAATTAATATTTACAGATGGGTGAGAATCAGATTATTTGTCACAGGAAATCAGTGTGGCCCCAATACAGGATTTGACTTTATCTGCTTCAGGATTTGTGTCCGAGCTGCAATCCAGCAGTAGCCCTGATCATTTCGTTTAATCCTCGTATAATTAAAATTCATAATGTTGAACCCGAGTCGTTGCTCACGTAGTCAGAACATTTCCTCCACCCTCCTCTTTCAGATCCTGTATAACCAGCAGAGCGTGGAGGTGCAGGGAGATCTGAGGAGGAAACTGATCACCCGTCTCCAGCCCGACACTGAGTACTCGTTCGTGCTGATGAACAGAGGCAGCAGCGCCGGAGGACTGCAGCAGCAAGTGTCCATCCGTACAGCCCCGGACCTGCTCGACAAAAAGCCTAGCCGCTCAGTGCATGAGCCTGCTGCGGGAGGAAGAGTCACACTAACACTGCCCCCGGTGACCGCCAGCACCGCTGCACATGTCAGGTCTGCACCACACACACACAGACACATGCACAGACCCTGACTTGGTGACTTGGAGACAAAGTGACTTTTTTTTTAAGAACAGCTTGATTTGTGATTCGAAGCAGTGTTTGGTGTCTGCCACAGCCTGTGCTTAGAAGCCTTTTGTCTGGGGCAGTGCAGGGCTTTTAGATGATGCAGCGATGTCGACGCTGAGAGACGGCAGCAGAATCCAAAGTAACCTGACTCACAAACGATTGCTTATTTTACACTTTAGCCACAATTTTCCACTGAATCCTTGTGAGATTCATCACTTCACAGAGGAATCTATTACAGATGATTTTACTTCCATAATTTAAATGCTTCCTGCCGTCACAAGGCGATAGGAGATTTGAAAGCATCTCTCAAACCTCTTCACTGGGAACTCATTAGAAGGTAAAAGGCAAATTAAACCTATTATAAGAGCAATATTGTGAGCAGGTTGTTCTAATGACAGCTGTGGGTATAAAGCTTAATTTTATATTCACAAAGCACATTGGGAGATTCATAAAGGGTCTTCTTTATTAATCTGTTAGTAAAGCCAAACAGAGCTAAAAGTTCCCAACAGATTGACATCAATTTTGGTACTGATTTGACTTCATACTCATGGATGCGTGTTGCTAAATATCAATGACCCCTAAATTAAACGAGCTCATTTATGGCACAGCCGATTCGCATTTGATGACTCTCCATAAAAGGCGAATCTAAATCTTGCAGAGCTGAAAATAACAACCTGATGAAAATATGGTGCTCAGTCTTCCAGTAAAGCTGTTGTCAGGCTGCACATTTGAAGCTAATGTCACTCTGTGAAATCGGCAATGCAGCACAGCACCATTTTGGTTAACTCACCAACCAAAAAACCAACAGCGTGTCCAAGCGGCTGAAATGAGTTTCCTCTATAGGGTGGCCAGGCACTCCCTTAGAGATAGGGTGAGATCCTCGGCCACTCGGGAGGAGCTCAGAGTAGAGCCGCTGCTCCTCTACATCGAGAGGAACCAGTTGAGGTGGCTCGGACATCTTTTTCGGATGCCCCCTGGTTGCCTTCCTGGGGAGCTGCTCGAGGCACGCCCCAGCGGGAGGAGACCTCGGGGAAGATCCAGGACACGCTGGAGGGACTATGTCTCTCGGCTGGCCTGGGAACGCCTCGGGATTCCTCCCGGGGAGCTGGCTGAGGTGTAGGGGGAGAGGGAAGTCTGGGCATCTCTGCTTAGAAGATGGATGGATGGATGGATTAGCTACAACTTTTTTCCCTATGTATGGTGACTTTTGGGACACCCTGTACTACAGGCCACCTCACATTTATGTAACATTTTATAATCAGATCGGAACATATTATATACATGACATGCTTACACACAGATTTCATTTAGAATTTGCTCCATTTTGGATCTACAGTACTGCTGTGGATAACGGCATCCCTTCGGATCACCACAGCCAAAGCGGTAGCACTATTGGTTGAGGATGCAAAGTTCACCAAATTTGAACTCGGTGCTAAATGTATTTGTCCTGGAAGCCTGCAGGATGAAATCGCTTAGCGTGGCGAATTCCATGTAAAAGATTTTGCTCATGATGAAAGTTTATTGTGACCGCAGCTTAACGCAGCTCCACCATCACAGCGTATCAGCTACCGCAGACGCAGACCGACTCGTCCTCCTTTTACAGGGTGCCATTTTTTGGTCCTAACTGAGAGTCTGTTTTAATCTGTGAATTTGCATTTCCGAATTGCTTTCTTTTAAGTCATTGTTTTGAAATAACACTTTTCCCCGAAAGGTTTGATGTAATTTATGTCTGTAATTGAAATAATGAAGATATTTAAACTAACCCATATGAACATCTGCAGTAGCACATAGCAGTCCAGCTAGAGGCTCACATTACTAATTCACCTTATATGTAAATTTATACAAAGCCAAAGGTTGTCGCCGTTTTCTGGGATTTTCATGAATATAACATGTGAATGTGCCTGCGGACGATTTACTACTAAATCTGTTCATATCTAGTTTGAAAGATGAGGCATGTTGAGCTGTAGAAACGAACTAAATAAATTCATGAGCTTGTATATTCTCTAAATCCTCACCAATTAGGCAAAGAGGCAAATGTAATATGACAAAGACAGAGTTTAATTTGACATAACTCAAGAAAAAAATAAAATGGTGGTTGGAAGGAGGGTGGAAGGAGGAGAACTCTGAAACTGCCTCATCCTGCCATCATTCATAGACATCTAGTTGCAGAGAGGAGAGATAAAGACCTCACATTGCCTTGAGTTCTATAGCTCTGTGTCGTTCACTCTCTGACAGTTTCGCAGATTTATGTATTTATGCGAGACACGTGTGTGTGGTTTCATTTGCAGTCGAATATTGCTTTAATGCGTATTACTGTCCACTACTGGGTCGTCCTCAAACCGTTGTTCTCTTCCTTTACTCATATTTCCATTTTTTCCGTGCTCATTCCAAGCTCTTAAACAAATGGCTTTTCTTCACTTTCCCAGCCTGTGCTGAGAGCCTTTTGTCTAGAGCAGAAGAGGGATTTGAGACAACGCAGTGGTCTGGACACTGAGAGACAGCAGCAGAATCTAAACTAACCTCACTTGTTTGTGACTCACAAAGCTGGGGTCTTATAACATCTGTGATTCGAAGAACATGGACAGAAATGCAGAATTAATGCTTAAAATGTGTATTTCAGATGTAAATATGGTAATGAACAAGGTGATTGCTGATTTCACAGCATTGATGCTGATTTTACAGCATTGAATAAACCAATGATGAGTTTGCAAATTAAAGTTTGATTTAAACTGCATTTACTGTCCTTACTATTGATCAGTCAAATGCAGCTTGATGCTATTTAGTCTTATTTACCGCCTTGTGCTAGTAATGCAAAAGCTAGAGTAAATAAGCAGAGCTTTTTTTATTGTAACAGTAATTCATTATATATTAGCTTCAGCTCAGAAAGTCAGAATGGTTGCAAAACGAATGCAGAGTGCACGAAATAACCAGACCCAATCTCTTACAAATGCAAAATCAATAAATCTAGTTTGGTAGCGCAGGCTGTAAAATGGCATGTAATTTTTATCCAGGTGTAGCTGCTGTAGGCAGTTGAATTACACACACAGGGAGAAAAATAGAGAATGGTTCTTGGTCTCAGCGCTGGAGCCTGAGTAATAGAGGCCATTTAATTTTTTTTTCCTCTGCTCTAAAACATTACAGAATTCATAAAAGGATTTTAATTATCCAGATTTGTTAGATAAAAGCTAAAGATTTCTTGAATGAATCATAGAGTCCATGCCTCATTCACTGCGACTGATTGTTTTCATCCTGTGTATCCTAATGTGTGTGTCCTGCAGGTGGTACTACATTGTGGTGGTGCCCATGAGTCAGGCTACATTGCGACACTGGGAAAGTCCAGAGGACATCGACCTGGACGAGGTGTGTGAGCACAGGGACATGTTTATATGTCTATCTGAGTGTGTGTTCACTCATGGGTGACTTTGCATGTGTATGTATGTATAAGAAAACAACAGATAGATGGAAAGTTTATTTGTCTGTCTGTCTGATGTCTGCTTGTCTCTCTCTCTGTCATTGTATCTGTCTGTCTGCTTCTCTCTCTCTCTGTATCTGTCCATCTGCTTGTCTCTCTCTCTCTCTCTCTCTCTCTGTATCTGTCTATCTGCTTCTCTCTCTCTCTCTGTATCTGTCTGTCTGCTTCTCTCTCTCTCTTTCTGTATCTGTCTGTCTGCTTCTCTCTCTCTCTGTATCTGTCTGTCTGCTTGTCTCACTCTGTCATTGTAAGAGGTTGCTTTATTGGCATGACAAATATGGACATTTGTATTGCCAAAGCTTGGCTACAGACTTTGGGAACAAAAACAGAGAATAAAACAGATCTAATTAAACAGAAACAAATGTCCATGCATTTGACACTACAGACACAAAGCGGTACTGAGAGATGAGTCATATAACCCTGAGTCATATAACCCTGACAACAACAAATAAAAACAAAATATACAGAATACAAATTAGAAAAGCATGTATATGCATTTGCTTGTGTGGGTTTGATGACATAGTGAAGTGGTCACTTCCTGTCCCTCGCCTGGTGGCAGGTGTACTGCACTGCTACTGTGCAGCTCTCTGTGTGCTCCCCGCTCCCCCACTAGGTGGGGCAGTTTGTCGGGGTCTGAGAGGGAGTTAAAATTGGCGATGATTTTGTTTCTCTCTCTCTGTTTCTCTCTGTCTCTCTCTCTCTGTCTCTCATGTGAGCTGTAATTTAGAAAACCTGTAGTATTTCAGCACTTTGATAAACACGTCATTATAACGGATTCTGTACTTCTGCGTTGACGTCCTGACTACAGGCCTCCTCCTCCTGCACCTTGTCACTACAGAACGTTTCATTTTTATTTCATTTATGTTGTTAATGCAGACAGTTTGGGGCTCATACACACTCTGTTTTTCTCCAGAGCTCATTTTCTCTCAGATCTATACTATCTGGGGTTTTGAATATAAACGAGTGTCAGGCTTGTGAAATCAATACAGCATGATTATGTGCAGGGCTTCTACAGCACCTTTATCATGGCTGCTCCCTGGCACACAAGACAAACACATACAGTATACAGAACAACGTCTCCATCCATTTTCACATTCTCATTACACTTCAGTCATCAAGACGCTGAATCCTTAATACGTTAATTACAGGTAAAGATTGGAAAGATTTCAAAGACAGATTTGAAAGAAATAAAATAGGGAAATAAACTTCAGACATTAAACATGTCTTAGCTGATCAACTATATTCAAGGTAAAAGGAAATTTGTTTCATGTGTGTTCATCTGTCACGTTCAAGTAATCAGTGATGAAGTTGTTGTACAGTGACATCAAATGAATACACACATGAATGCAGCATAATGGACAACAAGAATGTTCATACAGAATGGACATAATTCAAAAGACAAAATAATCACATGAAAAAATCTAATTAGAATATTCTCTGTATATTCTCAAGCTAGATGTATGAGCTGAAATAAAGTGCTATTTATTACAGTGTTGAGGTGATTTCTGTGTCTGTGTGTATATACAGGGGTTAGACAATGAAACTGAAACACCTGTCATTTTAGTGTGGGAGGTTTCATGGCTAAATTGGAC
>JAOVYV010000016.1:14586716-14600263 GCA_025674545.1 Hassar affinis | reverse complement strand
ACACACACTAGGGGCTGTGAACACACATTCCTGGAGCGGTGGGCAGCCCTAGCCACAGCGCCCGGGGAGCCAATGGGAGTTAGGTGCCTCGCTCAAGGGCACTTCAACCAAGTCCTGTCAGTCATGGGAATCGAACCCGGGACCTTCCGATCACAGGGCAGACACCTTATTACCTCACACAAAGAAAGTTCACATGAGCAAATAAAAAAATCAAGTCACTGTTCATCGTCTTTTTTGATTCTTAAGGGATTGTCCATAAAGAATTAGCACCAGAAGGCCAAACAGTTAATGAAGGCCAACAGAAGGCCAAACAGTTTTACCTTGTTCAGGAGTTCAGGAATGTTCGAGGATGTTCAAGGCTTTGCTGGTGCGCTGTCAGATCACCTCTTCCAGGATCCACTGTCATGATAGCCGTGACTTGGTGCCATGTGATTTCTTTGTGTGAGCATGCTTGTGTGTGTGTATGTGTTTGTTTATCACAGCTAGGATTGTATAAGAGACCAAAAAGACCAAAACATCATTGAGAATGTCTGATTTCTGTGCTGTTGGTAGTGAAATCTTTATGGTAATAGTTATTTAATTGCATGCCAAACAAATGTCCTGCATCATACACTGATAAAATCATGCGTTTGTGTTTAAAATTTATTCTACACTTTGTCTGTTTTCTCAGTTAATGTCAAAGCTTCCTGGTGTTTTGAATATGTGGAGAATTGGGGCTGCTGCTAGTACTAAAATAGGTAAATGTGATATGGGTGTTAGGTTCTCAGAGGAAACATGACTCTCTCTTTTTGTCCAACAGAGGAAAAAGGAGGCCATGAGGGAAATCAGCACAGGCCAGAGAGTGATCTGTAAGCACAAAAATGGACGCTACTACCAGTGTGATGTGGTTCAGCTGACAAAAGAGACATTTTATGAGGTCAACTTTGATGACGGCTCCTTCAGTGACAACCTCTTTCCTGAGGACATTGTGGTGAGAGGGCTTGAGTGTGATCTGACACATATTACATTCCCATTTACTCTTTTACAATACATTTTAACCCCTTTATCCAGAAGTATGTCAAGTCAAGTGGATTTTATTGTCATTTCAACCATATACAGTGTGTACAGTACACAGTGAAACAAAAGAACATTCTTCCAGGACATATGGTACTACATATAACTAAACAGTACAACATCAAATGTATGTGGGGAAACTAGTGCAAACAGAATGAGGTATATATGGTAGTATGAGGTATATTGTAGTAAAGTGCAGATCAGTGGTGAATGTAAACAAAAAGTAGCAGCAGTAAACAGGTTATGCAAAGTTACAGTTGCATTTGAGTGCATAAGTTTGGTCCAGTTCAGCATGTTTGAGCTGTATGTGTGTTGTATTTAATCCAGTCACTGTCTCTTGAGGAGTCTGATGGCTTGTGCGAAGAAATTACAATACAGTCTGGTTGTGAAGGCCGAATGCTTCAGTACCTCTTCCCAGATGGCAGGGGAGTAAAGAGAGTGTGTGTGTGGGGGGGTGTGCTGTCAGCCACAATGTTGGTGGCTTTCCGGATGCAGTGTGAGGTGTAAATGTCCATGATGGAGAGAAGAGAGACACTGATGATCTCAGCTGTCCTCACTATCCTCTCCAGGGTCTTGCGGTGTGATTCAGTGCAATTCCCAAACCAGGCAGTGATGCAGCCACTCAGGATGCTCTTGATGGTCCCTCTGTAAAACTTGGTGAGAATGGGAGATTCTTGCTGCTGAGACCCACCACGGTCGTGTCATCTGCAAACTTGATGTGGTTTGAGCTGTGTGATGCAGCACAGTTGTGAGTCAGCAGATCTTGATGTGCCTGATGATGAGCCACTCGAAGCACTTCATGATGATGGGCGTGAGTGTGACGGGATGGTAGTCATTGAGGCAGGACACTGAAGACTTCTTCAGCATGGGGACAATGGTGGTTGCCTTGAGGCATGTGGGAACGATGGAGCTGTTCAGAGAGACGTTGAAGATGTCTGTGAGGAGATTCAGCTGTGGTGAGACAAAGCACCTGGTCAGTGGGAGGAGGGGTGGTCTTCCTTGCCGTTATTTGGTTCTGTGTCTCGAGCACAGACGTTTTTCAGTGCATCAGGAAGGGATGCATCAGTGTAACAGGGAGGTAGTGTAGTCCTGTAATTATTGATGGCCTGGATGCCCTGCCACAAGCGCCGTTTGTTGAAGCTGTTCTGGATGCCCAGGACAGTTTGGCCCTCACTGTTCTTAGGGTCATCTTGTCGTTTGTTCTGAAGGCGGATTTCAGCTGTTTGGACTTTCAGCAGTGAACGCACCTCTGCGGTCATCCACAGCTTCTCGTTGGGTCGTGTGGTGATTGTCTTGGAGGACAGTGATGTCATCAGTGCACTTACTGATGTAGTTGATCACTGATGAAGTGTACTTCTCCAATGGTCTGCATCTAACAGTCACAAATTCCACTAGCGATGAACATTAGCTAGAGATTAGCTTGCACTATGCTGTGTTGATGTAAACACAAGCGACCGCTGAATGGCGGTGTCCGTAACTCTGACGCTCAGCCATGTCTCCATGAAAACAAAGACACAACAGTCTCTAGTTTCAGGCTTGGTGGTTTGCTGGAGTCAGACGTAGTGCATTTTATTTTCCAGAGAGCAGACATTGTAGAACAGGATGATTGGAACAACCAGCCGGCTAGGGTTTGTTTTTAGCCTAGCATGGATGCCCGACCTCTTGCTGCTCCCACTTTGAACTCAACCACAAACACACCTTCAAAACAGTTTAAGAACAGAAACAAACAGTAATTTTAATTACAACCATTAATATTGCTGATTTATTTTTGTCTTTTGGAGGACATGCTGCACTTTTGGCTCTCTAATAAGATTTACATTTATCAACCAGCTTTGTACATCTTTATTTTGGCAGCTGTTCCACTCTTCTTTGCAAAAATGGGGGTGTCCTTTGCACAGCCCTTTTCAAGTCATTCCACAGGTTTTCAGTATTTAGACCTTGTCTCTGACTAGGCCTGTCCAAAACCTTGATCATCATCTGAAAGTGTTCCTTTGTTGACTTGGATTTGTGATTTGGGTCATTACCACGCTGTGCAATTTTCCTTCAGCTGTCTAAGCCTGAAAAGAAGTGGTCCCATAGCATGGTGCTGCCACCACCATGCTGCAATATGGTTGTGGTATTCTAATTTCACTCATTCATTCATTCATCTTCTTGGCCGCTTATTCCTTTTCAGGGTCACAGGAGAGCCGGTGCCTAGCCGGCCACATAGGGTGCAAGGCAGGAACAACCCTAGACAGGGCACCAATCCATCGTAGGGCACACACTCACTCACACACTCGGGCCACTTTAGAGACGCCAATCAACCTAACGTGCATGTCTTTGGACTGTGGGAGGAAACCCGGAGAAAACCCATGTGGACACGGGGAGGACATGCAGACTACACACAGAAAGGACCCAGGCCGCCCCACCCGGGGATCGAACCCGGACCTTCTTGCTGTGAGGCGACAGTGCTACTTACCGAGCCACCGTGTCGCCGTATTCTAATTTTAACCTATTTATTAAAATTATGCCGAAGTTCTACCTTGGTCTCATCAAACCATAAGACATTTTGACATATGGTTTTGGGGTGATGCAGATAGCTGAAGGTTGAGAAGGTGTCCATCTAGCCATTCTATGCTATAGCCCAGAGATGTGAGTAATATGAGAGATTGTCATCACATGCAGGGAGTGACCAGTGGGTGGCAGATATTCCAGCAGATTGATTATCTTGGAAACTGCCATGATAGGTCTTGAACTTTCATCTAACTTTGTCAAATGCTTAACTTGTACTTTTTGCTGTTAAAGTCCTCAGAAACAGCTGATCTTTATTTGGGGTTAATGAGAATGAATGACAGCTGCATGATAAAAACAAACCACTGCTGCCTTTGTCGAAAGGTGAAAGTAGGTGGTTCTTGACCATGTTTATTGAATGTACAAGACTGACTAGCTGCAGGTACATGTCTGATTTGTGAGACCAAATGTCAGACATGCATGATCAGCTGCAGTACAAGCCTGTAAGTAACAATTTGTTACTCTGCTGTTTTTAATGTAAGTTGCATGTGCGCAGAGCCGAGACTGTGCCCAGCTGGGTCCTCCACCCATTGGAGAAGTGGTGCAAGTACGTTGGACAGATGGACTCATCTATGGAGCAAAGTTTGTGGCAGCACATGTCATTCAAATGTACCAAGTAAGCCAAAACGTGTATAAATCATACTTTACTGTCATACAGATCCTAAATAATTTGATTTAATAAAGTATTATGCATGCTTCATCACACAGCTAATTTTGGTGTAATTTAGCTGTATGTCCTGGTGCAGGGCTGCCACAAAGCAACTGGTACAATCCATATTTAAGACTAGGCATCAGGTGCTTTTCCTTCTGTGCAGTCACTGTGGAAAATGTTAATGCTCTTCATGTATAAAAGGTTACATAAAACGAAAGGGATGCAGACTGTAGTTGGTAAAGTTTGAGATGCTCTGCGAAAGGGCTTCTACAAAGCCCGTTTCCAGAAAAGTTGGGACAATTTCTTAAAATGCAAAAAAAAAAAAAATCTGTAATGTGTTAAGTCGCTTGAAGCTTTATTTAACAGACAAAAGAAAGATTTCACTGTTTTCAATGACTAACTTAATTCTATTTGATAATATATACAACTTTAGAAATTGATTTTGCAACATGTTCAAAAAAGTTGGACATTGGCAAAATAAGACTGAAAAGGTTACACAAGTAACACTGGAAGGTTGCACAATTAGCAGATTAACTGGTAACAGTTGAGGACATCAAGATTGAATAGTAAAGGAGCATCCACCAAAGGTTTAGACTTTGCAAACATGGATGGTTTGTGGTTCACCTTGTTGTGGCAAACTGACAGAATTTTCAGTTCAAATACAATGTTTCTTGTTCAAGACTGCAAAGAGTTAGGTCAGTTCATAATATGACAAGATTCAGAGACTCAGGGGAAATCTTGGTGTGTAAAGGCCAAGGGCAGAAACCCCTGCTGAATGTGTGTGAACATCGAGCCCTCGGGAGGTATTGTTTGAGAAACTGCCATGCAGTTGGATGATGGATGCCATGCAGATGGATCATCATTGTCACTTAACACAGTCTGTTGCTTCCTCAGGAAATGCAACCTGAAACTGTATTATGCAAAGAGGAAGCCATATATTAATGTTGTGCAGAAACACCCCCAAGTTATTTGAGTCCCGAGTCATCTGAGATAGATCAAAAGACCGTGGAAACATGTACTGTGGTCAGACCTGTGTTGCCTGTCAAGGCAACAGCTTTTTCAAAGAACACCACGTCTACTTCAGTAGGACAGTGTCAGACCTCATTCTGCATGAGTTACAACAGCATGTGTTTGACTGTCCTGCCTGCAGTCCAAATGTGTCTCCTACTGAAAGTGTACTGTATGGCACATCATGAAGAGGAGAATCAGATAACAGTGACCATGGACTGTTAAGCAGCTCAAGTCTTGTATACAGCAAGAATGGGCAAAAATTTAACTTGTAAAACAGCAACAATTAGTGTCTTCAATTCCCAAACAATTAAGTAGTATAATTAAAAAAAAGGTGATGTAAACCAGTGGTAAACATGTCTCTGTCCCAACATTTTTTTTGAGTTGTTGCAGGCATCAATTTTTACATTTGTTCATATTTAACAAAAAGCTTCAAGTTAATTAACAAATTACACATTTCAGTTATTATACTTACACAGTAAAAAATAATATATTAAAGAATATTTTTAAAATTATTTATTTAAGTAAAATAGTCCTATTTTTGATAGAATATGCTATTATTTTAAAAATTAGTTCTACTGAGAATGATTTCTTAGCTAGGTTTTTTTTTTTGAGTGGCAGTTCTTAAATTAGTGTGTGTATTATTGCGCATTTTGGCCATGTATAATTGTGGAGGACACTGGAAGATATGCTTACAGAAGCTTGACTGTGTCACTGGCTCAACAGAGTACCAAGACTAACTGTCATCTGCACTTGCTTAGGTGGAGTTTGAGGATGGCTCACAGCTCACAGCCAAGAGAGATGATGTCTACACCTTAGATGAAGAACTACCTAAAAGGGTGAAATCCAGACTGGTGAGCTACATACACATGAATATCACTCAATCCCGTTCTTCTGAATGATGCATTGTAATGATTCAAAGTGACGTCAGTTCTATTTGACACCTACCGTCTGCTTTAAGTACCATTGTAATGATTTTAGTGTAGCATTGTCAGCACCTACAACAACCAGATATGTTGGATAAGATCGTTGGTGTGAACCACACACAGGTGTAAGCACTGTGGAATTTCCCACAATTTATTAGAACTGCTAATTCTACTCAGATAAATGGAGGACCATCTTGTTCCTTATTATATTTAGCTGAACATCCTGACCCACTTAAAATGCTTTGGAACACTTTTTAATAACACACAGTTTTCTGGCACCAGTAAGTCGACTACTAAAGTGCAAAAAAAGGGAATGTGGCCAGGTCACCAGCATGTGAGTGAAAATATCACATTGCTCCCTTGTTCATGAAAACGAAGTTGACTTTTGCAAAGAGTTTTCCATTTTTCTCCCTTTTCATTCTTGAATTTGACTTTAGTTCTTCTCTAATATTGTATTGACTACTAGAATGTTGAAATGAATCTCAGCTGCCATTATCTTCAGCAGTAGCTATAATGACCCTAGAGTTTGATGGGGCAGGACAGCATTCATGATGAAAGTCTCAAACAGATGTAATTGACTTGCGCTATTGGATAGTATCTGTTGAAGTTTTAGGTTAACCCTGTAGTACGCAGTTGAGAGTCAGCAACACTGTCGTTCTGCATAGTCTTTTTTTTCAGCAGTATTGGATGTATAATAGGTGTGTTCTTTGTAGTGATATTCACCAGTTGTCAAGGTTTCAGCAAAATCTCAAAATTTCCACTGATTAAACAGTAAAAAAAATTCATCCTTCTTCTTTTTTTCACAGTCTTTGTCGGTAAAACAAAATCAGCATCTTGTGTACGCACACCATGTGTACGTTTCTGATGTATGGAAATTATACACTTCATAATCTCTGTTTCACACTTCCACTGTTCGCAAATAAATATCAATAAATGTCAGGTGCTGCCTGTTACAGAAAACATTAAACTCTCCGCTTATTATGCGAAGATGAACATATGTCCACAAATAACGTTTGAATTAAATTGAGTTTATAACATTTATTATTCATTTATTTATATCATAATTTTAACAAGTGTTATAATTCTATAAAATTATAATCATAATAGATAATTGCAGGGAACCACCTGATTCATTCATAACTTGGGGAATCAGGAAAAAATAATTTACTTTTAATCAAGAACCATCTGATATCAACGATCTCAAATCTGAACTCATGGCTCAAGTTTTTTTTTAAACAACTCAAACTCAGATTATAATAAAAAGTTATAATTGTATTAACTAACTAGAAATGAGAATAAAAGAAAGGAAAGAGAGAAAAAGAGGGAAAAAAAGAATGATACACAATAACAGCCAGTTTAAGGAGTGGCTCAGACCGAACAAAGGATGTCTTATGAGCGATGATATGAACTAGCTTGCAATGGGGATGTACACTAGTTAAGTGTACTTAGACTTGAATTAAAAGAGCACAGAACAGAAAGCAAATAGAAAGCACCAAATTTGGGCGTATGAATGAACGAGTGTTACCTTCTCACTCTCAGCGATGAAACACAATGGCAGGAGATTCAAAGGTCACTTGTGACGAGTGACGAGGCACATGCTACAGCGCGAGACATCGACACGGTTTCAGTGCTCGGTGTTGTTGGCCTATGGCTTTTGCCACTAGGCGAGCCTGTCCAGTCTGGAGTGATGGGAGAGCTTTTATTCCTTCTCATTGACTTTGTACACGAAGCATAGACAGATGAGGGCACACAGATGTACTTTTACTCTTATTGATGCAGGCTTGATTTCTGTCCGTGATCCTAGACTATATACGCAGAGAATTGAGACATCAAAGACGCTGGCTAGGCCCAGTTGTTTCCAGGATGACAGAATGACCAGAATCATAATAATAAACTTAAGAGGATGCGTCAGGTACTGAAATCCTAAACATAACGGAAGAAAATCTAGAGAGTGTATATCAGTTACTACGCTACATGCTAAAATATATAGACCTCAATCAGAAAAGGGTAAACCAGTTGACGATCTGTGCTTTCGGACCATGTAGGGCATTGTTGAGAGGAACTATGCACTGCGGAACATCCCTTTAGACCTACATCCCCCTACGGGCTTTTTTGTTGGTGTTTGCTCTGCCAGTTGGAACATGAAGTGAAGTGACATATAGCGGCGTCATTTCTTAGCACTCTGATTCATTTTGGTTTTTGTGGTCTTGATTTCTTGTAATCCTCTTTCAGCTCCTTGATTTTCTCTCTACATTGCTTCACTGTATAAATATAGCAAGTTGAAAGGAAATTCTAGTGAAGACTTTTATGTTTCGCTTAGATGTCAAAATCGCACTGCATTTCCTCCATTACGTATCAGCTCACTGAAGCATGGACTTTGCTGTTGGTTCATTTGTCTGTGTTAATATTACCTTATTTTTTCCCTCACTATCTAACTGCTGTTTACACTGTTTACACTGCATTCCAGGTAAACTCAATATCAATCAAACTGCTATTGGGTTATTTTAATTCAGTAAAAATAACAAAATATGGTAGCTTAGATAATTATGTTTTAATGAAAAACTGTTAACTGACAACTTCACATTTCATTCTGTTTTACTTTAGCTGTAGTGGAATAAAGCACTCCGTTTATCTTGGTTAACTCCTCAGTAAACAGCGCAGATGCCTTCTTTCTCACGTTCCCTGACCAATAGACCATAACATGCTTTTTTCGTTATGCGAGTAAGTCTTTGCTTTCCTTTTATTTTTATGCCCTGACAGAAATAACACCACAGACTTTTTAGTTTCAGTTGCTTCAAACTTGTCCATGACCAAAGACAATGAGCCAAAGCTACCCCTAAATTCCCCTTTCATAAAGCAATCTCCGGCTGAGTTGCAGATTGTGACATCCTGAGCTCAGTACTGCTTGCTGACGCATTTATCGGGTCTGTTCAAAAACAGCCCTGGTGTTTAAAGTTTTCAGCTGTGCAATGTGAACTTGCAGTGCCTTGATAATGGGCAGAAACTGCTTTTGTGACGAAACATATTTGGGGTTTTGAAAAAAAAAAATTTCCGTCATTTTATCGGTTTTTCACGAATGAGCTTTTCATGTAGTTTACTCTTTACGCTCTGGATTATCACCGTACACTTATCCCTACCCCTACATCACTCGGTTACCCACCGTTACCCTATGTCACTCATGATTCCTCTTGTACTCTGGAGAGAAACTATCCTAAAGTAGGAGCTAAAAAGTCTAAAAAGGGGTTACATCCTTCAAAAACTGATTTACACTGGCGTGTAAACCTTTGTGTCTGATTACTTTTTCACAATCTGTGTGTGCACTTGGGTTAAGATGTCCTTCTTTACAGTGCTCCAGTAAGGCAGCATGGTTCATGTTATAGCTTAGTGAAATGATTTTGAGCTTGAATATGTGAAACTTCTCTCTGTCCATTTGATAAAAGTAGTTTTTGGATTTTGCTGTGATGCTGATTGTAAGTACTGCGACCACGAGATTATCACGTTCACACATGAACCGACATGGACTGGTGGGGCTGTGGGGGGGGCATTACTTTCTGATTTGCTGAACGAGTATCTCGATGACATTAGATGGAAGGAGCACTAGGCTGCAGCACACAGAAAATGAACTCGCTTGGCATTCAGCTGCCGATCAGATCTATTTACGTATTAATCAAATGTCCCGGAACGCTATTTGGGTTTGTTCTGGGTCACTTTAACCCCTGCTTATGACAATGCTTAATGTAAACTGGACTGTGATTTTCTGCTTACACGTACTGTATGGTCTGTGTGTATTGTCTGAGCCCTTGGACAGTTGTGGGGCCACTTTGACTGCTCACAAACTGGGAAAGTTATCTCACTGACAGATAATGGTCACACAGCTGTGTGCAGTGTCAGTTGCTCAGTTAGGGAAGTTGGGCAAGTATCAGAAGAGGTGGAACGTCGGTGTCAGTTGGTGTGTGCTCTTCCAGAACTGAAAGCTCAAACTGACCTTTGTGCCGTTTGTCTTTTTGTCTTGTTTTTTCTTGCCTGCTGTCACCCAGTCGAAGGCATCAGACATGCGTTTTGATGGCATCTTCGGAGAGAAGAAGCTGCAGGACAGCAAGAGGCAGCGCGTGATTAACTCCAGATACAGAGGCGACTACATCGAGCCAGTCATATACCGAACCATCATGGAGTAACCAGCAGCAGCAGCAGCAGCATCTTCCTCTGAACAGCACCAGCAGTGACTGAGCAAAGCTCCCACACACATCTCACTAGAGGAAGTGAGAATGTTTCTTCTGTGTGTAACATTGTATACATCTGCTTTTTTTTAAAACAAGTTTTAGTCGCTCCAGGAGCTTTGCCATCACTCTGATCTTTGAAAAGCTTTTAGTGAAGGCATTTTTTAAAAATACACACCGATACACAGGCCTGTACCACATCCTTTCAGACATGATGTGGTTTTTATATCTGTACTGGAAATTGAGCCACTTATGTATACACTTTGGCCAGAAAGCATTAGAGTTTGTACTAGTTTTATATAGATCCTAATTGTTTCCTCCTGTTGTTCAGTTTGCATTAATTTATTTCCCTCTGAGTTCAGGGTGCTAACACTTGCCCATGTATTTTTATCGAATGGAGGAAACATTGCCATTTTATCAACATGAACACCTCCTTTTTTTAATTCACACTGTTTTCAAATTGTACAGCTGCATTCCTGAATATTGTAGATTATTTGCAACATAATGAATTTAGATTGGTTTTGTTCTTCTTGTTCTGTGTGTGTGTTTTTTTTTTTGTTTGTTTGTTTTGTTTTGTTTTTTTACCAGCCTATTTATTAGATGGTGCTTTCTGAAAGTAGCCTTTGCAAAGTAACTGTCTGAGCTCTAACAGTGCTGTCATCTAGGCAGACTTTCTGCAGGTTAATAATGTTTTCATCTGGGAGGTTCTTTCAAAATGCCACGGATTTCCTTCCTGTTCCTCTCAGCTCTGATATATTATATATTTAAAGATCTGCTTTGCACTGCTGTTCAATCACACACTTTATGTTAATTACTTACAGCTTTGGCAATCTTAATCATAATCCTTTTAGGCATAAGCTGATACTAAGTTTCACATATCATGCTAAATGTCTAGCCTTCATCACCACGCACAATATTATTGTGATATATTGCATCATTTTTTTTTTTTTTTTTTTTTTTTTTTTTTTTTTTTTTTTTTTTTTGGCTGATAGCTTAACTGCTGTTGAAGCCCTGATGGTCCCCTTGCTAAACTAGTCAACTGTGTTCTGTTGGCTAAAATCAACCAGAGATACACTGCTTGGATCACACCTGCTATTGGGAAGTCGTATTGTGCCATTTTTTTTAGCATTAAAAAAATGGATAAGTAAAACTAGCTAGCTTCCTATAGGTAAGTTAGCTGGGGACTATCTTTGGAATATCTTAGCTAAACTAATAGCTAGCTAATGACTCCAAAAAAGCTACAAAAAATAACTAAATAGCTAGCTTGGTAGTTTGGCACAAGTATCTAGTTCATCTTGTTAGCTAGGGTACTTAGATTTTGCCATTACAATAATAGCATCTAATTAATGCCAGCTTATTTAATACATGGTTTTTACAGTGTTTTAAATAAGCTGGCACTAATGAGTTGCTATTATTGTATTGGCAAAATCTAAGTACCCTAGCTAATGATATGAACATCTGATGAACAAGATGAACATCCTCAGGGCTTGTTTTCTAAGGACAGCATCAGGGGGACTGTGAGTGACAGTGCGGTATATGATCCAGTGAACAGAATTGTGGGATTCCCTTCTCTATAACTACATGCAGAGAGGACTGCCTTTATGCTGACCTTATTTTAATGATCGAAACGGGACATAATTCATTCTTTATGGAAGAATGCTACACAGCCAGCACTGCCTACCCAGGCAGCTTCTTCACTGATGGAAGGCAGCACTTAATAATATTCAGAACTAGCCACTATGATAATAGTGTGCCTGTTATCCTGATATATAATATTAAAGACTATCAGAACATGCCTAATCCCCATGCTTTAAAAATGCTAGTTTTGCACTTCTAAGATGTACTCCTAATAATCTGATTCCTCTAAAACAGTTTCTGGAACAGCCTCTAACTCATGAAGGCCTTTTAAAGCCTGTGATATGACGTGTAGTGTATCTGTAGTTAACGGCTGTCGGATATTTAAGTCCCTTTCACTCAGCAGGAAGGGACCTACATGTGACACCACTTTAAAAAATGACTTATTACAACAGTTTTTTATTAGTCAGATGCCTATTTTATTGCTTTGTTTTATAATAAGTGTTTAATGTTTATATGCTGTGAGAAATAGAATTGTATGTAATTAATTTAAGGAATTTATGAACTGGCAGTGTATTTTCCCAGCTTGCTTCCTTAAGCTTAAGCCTCAGTCACGCCGAGAACCAAGGCTCTATATCTGTTCCTGTCTTTTGTAAAGATTATCAGTGTGTCAGTAAAATTATGTGGGTTTACACACCTCTTCTGCGAGCCTTCATTTCATATCCAGTGCATAATTCAAATATTACCTAAAAAGTAGTTTATATTCCAATAACATTTTATACTAGAAAGACAAGTCTAACGTAGCTAACAAGTAAAGGAAGCCTGTAGGCACCAGGTTAGCATAACTTGCAAACTCAAACTGCATGTCTAAATAATAAACTTGGCTCAAACCAACAGACCCACTAGTATGGTTTCTTACACTGTTAAAACTGTTAAAGATAGTCAACAGCTAACAGAATTACTTGCTGCACCTCAGGGAGGCGTGGTGGCACAGTGACTTGCACTGCAGCCTCACAGCAAGAAGCATCCAGGTTTGATTCCCAGGCCAAGCCAGGGACTTTTGTTTGGAGTTTGCATGTTCCCCCTGTGTCTGCACGGGAGCTCCAGTTTCCTCCCACATGCCAAAGACATGCAATCAAGCAAATTGGCAGTACAGAATTGCCCCTCAGTGTGAGAGTGTTGTCTGTGTGTCTGCCCTGCCATAGACTGGTGACTTGTCCAGGGCTGCCTAATGGGATGGGATTTCCCTGTCTAACTGGCATTGTCTCCAGCAGCCCTGCATCCAATATTGTTCCAGTTTGATTTTTTTTTCATATGGATATATTCTACACTGCTCAAAAAAATAAAGGGAACACTAAAATAACACATCCTAGATCTCAATGAATAACATATTCCAGTTGAAAATGATCAATGTATATCAAAATTATTATCTCATGGAGGTCTGGATTTGGAATCATACTCAAAATCAAAGTGGAAAATCAAATGACAAGCTGATCCAACTTCAGTGGAAATTCCTCAAGACAAGTTAAAATGAGGCTCAGTAGTGTGTGTGGCCTCCACGTGCCT
>JAOVYV010000016.1:14559853-14578648 GCA_025674545.1 Hassar affinis | reverse complement strand
CCTCACCTTGGTAGCAGAGTTTGGCTGTTCCTCACCCAGTTTTAAGCTCCTACACAGCTGTTTATGTTTCAGTTAATAAAGTGAAACTGATGATCATTAGCACCTGTTTGGTAGATTTGGTTGATCATACACCTGACTATAATCATACAAAATCCCTGACTTTGTGCAAGTGTCTATAAGAATTGATGCTGGTTTTAGGTAGTAACACCAAATGCTGATTGGATTTAGTTTTTTCTTTTGTTCACTCAATTTGCATTTTGTAAATTGATAATAAACTATTAACACTTCTCATTTTTAGAAGCATTCTAAGTTCACAGCATTTTTTCACCCCTGCCTAAAAACCGTTGTACAGTACTGCATATAGTGAAGCTAGTGTGTATCATATAGAGTAATTTTACTACTAATGGGATATACAGAGGTTAGACAATGAAACTGAAACACCTGTCATTTTAATGTGCAATTAATGGAGATTGGCCACCAGGCTGGTCTTGGCCATGAAACCTCCCACACTAAAATGGCAGGTGTTTCAGTTTCATTGTCTAACCCCTGTATCTATATCTGTCTAATACAATATACAAGTATCTATCAAGTGCAGTGGATTGAAGGAAATGTAAGTAAGTAAGTAAGATATATGGGTATTTAGCCATGTAAAGATGCACACACATCACTTGACATGCTCATATACAGACATAGATTATATACAAACTCTGAAACACTTGGCGACACACTGAAGAATGAACATATCTGAATAATTTCTGGTGGCCTGGGAAAGCATTCACACTGAGGAGATTTGCAGATTTATTAATATATAACGTTGAGATCTTTGACTTTTTTCTGAACTGAAATATGTTTGTCTTTTGTAGACATCTCAACCGGAAGCAAAATTCTAGCATTTACATTTTTTTCCATTACAGTTCCACTGAGAGAGACAGTTTTTAATAAGTAAAATATCCCAGAGGTTTTTTTAAAGGCCAATAAACACTTGTTTTGATGAAATATATTTGTGTTAAATTGTCTCACTTTTATCCTAAATCAGATTTCTCATAGTTGTTAGCCCTTTTTTTTTTTTTGTTTTGTGCAAATTTCAAAACATGAATTTCCGGGAGCATTTCACTACACTGTGGTTGCTACTTCTGAGAAGAAAAGTTACTACTTTTATCTCCAAGAAACACAACTCGCGCTCAAGGGCGTTCTATCTTCCTATCTGATTTCTTTGCAGTGCATTTTGAAGTGCAGTGTACTTATTTCCTTCCTCAACAGCAAACTGAGAAAACAACATGATTATATAGATGCGATATTGTGTGTGTGTGTTCCACTCAGGTGACTTTATGAAGATGGCGAGTGCGAGATGAGAGCAATGAAGCCCAAGAGGAATGTGATACTGGTGCTCTGTCCCATGTTGGTGGTAGGCTTCCTGTACTACTCAACTGGGAGGCTGCACATTCGCACTTGGGGGCAAAGACCACGTTAGTACATCTCTCTCTCTCTTTTTTTTCATTACCATTGTATTTTGTTCTATATATTATCACTTATTTAATGTATCAGCTGACTGACCAATATTAAGGTTATACACTGGATGTTCATTAGGAAATCCATCTTCTTGGGTGTGGTGCCATTTTAAACAGTAACAACTCACTTCTCAGCCTTGTGATTAGTGTATTAGTGAGCATTTTCTGCACTTAATAAATGGTTGTAAAAGCGCAAACCTTTCTAAACACACGGTTTACAGGACACAGGTCATTCTTCTGGGTTACAGTGGCTTGTAAAACGTCTAGGATAAGTCAAAAGAAAGGATATTCTTAAGAGACACAAAGCGTGACTTTTTACAATTATTTATAACATTTGTCTACTTATGAGGAATATGAGGAATTCCGTTCACGAAGCTTAAATGCACTCCTCGAGTGTCTAGCAGTAATTATAGACTAACTATCAAGATAAAACTATCTCAATAACAGGGGTGTAACAATGTGCAGCATGGTCACATATCAGCATTCTATTAAATATACATGCAATGCAGTTGCACTGTTTGAATACCAGAAGTCCTAATCTGTGCAACCCATAGACTTAATATATATATTTTACAATAAGCAAGCAAGAATATAATTAATTTTTAATGCAGTAGTGGTTGGGTATTAAGAACTTTTTGCATTTTTTCTGTCATGCTCCTGAGTGAACCCCAGTGAGTAATTTACATTCTATAAAATTTGAACGTCTCTGCCAGGACCTGCACACCTAATCTCATGTCATTTGTTACACAGTAAGTCAGCAAAGTGTGTGAGAAGAGACATTTTTTGTTTACATCCTGGATGGCTGACTGCAACAAACAAAGGTTTGGCTTAGCGTCACTAAAAAAGATAAGGACACAGCAAAATGCAACACCTGCATAATTTGTCCAAGGGAAGAAGCAGCTAGAATATAACAAAGTTGGAAACGAGATTCCTTAAGACCAGGACTTCGATAAAATTGTGCTGAACTGAACTATACTGTGACAATATATTGTGTATTGCTGTTCAGCCTAAAAATCAAGATAAACTGTAATGTGAGATAAAAATAGAGATAAACTTAACAAACGGTTATGTGACCACTTTATAATGATTATAAATAAAAATAATAAAAAATTAAACTCTCTTTTTTTTTATTAGCCTTTGAACAGCAGCATTCCTATGCATCTGTGATCTACAGAGACATTTGGTTTTAAGAAACTGGGCATTTTAGCCGACTTTGGAGCTCTATTTCTGCTTTGTAGCTTATTCTGGTCCTGTCTATCATGTTCAAAGTCCCGAGGTCAGACTCTTTGTTCATTCAATCAAAATTTTTGTGAGAATTTATAAATGTTTGTTTACACTTAAGACATGGTGAACATCTCGTACACTTCATTTACAATATTAAACCTCTGTTCATAACCACTTTTAATTTATTTCGATTTATGCGGACAAATGCACAAATGTCTTGCATTGTTTATTGTAAGGAATGAAAAAAGAAGTTCCCCCATTCAATAATCTATACTACTCAAAAAGTTGTAAACATTTTCCCAAAGCGAGCTGATAGGAGCGGGATTATTTAAAATAGCCTTAAATCCAGGCTCAGCCCATTCCATCAAGAAAAAATCAGATACTGCTTATTTTTGCTAATTCAAGCTGGAATTTGCCGTTCACAAGCTCATGCAGTATATACAGTAGGTTGGACTGAAATTATGGCTGCCTGGCAGCAAATGAGAGAGCAGTCAGGAGTAACATGCCATATCCAAACATAACCTATGTTTGTAAAAAGTACTAATAACTGAAATGACGACAATCACATAACTCACATAAAGTAATTTCAGTGTAACGACTTCTCTGGGCCCAGGGTCATCCGAGATACACCAAAAGACAGTGGAAATGTGTCCTGTGGTCAGAAAGGTTCACATTTCAGCTTGATTTTGGATGTTTGCCATCTAGACTGTTGGGGGAAAAAAATGGTAGCTTAAAGAAGCGTGTTTTCCAGCAGGTGCAAGCTGCTAAACTGAGCTGCAAGGTGCAAACTGAGACATAGCACTGTGAAACTATCATGTGCTCTGGATCGTTAAACTGAAAAACAAAAGCTGCTTGCCATACACAAAATAGTTTGCAGTATTTGTTTACATAATTACCTATTACTACATTACATGTTTAATTATGTGCATTGTTAAAAATTAACCACTGAAAGTTTCAGTTTGACCCTGAGCCACACTAAAGCACCTTTATAAAATAAATGCGTGCCCTTTAGCTCAGAAACAGCAAGACACAGACAGCACTCTGGAACAAAGTTCAAGTGATGGAATCACAACACTGGGAGCTTTTTTACCAAAAGTAAATCACAAATATGGCACAAAACAGGATTTTAAAATAGGTGAACATTCTGGCTTTGTGAAAGGTAAATGAAATGACTTGAATTAACAGCATTTCTTTAATGAAGCAGAAGAAAATATTATGGATTCACTTAATGTTGTGAGGTAAAACAAATGTAATCCTCAACAGAAAAATACACTTAGTACTTTGTTGCTGAAGTAAATTATATAAAATATTAAATATACAGCTGTGTAATGCATGTGTGACGCTGGATAGAGTTGGCGTGCAACTTCTTCATTCCGAAGATGTTCCCAAATTTGGGAATTGGAAAAGTGGTGCATGAAAGGTTAACTGGAACTGACCAGAGGAGGGAGCACAGCCACTGTTACTGAAGCCTTTCTCATAACCCCGAACTGATCCTCTTTTGATATTTTGGCGTCTAGAGTTATGGTCATCACGCCATTCATTAAAACACATCAGTTATGGAGTATGTGCAGTATAAAGTGTAGACATACAGAGCCAAACATCACTTTGTACAAACTCTAAAAGTCATGATGGAAATCAGTAGAGATTTCCTAATATGATGCTGCAACATTGTTTGTTTAAAAATGGCTATAAGCCAACTCATTGCATTTTGATGTGTGTGTATATATATATATATATATATACACACAAATTTGTGAAAGTCTTGCATTTCTTACGTAAGTCGTACACAATAGGCCAAGTGGCAGGCATGCGAGTTGTTGCCAAGGGTTCTTGGTATACTACTTAGTATGAGTGGCCTTTAATAAACCTCAGTGCCGTTTTATGCATTTACATGTCAGTTTAGAAATATAATGCATCATTTACTCTTTCATAACTAACCGTATTTTTACTGTAACAGAACAATTCAAATGAAATCAAATACAATTTTACTACAGATTTGTCCTGATATTTTTATGAAGACATATTTATGTACAAATGGTATTACTTGGCAGATCACAAACTCGTGTACTATTAGGGGAAATATTTTTTCGCTGATTTATTTTCGCTGAACTGATCCTTAATCATTTGCAGCTGCAAAATAAATTCATTAATGAGAGCAGATCTATTGATTACGTTTAAATACAATTTTGCTGCAGATTTATCCTGATATTTTATGAAAACATATTTATGTACAAATTATATTACTTGGCAGATCAAAAACTAATATGTGCGATTAGGGGAAATTGGGTTTATTTTGGCTGAACTGATCCTTAATCATATGCAGCTGCAAAATAAATTCATTAATGTGAACAGATGTATTTATTCAGTTTCTTCGATTCAGTGCGATTCAGTGGTATCCATTCCAAGTACAGAGCTGTTGCAAGTGCTGAAAATGTGATGCATTTAGACTAGATTTGCATTCATTTGTTTGTCAGAAGCATTTATTCAAACCAAGGGAAAACTGTACCAGGATAAGAGCACAGCTGTGCAGTTGAAGGTTAAGGGGCCAGGCAGCGCTGACTGGCAGTCCCGGCGTTTGAAGTCATACTTCTGATCAATTGCTGGGATCACTGTGAATGGTGCAGAAAGCACAGCAACAGGTGCAGAATAATTGTAGGCAGCACGAGCAGCCTCTACAGCATGAGAAGGTGTATTTGGTAACGCTGGAAATTATTCCTGAATGTTGGAGTAAGGGATAATAAGGCAGAGAGAGACACGTCTTAATACAAAGATAATCTAATGTCAGCACTGGAGAGCTGAAGGTGCCATGGTCTCAAATGTACTGTTAACCGATGGAACCAGCAACTGATCTTGTATCGCTGGGCTTGAAGAATCATTTTATTTGCATTGTTTGAGAGCTGTTGCGTAACATGATCAATCAGTTTTTTCTGCTCGATTTCAAATCAAACCCTTCTAAAAGGTGCTTGCGGTAAAGCTGGAAGTGATTGCTGTAAGTGAGGCTCATCGATCAGCGTAAGGCTGCAATTAGATCTGTAATGTTTGTTGGCATTGTGTTGTGGCATTCGCAGCCTCTGGGCATTGGAACTGCTGCCAGCTTCCTATCAATATGAAAACGGAGCACAAAATGCTCACAGATTGCTGTGTGTTAACCTCTGTCCTGATCTTGAAGTTATTTGGGAGAGAGGAGAAATCAGGCATGCTAGGGCCGGAGCAGTCTGAGCAATTCACGGTATGATAATTGATAGTCTCAGAACCTCACTACTTCTTAGTTTGGACTTGTTATGAAGCTCACTCTTAGCCTTCTGCAACTTATTAAAACCAATTTGAAATAATCTTTTCTCAGATTTGCACTCTTTTATAAATGTAACCCAGCAACAGGATTTTTTCACGTTTTCCTTATTGAATTGAGTAGAGAGTTAAGAATGAGAGTTAGCCTAAATAAAAAAAACTGAGGAAACTAAATGGAATAGTTTATATTATGGATTTATGATACGTATTATTATTATTATTATACAACATTTGTTTAATATTTAAACTTTAGCATGTAAACTTATATTTGTAATTTATCTCCATTGCTCACATTACTACACGTCTGATCTGTATCAGTATTTAACTTTTCATATCTTTGTTGGTGGCTGTTTTTCATTTCCGCATTATTAATGAGCGACACCTGATCTGACGCAGACCATTAGTACTGTGGGAAACTTTTGTTGGCTCTCCCTCTCTACCAGCTTCCTTGTGTCTTCTCATTTTTTTAAATAATCTAATCTAATCTGATTGTGGAGAATGTGAATCGTATGCAGCAGCACAATCCACACACCCATCAAATGCTATGTGTTGGGCACCCAGTTAATATTTCATTACTCACACAAGCATGACCACATGAAGTTTTAACTTGCATGCTCTCAAAAATGATTGCATTTTTGTCCTTCCCTTATCCCACTTATAGTGATCAGGTAAGAAGACCAAGCTGCCACCACTCGGCCCTGGATCGAGGCCCTAAACCCTCAACCGCTCAGTTGTATAAATGAGATTAATGTAAAACGCTCTGGATAAGACTGTTTGCTAAATGCTGTGAATGTAAGTTTATGACCTTTAGTACCTGGCCACCTGAAGAGATCCAGACAGGCCTCCAAAGGAAAGCTTGGCCTGACCTTTTAAGCCTCCAAAGCCTGGACCTCTCAAAGCTAAAACTGCAGTAAGGCTTCTTCAAAGTCTCTTAACATAGCCTCTACCACCAACAAAAAGCTAATGATGGTTCTCAGTCAAAAAAAAGTCTGGAGCCAAAAACCTAGTGATGTCAGGGGTTTCATCTCCTGGGCAACTTGCACAAGGTACTTGCACAAGTTAAATGGTCACTATTCAACTAACATTAACTTATCAACAGAAAGCCAGGTCTCTAAAACATTAGAGTGAATTAGATTGAAATACGGTTACTTAATTTGAGGCCACAGAAATGCCAGACCCCATAATCTGGGCCTCTGAAAGAGAGCTTGGCCTCTTGAGCTGGGCCTCTCTTAAATCTGATTTGCTGAATGTGAGATAATGCTGAAGCACCTTCGCTGAAAGTTGGGTCTGGACTCAAGCTTCTTAAAGCAGGTCTCTTAGAGCCAGCTATCTAATAAACAGCCCCTTAGTGGAGCTTTCCAAAATCCAGGCCCCTGAATCCAGAGCTAAAAAGTTGTTGTGGAGAATCTCTGGACTCTCTCATGAGGTGAAAACATTGTTCCTTTCACTGAATCATGCTTTCATTTGGCCTTTTGGATTTTGTTCAGCAGGTTTTTGGCCTTGCTTGGAGAGTTTGTATCTTTCTAACTGTCAGGGTGTATTCCTGGCTGCATTGTCATAATCACTGTAAAGTCTTGACAGGTTTATAGTCACTCCAGGTTACTGAGAGGTGAGGATTGTGGAGAGATTATTTAGGTCTATTGTGAAGCTCGTTACTAAGGCAGGCAGTGGAAAGCAGTCATGTCCAGCCCTCTTCACAGAGCCTTTATGAAAGTATGCCAGGGGTTAGCAGGTAGAACACGAGTGATAGATCAGAACTCATGAGCTCATTAAGCTGCTATGAAAAGCAAACACTCTGTCTTCCTCTGGTCCAATGTAGACAATTGTCTTGCCATGAAAATATTGTATTTTGATTAAGATTTAGTGTTCATTATAAAGTGAAATGTGTTCTAATTAGTAGCCAATATAGTTTTTCACTGAACAAATTAGTTCTAGTCACATGATTTGGCATGGGTCTGAAGGCCTGCCTTAATTTCTGCTTGATTTCTTTCCCCTATTTGCTGGTTTTAAACCTAACACTGTATGTGCTCTGAAAATGTTACAGTTCATTGGTATTGGTGTGAAACTATGACACTGTGGCATTATCATCACAGAATCATCACTGCACTTCAATAAATGTTTAGTGCAGCTTATAACATTTTTTTTAAGGATTAAGTACCGTGCTGGGCAAAATACCATATCATGATTCTCAAAGACATGCCCAGACAGTCAACTGCAGAATTATTGGGCCTCTCTGTGAAAGTTAAAATGACTAACAAATGCACAGAGCAGTGTCTTTCAGCTTACACATGTGGGGATGTTGCATAGTTTTCTTTAAACATTTAACATAAACTGTTTCCTTAAATAATGCATTTTTTTCTGTCAAACACACAAAGTTTCATAATTATTGGATTTCCTACAAATTATATGTAAAAAAAAAAAAATAATAAAATCCTCCTTAAAATCTAACATGGTTATAGACACTTCCTGGACTTCCTTTTCCACGCTTAACATTTCAAGGTTCTTTACTTCCTGAGTAGAGCTTCATAGCACCCCAGCAAAAACACTGAGTATCTGGATAGGTAAGCATGTGTAAGTGATGCAGGAAATCATTTCAGCCAGTGGAGCAGTTTCTGTGATATTAGGACGGAGCAGCTCAGCAGGGGATCCCTGGCAGCTTCCACCTGGGAATGGTGATGGTAGTATGTGTTAACATTTTCCTGCACAAAGCCCAGGTCTCACTGTATGTCTGTTGCTGGGATTGGACTTAACATGCATTTATGTATTTCAGAGGTGGACGTGGCCATGTCATCCTCCCTGGGACGGATAGTAGCCTCAGGTATAGGTACTCTGATTTCTTCAAGAGCTTTGGGCTAAATGAAGTCTCAGTGGTAGGGGGATTAGCATAACTGCACATCTAGCCTGGTTTGATGTCTCCGAAACGTGGGATCAGCATGGCTTCCACCTGGACACACTCATTCTGCATCATTACTTGGAAATCTTGACATTTTGCCTGCTTCTCTTTTTCAATAAGACCATATCCCTGTTTTTACATAGTGTTTGCTTTTAGAGTTCAGAGGAAACTATATGTTTTCTGTCAGGTTGTGCTACTTTAGCTCGCTAGCACATATAAGTGTTAATGAGAAGAGAAGAGAGAAGCAGCTGTTAAACAAAAGAGCTTACATTAGATTTGTAAATGGAGAAATGGAGAACCAGTTCTATCTGACTTATAAACACTGAACTGAATTATGCGATTGGCTGGGTATAGGCAATGCAGGCCAAAATAGAAAATAAATAACTAAAGATGATGGATTTCCTTTTCCGAGGTGCTCCCCAAGTATGTTGCCTACCTATGCAGCCTCCTCTATAATGGAACATAATGGTGATATTGGACAGCTCCATGATAACAAATACTGTTTATCACGGTAATGCTGTCATCACCACTCTTTTGTTTAGAGATACAGAATTTAATACAGTTTAAACAGTTTATCAGAAAGCATTACTGACTACCTGGAGGAGCAGGTATGCTGAATTCTGTAGCAAGGTTGGTGTCACTGGTATAAGGGACATGGACATTGTACACACATCAACACTAAGCCAAATTCTGTCCAAGCAAATGAATCAGCTAATATTCTGTTTAATGCATCTTGAAAGTATTCAGTCAGAGTGGAAGCATGCGAGTCCTCATGGTGATCAAACCAGGCTGTTTGATGTTTATTACTCATTCATATGACATATTTTATATATTTTATATATGCAGTACTGTGCAAAACCACTGGCACATGCAAGGAAATGACGTAACAATATGAAGATCAGTAAACAATAATAAAAAAAGGAAGTTGGTTTTTGGTGTGAAACCCCTTTAGTTAAAAAAAACCCAGTAGTTTCAGGTTTGTGCAGTTTAGTAAGGAAATTAGCTAGAAATTAGCTTGGGGAATCTATTGCAGTTCATCTGGAGACTCTGTCAGTCATACCTGCTTTTCTTTTTCATTCAAAGCCCATTTGGTCTTATTTGGTTGTTGTTCAGACTACACATTGCAGAGTCATAAAATAAACATTTATAACAAAATGTGCTATAGATAGATAGATAGATAGATAGATGGATGGAGACTTTTGCACAGTACTGTATGTCAAAAACTATGAGCACCCATTTTATAGATATTTTAGCCCCGGTTTTGAGCACATTTCACAATCTAGACTGTAACTTATACACTCCTAATACATAGTGTTTCCTGTTGTGGCCTCTTATCTAACATGACAAAAGAACCCATTGTTTTGGGAATCATGTTGAAGGCTATGTTTACCCTGTCAGCTCAAATCCAATTTATCTGCACATCCAACTCGAATCCAATCATATATAGCAGGTCTGAACAGCCTGACTTACTATTATTATAAATCCAGTTCAAGTCCCATGTGTATGTGGTTTACAATTCTATTATTTTTGCTAATCCTTTTGACTTTCATCACGTAACGGTCACATTTGCATCTCATGGAGCACACGCCTTGCTGGAAAGTGTTAGTGTCAGCGATGGCTGCAAAAAATAAATCGTCTCTGACTTGCTCCACTTCGCCCTGTTGACAGTAAGCAAGCCCGTTTCATTACCTTCCATTCTGTTTACGACAACTACTTCTGCTTTCGGGTGCAGTGCACTGTTTCACACACACAAACAGTCATTCAAAATTGAAGAGAGTTCAGACTAAATGAAAGTGTTAAATATATAAACAGATATTATATTTTCATTACTGCTTCCACTACTTAAATTCGCAGTCTTATTACTATAGAAACCAATGTTGTTGAGACGAGAAACGAGGCTTGACCGTTAGACACACAGATCAGAACTGATCACTTGCGAGATATAATGTGGCCAGTCGATCACGAAGATCAGATTCCGCTCGGACATGCACATACATTGGATTTGGACTGACGTTGTGAACAAAGATAATAGCATTTGTTTAACAAAGCTGAGATTAAAAGCATTTCTTATGAATTCTGACTTTTGGGCCTAGTCATATTACTGTTTTGTTTGTTACTGTTTTGGATTAAAAAAAGAAAAGTCTAAGTTAACAGCCCCCCCGAACACTGTGACACATTAAACTGCCAGAAACACAAGCTCTGCTCGCCTGGTTACAAAGCTGCTTACAGTGCTTCTGTCCCAGTTCTGACCATTCTTTAATGATTTATTAATAAACTACCATTTTTACAGGTCACCTTGAAGGATTTGTCTCATAGTTCCAAATCTGAAATTGTGTTTTTATTTATTTATTTATTTATTTATTTACTGAAGTTTAGTTTGAAATGTTTAGTCCGTTTGTTTAATGCTTTGCCTATGCACATTTGATTTGTCAAAGTGCCCACTCCACCTCTACGTAGTGCAGTTTTTTTTAGCAGTGCATGTTTAAATAGAATGACATTGGCTGGCATGTTTTTTGGGCTAGCTTTGTTTCTCTTCTACATGGAGAGAGGACATAATGGCATAGCTACTGATTTTCCCAGCTGCCACTCATTCACTAGATGACTGACAGAAGCACAGTGAGACAAATCCTGCTCTAGTTCTCAGTTCATAGCAATCACGGTGCGCAGACGCTAAATGGCTCAAACCTCTCAACGCCAGCAGCAGCCTTGCCCTTGCCTCTTTTTCTTCCCCTCCTGTCCAGCTGCTTACACTTGGGGTTGCATGTGCTTAAAATGTACGCTTTCTAAACATTATTGTGGGTTGTATTTCATGTGCTTTAGGGTTTTGAAATGTGAAGTATAAACTGTTATAATACAGGGTGTCCATAAAGGCTATATACATAGGAAAACTTAACACACTCGTATTATATTTTATATTATATTATATTTGGTATATATTTGTGAATGTTCTGTAATGAATAATTGTAAATAAAGTTATATTTAGATACAATTCCCCATTTTCTTTATGTATGGTGACTTTTGGGACACCTTGTAGAATTGTTGTTATTGCTATTATATATGGTTATGGATTATTATTATTATTGCATATGTATTCCATTGTATATTACAGAATTGCTTTGTATATAGTAGTATGCAGCTCATAAATGTTTCAGTCTTTTTTTACTTTCTTATTCTGACTTTTACTGTCTTATGGTCATGTTTTCTCCCCTTCTTCTCCCCTGTCTCATATGCTTTTGTCTTTCTTTTCTGTGTAAAGCAATTCATGTCTTGTAGGGTTTTATTCCTCTTATACCACCGTTAGCCAATACTAATCATTTTTATCGTTTACATTAGCTGAGTTTGTGCTAAAGAAATTGTGCTTGGGGATTATTTTGGAGTGTTACACAATGGGATTCTAAGAGTAGTTGCTACTTGAGCATAATCATGAGTGTGATCTTACTTTTTCATGAAACCAGTAACCAGCATATCAGAAGCAGCATGACCAAGTATTTTGTTTATTTTTGCTCCATCAACCAAAATAGTTGCCACACCTGGACAGAGTTGCCCTTAGTAGATTTAGTAAGCTCTTCTAATTCTTCAGTGTCTTGCTGCTGCTGCTGATAATAATAATAATAATAATAATAATAAGACGACAATAATAAAGAAGAAGAAGGATAGTGCCTTTGTTCTTTAACAAGGTCAAATACAAAAGCACTTTTGTATTTAAAATGATTTGAAATATTTAAATACGAATTGTCAAAAGGTTTACATTATTTTCCTCACAGTAAAACGTCAGTGTTGAATTACCACGCAGAGAGGATGTATATATCCCAAATGCACTGAGCTTTTGTTATGCTCTTATAACTTTCTGTAAACATTTCTATGTGTGTGTGCAGTGGCATCAAGTAGCCTATAATTTCTACATTTTTTGGTGAAATGTTTTCCTGGTTCATGTTGACTTTAACCTTAAGAAATTTGTCCCTGTTAAGCTTTAATTTATTGTATACATTTATTGTTCATGGACGAAATGCATAACTCTTAGGTCCAGTTTAAGCTGCTGGTACACAGCAGTTGGATTAATGCTTGTTTGTTCTGAGCTTACATTCTCATGTCATTGTTTTTCTAAAACAAACTGGATTCACTTCCTGTGTTTCAGGAAGTTTTCAGGGTAGCTGTCTATTTATAAGAATGCTGAAAGCTTCAATGGGAAGCTGTGCAGAGATATTGGAGCATGATGACATTGCATGTCTTGCTGTGCACTAACTAAGCATTCACATGTCATGCCTTCCCCTCTTAACCACTGCTGGGATAAAGAAGTCCCATAATCCTCCTGCTTTGTTTTTCCCCAGGCACTCTGAATGTTAAAAAAAATAATGCTTTTTTGCACTAACTCTGCATTCTCTTTTCTCTTTCAGCTATACTTTGCTGATCAGTTTTGTTTGTTTTCTCTTTAGTGTATGACAAGCTGGGATTCCTCATTAAACCTGAAGGAAGACTGTAAGTAACAACTTGTGTGACTGTATATCTCTAATGCTAAATAAAAACGTTATTACTTTCTTATTTAAATTCAACATGTCAACGGTCTAAGTTTAAGTGTGACTAAAGAGATGACGTGAACAGAGTTGGAGACAGATTGTGTTTGAAATGGTGACATAGCAAGTGTGTGTTTCAGTCTCTGTGTGACTGTGTGTGTTTGACTCTGATTACAGAACTAGATAACAAATGAACTCATTCCACATGTGAGGCCACATGGTGACCATACTGGTTCTTCTCTCTGCTCTGTGAAATGAAAACTCACAAACTAATGTCAGTTAAGGCCTCCTCATACTTAATGCAGATACAGTGTGTGCGTGAAGACAAAACCACAGTCATGTACTTACAAAATGCATACTCTCTGTGCATACTCTCTGCAGTTGCATGTTGCTCATCATGTATGAATGTTCCAAACACAGGCTCGGCGTATGGCACTTAGCCTGTACCCCTAATTGCTCTGCCAGCCAACCATTGTCTCCACATGAAGTATGCTGCGGCCTTTACTCTCAAAACTTTAAGCAACAAAATGCATTTTGTGTATTCTTATGGATGTAATGTCTCACATTTCAAGCTGCCGAGTGGCAAAAAATGTTCACCCTATTATCCAGACATCACAAATTCAAATCCCAACAATGCCAAACTGACTGTGCTTTTAGAGTGGGAGAGGTTGTATGCTCCCTCTACTATCAATCACAATGACAACAGGCAGTCGTGGGCATCTCTTTGCTTATGTATGCAGAAAGGGGTGGATACTGATTTCCTCAAGGTATCTTATGCCACAGTCTCTAATACACTGTATGACCAAAAGTATGTAGACACCTGACCATAACATTTGTGTATGTCGAACATCCCGTTCCAGATTTAGTCCCAGTTTGCAGAAGAGCAGTAGAAAGGTCAGGCAATTGTACCGGGAAAGGAATCCTGGGGCTTAGTCAGTGTTTCAATTCAAACTAAAGGTGTGGTGCAGGCCACAGTTCCACACCAACACACAGGACACTGGAACAGGTTTGGGCCTCTTAGTTCCAGTAAAGCAAATTGTAATGCTACAGCATACAGAGACATTCTAGACAAGTACGTGCTTCAAATTTTGTGGCAAAAGTTTGAAAAAAGCTCACGTATGGGTGTGATGTTTAGGTGTCCACAAACATTTGGCCATATATTGTATGCAAAGTGTACTTAACTTCAGGACCAACCTTCTGATTTTTCACATAATTTCTCCAACTAATCCAAATCCTTTTCCTTTAGAAGAGCTTTAAGTAACTAAAACCACTGAAAATTACAAGCACTTGTTTAGGCAGCCTGACCTCTAACAACCCCTAATATATCTCTTTTTAGATCTTGGCTGGTTGTTTATTTGAGCAGTACAGAGCTATGTAGATTATAAATGAAGCAGTTGAGTAGGTTTTGTGCATGACGTTGCTGATAAATTAGCTACTACTTTTTCCTCTCGATTTCTGATTTTATTTCTGCATTCTTTCTTTACAATCCTCCATGGGAGGTCTCTTAGGGCCAAAGAAAAATGTGATGTCCCTTGTGAGGTCCACCTGTACAAATGCTGTCCATCAACAAGTTGTCTTATAGCACTGGGCTTGGCTGAGTATTAATGGAGAGACCTTGTTTGAATCAGCAGACGTACAGGACAGCCAATACAAAATAAACAGTACCTCACCCACTCAGGCTTTATTATTGTAGACACAGTACCAATTAGAGGAGAGGGACTGTGGGAACATGTTGCAGCTGGTTCCTCTGTACTCAGGTCTCATTTGACCCTAAAACCCTTAGTGTGTGAGTGAAAGAAAAAGCATTTACTTTATTATTTCACTAGAGGTTTAGTGCATGATCTGTGTATCATTTTTAGAAATCGGTTCTCAGATGAAGGTTTAGCTCTACGAAGGTTTGAATCAGCCATGTACAATGCAGTTTATCATTAGTCAATAATCATTGTTTATTATAGCCTAGAGTCTATGTTCTTTATAGTCTGTAGAACATTATCTTTATAGGCTCTAGGCAGTGATCTTTATGGTCTACTGGTCATGTTGATTGTAGTCTAAAGGGTATGTTTGTTATAGTCTATTGACCATGTTCTTTATAGACTGCTGGCCAAGTTTCTTATAATCTGTAGTCCATGACCTTTATAGTGTATTGCCCATGTTCTTTATAATCCATAGACC
This sequence comes from Hassar affinis, assembly GCA_025674545.1. Classification (NCBI taxonomy): domain Eukaryota; kingdom Metazoa; phylum Chordata; class Actinopteri; order Siluriformes; family Doradidae; genus Hassar; species Hassar affinis. The sequence goes on along the minus strand of JAOVYV010000016.1, from coordinate 14,563,052 downwards.
ACGTTTGTTGTAATCTGTAGTCCATGTTTGTTATAGTACATAGGCAATGGTCATTGTCTATCAACATTCCTTATAGTCTGTGGCCCTGCTCATAATGGTATATATACCATATGGTGCTGTTTTGCCAACATACAGCACTAGCTTTTCATGAGATGAGACCTCATAGGTGATGCATTAAAGCCACTACTTGCTAGTTACATGGGAGGAGCAGCTAATTATTTGTGTATCTCAATATCCGGGGTTGTTTCATTTGTCATGCACCCAGTTCTTGTCCTCTGTGTTTTCTCCCGTTTTCTTCAAAGGATTGATGTTTGATGCTTAGCTAGATTTGGAAACAAGCAGAATGACTGCATTCATGCTGTGTTTTCAAACATGTCTTACTGATGTAGCAGTGCTTACACATTGTGATTAAAATGCTTAACATGTGTATGGTCTGCCTACCATTAAAACACAAAAGCTAAAATGATCCTCGAGCCAGTTGGCATATAAATCCAGAATGACTGACAATCCCATCACTTTCCACCCATCTCTGTTCGGTAAAGTTTTAGCCAGTGCACTCGTCTCTGCAGGTTTTCTTGCTTGAAAGATGTGAAAGCAGATTCTATATATAGACCTTTAGCTAAAATGGTAAGTAAGTAAATAAATAAATAAAAGTTTTAATATTCCATCCCAAATAACTTGATATTGCATGAGAAAAACATGTTTGATTTTAATGATTATAAAAGAGAATCATTAGTAGAATCAAAGACTTCAGTGTGGGCCATAACCTCATTAATTCTGCACAAGGGGGAAAGTTGATGTTTTTAGAAACAATACAAGCTTGTCAGCTATTCAGTCAGGAATTGTTTGTTTCAGACTCGACTTGTTTAAAGTTTTCAAGCTGCTTTCTGTGCTAGAGAACTTTGTTCTTATGTGCAAACATTAAAATAAAGTAGCACCTACACAGTTGAGTTAAGAACACAGTTGTTGCCCCGGTTAGCACTCAAGTAGACTAGTAGCAATAAAGGTTTAAAATAAAGCCCTTACAGCACCTTTAAGCTAGAAGAATGCAGAAGACTCATTCTGCCAAGTGTGCTGTGCTGCTCTGTGATGCAGCATGAGCAGAAGTTCAAAATACGTTGTGGTTGACTGACTTCATATGTCTGACGCATGTTAAAAACCTAGATAGAAAGTGAGGGAACAGCTGTTTATAGCTGACCGTAAACTGTTTATAGCTTATAACGTATGCTCTGTTAACTAATGCAGTAAAGTTAATGTAAATCTTCATCAATACTTTTCAATGAGGAATTTGTCATCTGCAAAGATTTTGCCACGTTGTGCCGTTTTGCTCTCAGTAACAGTAGTTTATTTATAAATAAATATTTGCAATAGTTTAAAATAGTAATGCCTGTATGATCCTGAACTTGCTTGACCTACCATCATTACCTCCTTCTATTCCTGTAGTGAATGTCATTGAAGTCTAATAACATGTTTTTAATATCTTCGTTGTTCCATGATGCTTTTTAATGTCAGTAGGAGCTTGAAGGTTTATGAACATAGTGATACTGAGTAAGCAGGATGTGTCATTTGTGCAGTGGTTTCAGAAGGCTTAAACTTTATTTATCTCTGTTTTCCTTCTTCTGTCGTGTGTGTTTTTGCAGGTCGCGGGAGCTAGAGTATATGTATGGAAATCTGAGTAAAGGAGACTGTAAGCCCGGCTATTCGCAAGCGAAGATGACTTCAATCTATCCAAAGCAAGTTTGTGGTGTTTTTTTTAGTCTGTTTGATTTTTTTTATAGAATGCATTAGTATGAGCCACACCTGCAGAAACGCAGGTTTACACTTGTTGCTTGTTTTTCTGAGGTTACCGTTTGATACGCAGCAACACCCACACACAAAGCGAGCAGTATGAGTTCCTGAAGCATGTGCAGCAGAGTCATAAAATACTCAGACCACTTTTACTTGTTGCACACTTTGTGTTGTCGATTGGATTGGATTGGATATAATTGCCACTTTTTTCCATCAACCTACCCTTCATCGCCCATAACAGCGATTTTCAAAAATTAATTAAGAATCCAAAAACTGAAATCTCTTATTCACAAATGCGTTCATCCACTGTGCATCCACATTGCTTTAATTCTCCCTGAGTCATGTCTAAAACCCAACTGGATTCCAAATGCTGCAGTTTGAATTGATTAGACTTCATTTGGAAAGGGTGAGGAGATCGTATTCCACATAACGGTTTCCAGGAGGCACAGAAACACACATGGCCACCACAATTAAATAAATACATAATGGATTGACGTTATGGGTAAGCAATATGGCCAAAACCCGTATCATACTATATTTAGAAAAAATGATCATATAATTACTAGTGCTGTCAAGTTAATGCATTAATGAACATACTAACGCATTAAAGAATTGATTGCAATTAAAAAAACACTAAAACATTTTATTGCAGGTTAAAAATTTGTCCAGTTGCGTTACTTTACTCGTTTTAGGCTACATTCCAATGACAATAGTCCCTAAGCTGTATCCCTGCTCCCTACACACTGCACAGGGTACAGAATCCCAAGGGCTCTTCATAGGGAATGCAGTCACTAAAACAGCTCTATCTGGAAACGTGCTGCAACGTCATCAATAGCGGACAGCATTGAGGGCGCGCCTTCATTACAGCACTCGACTATATTTAGCATGATAAATAAGACTAATTTTGTATTCTGTAGGCACTTTTGAAATGAATGAAATTCATTTGTCTGTTGTCTGTTCTCGTGAACTTCATGCGCACAGTGCTCTGATCTCTCGTGTTCAGTGTTAGGATCTCCTAGCTCCTTAGCTGTCATAAACATTGATAAAGACTGCAAGGAACAATGGAGAATGAAGAAGTTGTAGCTCTTTTTGGGTGGCTACATTTTTGTATGTTACAACAGTTTAATGTCGACAGAGATGAGACAAGCGACAGATCTGCATAACACTTACGCAAACTCCTATGTACTTTCTAAAATATATTATTTTTGACATACTTTTTTACTTGAACTTTTGAATTCTCATTGTAAACTACTGTTTTACTATATAATATATAATATCTATATCTATCTATATATCTATATATCTATATATATATATTTTTTTTTTTTTTTTGCAAGAATTTGCATTTTGCACCACTGGATCTTAAGAAGGTTCTAAGCAGAGCTTCACAATGCTAAAAGAAGAAATGGGA
>JAOVYV010000016.1:14403814-14415696 GCA_025674545.1 Hassar affinis | reverse complement strand
GAGAGTTCTTTGCCATGAGGTGCCATGTTGAAACTTTCAGTGACCAGTATGAGAGAGTGTGAGAGCTGTACTACAAACTTGAACACACCTGCCCCCTATGCACACCTAAGACCTAGTAGCACTAATGAGTCACATGGCATTTTGGAGGGAAAATGACGAGCATTGCTCAATTTGGGCATTTAGGGGTGTATCTTAGGGGTGTACTCACTTTTGTTATTTTGAGGGAAGAATAAATTTACACTGTTGTATAAGCAGCACACAGTCTACTCTTCATTGTGTCAAAGTGTCATTTTGTCAGTGTTGTCCCATGAAAACATATACTTAAATATCTGCAGAAATTTGAGGGGTGTACTCACTTTTGTGATGCACTGTACATTGAAACTTTTCTTATTTTCATGAAGGGATACAGTAATTCTGGAGGTCCAGTTAAGGTTGTACCAGCATTAAATAGTATTTGTATTTATTTATACGGTTTAGAACAGCTTGGTTTATGGTGATTTATGAAGCATGTTTTGGAGTGTTTGCTGTGCAGCACTAGTAATGTTTCCAGCTCACCAAGTGATGTACAGTGTGAGAGAATGTTTTCCCTACAATGCTATAACTAAAACCTGAGCTAACCTATCCAAAATGAGGAATTTTAAACTTGTGTAAATACAGCCTTCAAATATTTACTTTAGCACCGTAACATGACATTCATTTTCTGTTGCATGTCTGTGTAATCTCTGTGTCAAATAAAACACTTTAGATGATCTACAGATGAAATTGTAACCACTATAACTCAAAACTGTAACTATGTTCACTATGAAAAGAAGTGTGTGAAAGCCACTTGGGGTCACACTGTACAAACACATCATGAGATTTTATTCATCACACTTTTTCTCCTTTTCTCTCTTGATCTTTTTTCTGTCTCTGGATCTGTGTGTGGTTCCTAATTTTCTGCCTCCTGTTGCATGCCATGTGTGGTGTGTGCTCTAACCATGTGCAGGACAACACTGATGCATTGGACAGACAGCTGAACAGGGCCCTGCCTACCCAGGTACAACAGCCACATGTGGCCAGTGGATCTGTTTCATTATTTTAATGTGATGTACAGATTCTCATAAACACCCTGATTGCTACGGGAGAGATTTAACACAGTACTCGCCAAAAGTAGTCTTGTAGTCCTGCATACCTGAATTTATGGAAATATTCGTAGCAGCTTTATTGTCCAAATACCTTTAAATACTTTTCTACCATCAGTGTGATTTCCTCAGTTACTTAATTCAAGAGTACAAAGTTTAATATGGAACTGAAATTTGTGAAAGTATTATTTTTATTTGTATTAGCACGTTCATTTTCATACCAGTTGTATGTCAGTTATGAGATTTTTTGTTATATGACACTGGATATAATTAGCTTTGAACAGAGTGTTTGAAAGAAGGACATTAATAAGTACAGACTAAATGAATGTTGATAAATGTAGTCAGTAAATTGTTTTGTGCAGAATTTAATTTTAATGAAGAAACACAGCTAATTTAAATTAATTTCAATTTGATATGTAATGTTCAGAGCAACCCAGAAAATTACAATAAAACTTGAGTGAAAAAAACATGAGTGAATTAGAGTAATGAGCTGGTTGAGTATTTTCAGGACAATATTCTATATATGGCATGTGCAAGAATCCTTGTGTGCTGAGTGTAACTGAATACAATTTAACTCATGCCTGTTTACAATTCCATGCATGGTTTGCTATGTATTTTAACTCTACTGCATGTTTTTACAGTTTTGTAACCAAATGTGTGTATTATTCCACATGTAGACAATCATTGTCTTGCATTCCTCACTAGAAATTGCAGATGGAAAAACTACCTCACCACAGTCCCCACCATTGCCGCTTCACACATCTATTCATACACCAACTGATTCCTCATCTGCCACAAGTTCTAGTCGAAGTTTTACACTAGACCGCTCCAAATCTGCTCCAGCCTCCATTAGCCCGAGCCTGCCATCAGAGGCATCAGAGGCTTCCATCAGAGGCATCCTTCTGTCCCAGGGAGAAACAAAGTCACAACCATCTGACACCCAGGGCATGACTGAACACCACCCAGCGTCTGCTTCGTCCTTGTCTGTAAAAATGGAGGAATCTCCTCATAGTCCTTCCCATGGGCAGATTGATGGTTTCCAATCTCAGTCAACAGCATCACCCATTCTCCCTGCTCAGGAACCATTTTCTAGTACTGTGTCAAATGATAATAAAGGGACTAAATTTGTACTTTGTAGAAAGTCTGTCTCAGAGTTCGATGCAGAGGAAGGCATTACCTTACAACAAAGAGAAGAACCTGATACCCAGACTGGCTCCCAGAATGATGTTTGCCTTCAGGAAGTAGACATGGCAGATTCTATTGATACAAAAATAACCAGTGCTCACATTCCTGAAAACTCCCAAGAAAACAAGCAAGACAACATAACGACAGATGATGTAAATGGTCAAGCAAATCAACCTTCAGACTTGATGAATCCCCTTGACCTTCCAGGTCCACCTAGCTCGTCTGAAGACCCTCCTGTCCACACAGAATTTGAGAACAGTATGGAAACTACACTTGTTTCAAAGAGTGAAATGACTTCAGAAAGGGACCAGTCAGAGAGCAACAGTATCCCTTCTTTGGCTCAAGCCCTGAAGGAACTTCACAAGCTTCTGATGTCCAACAGTAATGTTCATGCTTGTGCCTGGAACCCTCTATCTGCCACTCATACGACCACCACCCAAAGACCAGACACTGACGAGGTGGACCACAATCCAACAGGAATGGATTATGCAGGTGTCAACCCAGATGTTATTTCATCATCTCACACTGCCACAACCAACAAAACAATGTTTGCCAAATCTGAAGATGATGCTCTAGAAGAAGATGGTACCTTTGAAGGACCAACAATAAGATCCCAAGGACAAGAAGCCAATCAGTCTAATGGGTTTGCAAATATCAGCATTGATGAAGATATGACACAGTTCCCTGAAGGAAATCGGGTGGATGAAAATGGGGAAGGCCTTATGTTGGAGCCGGTGGAAGCACCTCCAGCTGAACCACCTCAGCAGCAGCCCCTGTCTGTAGCAGTCGACTCCTCAGCAGACAATTCCAACTGTGTGCCTGTAGAATCGTCTTATCCATCAATACAAAGTCCTGGGTTGGCTCTTCCCCCTCTTCCAGACTCCATCCAGCCTTCCACACTAACGTTATTGGGACAGTACCCTGCAGAGCACATCCAGAGGATACAAGCAGCGGGGTTCTCGTCTCATGAGGCAGCTGAAGCACTCGAACAGGCTGAAGGCATTGTGGAACTTGCCCTACTGGTGCTGCTGGCCAGGCAGATCACTGTGCCCACTTAGACACATTACAGGCTTATTTGCCACATGACTTGGATTGTGTGCTCTTCTTTTTGATGCCTCTTTACCCTTTATTTGTGCTAAGTTTTGTTTGTCATATTAAATCAGTTTCTATGTTCCCATATCTGTAACAAGCTTTGGAAGAAACTGTCTATGCGTTTTTACAAGAATAGCAGTGATGCCTAAGTTTGTCCTTTTCCCCCTTTTCCATGTTTTCTAGGTTATGAAGGGTTGCTGATTTTAACTGCTGTCTGGTTTAAGTGGGTTTGCATAATGTTATTGATGGCTACTTATGTGCAACTTGTCCTTTTGACATGCAAAGACATGAAAATCATTTTATTTAGGATGATGATGCCTCCAGTTAGAGGGGATTTGAAGTGAAATGATATTTTAAATTGAGTAGTTTTATGGTTCTTTGTTGACATTTATTCTCTAACTACTGTGGATAACCAAACCTTGCTCTTTAAATAAATTTTGGAAATAAAATTGGGTACTTTTTGAATAGCCAAAAGCAGCTGGACCATCTGTTTTAGGACTTAACCTTTCACACACACCTGGTGTATAGCAACCTAAGAAGAATATTTCTTGTACATAAAGGTTGCTGTATTATGAAAGATGCACACAGGTCCCCAGGGACATGTTAAGCCTAAACCTAGATGAAGAGTAGTGCTGATGAATGATTATGGGTAATGCAAGTTAGAACATGCACAGGTTTAATACATGTGCGGGAAGCCGACACAAAAGCAAAATCGCAGACTGGAACACCTTTGCTGAAATTGCAATAATTACCAAATACTGTATCTTTATTTCTGTCTGATTTTCTGTTCATTTTATAGTTGCCAAACCTGCATAACTTGATTGTTGTGTTTTTTTTTTTTGTCATATTTGCTTTTAGACTTTATAAACCATATATTCTCCCCAGAGTTTGTTAGTGTTGAATATCATATCCATTAGTATTTTTTCCAGGCAGAATGAGGTTTTGTGTAATCAATGGGAAATGATCAGCTGTAGGAGGAAGGGAGGTAATACCAGGCAGTCAGGAAACTTATTATATTTCATCACCAGTTATCAATCTTTTATTCGTTCAGGGATTTTTGCAATAGTATTTGATTCTATTTTCTGTTGATATAAAATATCATCTTAGTATAGTTTGGTGTGAAATTATAAATAAAATAAAAATTCAGTGGTAGGGACTGGAGGCCTGTTTGGGTTTCGGTATTGTTTTGTCATCAGAGCACGGAATTACATGACATTTGATGATTTGTGTATGATTCAGTTGATTCTCCTGCTATTTTTTCTTTCATGACTCATGATGATGTTTGGTGGAAATCCAGGCTGCTCTGTCTAGCTGTCTTGATTCGCGTGTATGAAAATGGTCATTTTTTTAAAGGTAGTCTCTGACACAGCTGTGTTTAAAAAAATGGATGATTTAGTTTCAACTTGTATACAATAAAAAAAAAAAATAAATAAAGGAAAAAGTGTTTCTTTATAACGCAAGGTGCACGTGTGTTTCTGTGTCACTGTGGAAGAGTAATTGCAGGCAGTGCGCTGAGGTCCCTCAGATAGTAGCTCTGTAGCTAACAGAGGCTGGATTGTGTGCTATTAATCAACGAGCCACAGCCGAGGAGGCAAATCCAGAAGAGTCGTGAGAAACTCGCTGTTAGTCAGCAGTGAAGAGAAGAGCGCTGTGAGCTCCAACTACATGGTAGGTTTTATTCAGTCAGCCCAAAGCACCGGAGCTCCACGTGATAGCCAGCGGTTGTGTTAACCAAACTGCTTAATAAACCTTAACCTTAATGCGAACACCTTCTTTGCTGTGAGCTGTTTTAACACGATCCAAGTGATATTGGATAAAGGCATAAAGACATGGTGTAACGTTGTGTCCCTTCCTCCCTCCCTCAGGCCTGCAGCGATGCTTTAGTTTGTGACTCTCCGAGGTCTGGCATGGATGAACACCGTTTCATAACAACTCAGGAGGTTTTGGGGTATACTGTTTGCCTGTTAACCTTATTTTTCATCCGTACGGCGTTGTTAGGAAGCATTAAATATGAGTGGCAGATTACTCCGAGCCCTTTTGTTTCCTCCATTTAGCGCCTCAGGTGGGATTGCTGAGGCTCTGAGATCAGTGGCGAGAGCAGACACGTGGAGTCTTCCGCGGGTTTTTCTCCAGACTGCATCACTGCTCAGTGTAGAGGATCACAAAGCCTTCCAAACACAGCCAGATTCCCCTGTTCTGGCCTGTGAACGAGATGAGGACAAAGGGTACGAAGGTTCCTGGTCTTTAAGGTTAAAGAATGTTCTTTAAGTGTAATGTTGATCTGTAACCAGTTTGTGCAGATGAGCTACAGCTTTGTGTTCTTCCTGACAGACCTCCTGAAACTGATCATTACACACTCCTGAATCTTTTTAAGCTGACCCCTGATAGACCATGCATTAAAATGAAATTATTTCTGATTAAGTGAAAGCGGACTCTGATAACACACAGTCAACATGCTTCCAGTTTGTTCAGTTGTTAGATGCAGGTTCGAGAACGAGCAATTAAACAAACCAGTTCTCTTTAGCCTTGTCTGAAGTCATAACATTGTATAATCCTATTTTCCAGGCATGGAAAAGCCATGGCATTAAGTAAGTGAATTGAAGATTTTGGAAAAGTAATGAAATTCTGTTTAGCTGTCTGCAAAGCTAATGATTGTTATTGTGCTCTTCCATGGTTTCCATGTTGTGTGTTTCTGCAGAGTGATTGTTTTTGCTTAAATCTGCATAGCCTAACTAGCTTATTATGAAAGGAAAGGAACGGGAAGGGGGTTGTTTTTCATTTAGTAATTAGACTCAACTTGTGGCACTTTATATACGCTTCATTAAGGGTACTTGAAAAGTCATGGAAAAGTTTTGAAATGTTAGTGAAAATGGCTGAGAAGCCTGAAAGCAGGTTTTTAGTGTTGGAACGTATATATTTGAGCCTAATGATTATGGATGATGCATACAGTACTGTACAAAAGTCTTCGGCACCCTGTTGTTTTTAGGTACAACTTTTGTTATTGATGCTTTTTTTTAGTTCTGCATTATTGAGTCAGTACAAAAAGATTTTTTTTTGCATGCAAAACCCAGCAGTCTTCTTTATGCATTTTGTCTGAAAAGTGCTCTGTTGTGTAATGTAATGTTGCTTTTGTTACTGACATACAAACATTTTTGTGTAAAAAAAAAAAAACCATCAATAACCAAAGTTACCTAAAGTTACCTAAACAACAGGGTGCCTCAGAAATTTGTGTAACAAAGTATGAATTTTTTTTTAGTCATTCTGTCCAGCTAACAGACTTTGCACTGGGTCTTTGTGTCTTATGTTATTTAAAGCTGCAGAACCGATACTCAGGACAAAATTCAAGAGGAAACCTTTGAAGTGAAGTTAAAATATATAAAAGGTGGTAAGTGTAAATTTATTTAAAAACAGTATTGTGGAATATTTGTGTTACATTTGGTCTCATTGCATTTGCCCTGTAGCAGTGCCTCTGTATCAGGAGTACTGGCTGAAATGTATGAAGGCTGAATTACAGAAGGCACAGCATAAAAAACTGGCAGATGTTGTGGAATTGCGGTGTCGATATGCCGTGCCCTCTCCTGCTGCATCTTCTGTATCAAGCCCAACAGGGCTGCACGTAGCACCATACGCCTTGTGGCAGCAGCTACCCGAAGTAAAGAGGCAAAACTTGCTGCAAACACTTACAGACAGAGACATTCGCCATCAGGAGGTAGGATTTTATTACAGTCATCTGTCTTCGTTTGGTCATGACCACATGTATAAAAAGTGCTTCATTCCTGCACAGGCCATGTTTGAACTGATTGTGTCCGAGGCTTCGTATCAGAAAAGTCTGCGAGTGGCAGTTGGACTCTTTCAGTCCTCTGCTCAGCTGAAGCAAACTTTAACCCCTGTACAGAATCATGTTTTATTTTCTAACTTGAAGGAGGTCTGCAGGGTCAGTGAGGGGTAAGGACCAAGCAGTTATTAAATCATTTACCATAGATTATGTATTTCATAATGTCAGAAATGTCTCGCAATAACGCGCATCAACTGTACCATTAGATTTCTACAGGATCTGGAGACTCGACTGGGGCAGAATGTGGTGATGTCTAAGGTTGGAGACGTTGTACTGAATCACAAATCAACGCTTCGTAGAGTCTACGTGCCCTATGTCACTAACATGATGTATCAGGAGACCCTTATTGTGAAACTTTTGTTAGTCCTACTCGTTTTGTCTTTTCTTTCATGAATCCTTCTCATATAAGCCATTTCAGTCCAGGCACTACTTCTTGTGTGATGGTTACTGTCTTATGTTTTTCAGACAAGAGAACAGGAAATTTGTGCTGATCTTAAAGAAGCTTGAGAAGGACCCACTTTGCCAAAGACAGACACTCAAGTCTTTCCTGATCCTTCCCTTCCAAAGGATAACAAGATTAAGGCTTATTTTAGAGGTGGGATTTTCCAAACACAAACACACAACACCTTTTTAGAAAATCTCATTAACACCTGGGTAGAAGATCATGGGGATTTTTGTTTTGTTACTGGTTCAGAACATCCTTAAAAGGACCGACGAACACTCCATTGATGTTCCCAACCTGAAGAGTGCAATTGAAGCTGTACGAGAGGTATGCTTTCTAAATTTCTATTATTTTATATCTATAATTCCAAAAGCGCAAAACTTAATCAGACTTTACAAATCTGCTCCAGATTATTTATTTCATCATTTACTTATCATGGTGAGAGTTGCAGTGGCCACAGAGCCTTATCGCCTTATCCTGGGAAGTGCAAGGCTGGAACACACACCAGTCCATCACAACTAATTAATTATCTTCTCTCATGCAGATAGTAGTGGAGTGTGACCGCAATGTCCAGCAAATGAAGCAGACAGAGGAACTGGTTAGCTTGGGAAAGCTTGTGGATTTCGTCAACATCAAGGTCTGAATCGTGATTCAATGCATTTTCCCACCAGAATGTTTTTGCTGTTTTTTTTTTTGTTTTTTTAATTATATTTCTTGTTTCCCATCAGTCAGTACCTTTAATCGTAAGTGGCCGTCATCTGATTCGAGCCGGACCCTTGAAAAAGTTAACGGTCAAGAATAATCAGACCTCGGGCTCCATGGTCTCACGCACAGACATCTACCTGCATCTCTTCAATGACCTCTTACTGCTCTCAGTCAAGAAGTACGACTGCTTTGTGTTCTGTCATACGTATGGAATGAAACAGTATGTAACATGCGGCTATTCGAAAATAATCAGAACATACAAAGCTTTAGAATGCTATAGAATACATACACACACTCAATGAGCACTTTATTAGGAACACTATACACCTGTGCAATTCTTTGTGGCATGGATTCCATAAGAGTTTAGAATTCCTGCAGAATTTTCAGGTGCACTTTCATGCTGAAGAACACTAAACTCATTGTCATGTTCATGAAACCAGTTTGAGATGATGTTTGCTTTGTGACATGGTGCATTATCATGTGTGAAGAAGCCATTACAAGATAGTAAATTCTGTCCATGAAGCGATGCACACGGTCAGCAACAATACTAAAATAGGCCGTGGCTTTCAAGCAATGATTAGTATTAATAGGCCCAAAGTGTGCCAAGAAAAGCTTCCCCACATCATTACACCACCTCCACCAGCCTGGACTGTTGACAGAAGGCAGGTTGGATTCATGCACAATTCTGTGCAGAAATCATGATTCATCAGACCAAGCTACATTTTTCCAGTTTTGGTTGGACCCGAGTCCACTGCAGCCTCAGCTTTCTGTTCTTGGTTGACAGAAGTGGAAGCTGCCATGGCCTTCTGCTGCCGTAGCCCATCAATCTCAAAGTTTGACAAGTTGTACATTCCGAAAATGTAAAGACAGGTTATCAGTTACTGTAGCCTTTCTGTCAGCTCAAACCAGTCTGCCCATTCTTCGTTGACCCCTCTCAACAACAATGCATTTCTCTGATGTTTTTCCTTATTCCACTGTTCTGAGTAAACTCTGTTGTGTGTTAAAATCTCAGGAGATCAGCGATGTATAGAAATACTCAAAGCAGCCAATATGATACTAACAATCATGCTAAGGTCAAAATCACAGAGAACCCCCCAGCCCCCCCACCGCCGCCGCTTCTGATGGCTACCTAAAGCTGCTGTGTCTGCATGACTTCATGAACTGCACTGCTGCCACATGACTGGCTGGTTAGATAATTGCATGAATGAACAGGGGCTGGTTAGATAATTGCATGAATGAACAGGTACAGGTGTTCCAAATAAAGTGCTCAGTGAGGTTAGTGTGTGCTTTTATAGAAAATTAACACCTTTCAACCAGATTTGAGTATTTAAATGCATGCTGGTGTAATGTTTATTACACTTTAATGTTTCTTGTTTTAATGCCCTTTTCTCAGCCGACCCTCTTTTCTCTATCTTGCCTCCATTTATGTATGCCATACCAATACATACGTCAGTGGAAACAGATTCAGTGTACAAGATCATGCAGTGTTTCCTGCCCATGTTCGTGCAGAGGAACTAAAGACTAAGATGTTGGGTCTGCCACCTGATGCCTTTCTGCTCCGTCTCACCCACAACCACTTACGAGCGAACGCTGCTTTCATACTTGCTGCACAGTCACGGTAACTAACTTTTAGTTCTGATCTCGGCTTAAACCCATACGGTCCAGTAACTTTGATCGTTTGTCCAGAACACGACGTTAAAGATGTTTTATGAGCTCTTCAGATATTTGATTTAACTCAAGCCCAATATTTGTCTACAGGACAGAAAGAGAGAGCTGGCTCCAACTTTTCTCCTCACAGCAGAACAGCATCACAGATAATACACAGATCAAGAACACTTAAACATTTTTTAACTTTTTTTTAATCCATTTGTATGACTAAACCTGCTCGGTTGTCAGATCGTATAGATTATAAACTTTAACTTAAACATGAAACATTAATTAAACTAAATAAAGTGTGAGATTTGTAATGAAGTCAGATGTTCACTGTTTTCTTTAAAAGAATCCGTGTGTATCAGAGCTTTAACAATGCTTCACTGGTTGTTTTCTGTTCGGTGTCCAATGATCTTTGCCTCTGGTAGAAAGCTCCATGCTTGTTTGGCAGAAATTGGTCCTCACCTCCTGGGAATAAAAACAAACATATGGATGATTTGTAGCCTTTACAGCCATAATTTGGGACAAATAGTGTATAGTGTTTATCATCACGTTGTGAGTGAGTAATGTGAGTGTGTGCGTGCACATTTATCTACAAATAGCTATTACTAAAATATATTTTAATGTTTTGGAATTTTAGCAGGGTGGAAAAAACACTATTGCCAGGCAGAATTGTATAATGTGGGTTACTTTATATAATAGAAGGTTTGGGAAATGGCCCAAATATTAAAGGGGGGAGCAGGGGTGGCACAATGGTTAAGGTTTTGGTTATTGATTAGGTCACGGGTTCAAGCCCCAGCACCACCAAGCTGCCAATGCTGGGCCCTTAAGCAAGGCCCTTAACCCTCAACTGCGCAGTTGTAGAAATAAGATAAATGTAAGTCACTCTGGAGAAGGGTGTCTGCCAAATGCCATAAATGTAAATGTGTGTGTGTGTTACTATCTGATAAGTGGTGGCTCAGTGGGGAGGCTCTGGGTTACTGATCAGAATGGCAGGAGTTCAAACCACAGCACTGACAAGCTGCCACTGTTGGGCCCTGAAGAAAGGCCCTTAACCATCTAGGGGTGCATGTATAATGGCTGACCCTGTATAGTAGGGTCTTCACTGTGTAGTAATGTGTGTGTGTGTGAGACAAAGGCTTCTCTTCTATTCTGTTCACCAAGTATTATCTAATCTGTTAGATTTTGTTCTCCTGATCTGCATAACAAAAGGTTGGGATACAAAAATACGAAGAGAAAATTTACCCATTAGTCACCAGCCAGTCTCTAACTGAACAAATTCACAGCTGGATAACGATGCAAAGTCCACAAGAATAAATCATTCATCGTTCACTAGCTTCCAGTAACACGGAACAAATAAGTACCATACCTGTTCAGCAAGGAAAAAAAGCTTAAAAAAAACCCCTCATACTTCCTGAATTCTTTTTCTTCTTATATCCCCATATTCTCTCTCTCTCTCTCTCGGTTTGTTTATACCCTCATGCTCTTTCTCTCCTCATCTGGCTACCAGTACCTGTATAATATGACTTCTGACTTCTTCCATGTCTGAACATGGGGAGGAATAGTGTGTACCACAGTATATAAGTTGTAACAAACTTCCTGTGACATCCCTGGCCATTCCCTGACCGGAAATTACTATCCCAGGATACACAGAGTGACTCCCTGCATTTCAGGAGCATCAGATTACAAAGAATTCTTTCTTCTCCGAGTCAGTAATATTGTTTTTCTGTGTGAGCAAAAAAAATAAATAAATAAAAATAAATGCTCTAGATTTAAAGCATATACAGGGGTTAGACAATGAAACTGAAACACCTGTCATTTTAGACCACAATAATTTATTAGTATGGTGTAG
>JAOVYV010000016.1:14322205-14340318 GCA_025674545.1 Hassar affinis | reverse complement strand
CAGAAGTACTGGTGACAAAAAATTAGAAACTGAAATGAAAATCAATGGAAGTGGATGGGAAAAAAGGGTGATAAAAATGAGAGTGGAGGGTAAACGAGTACACAGATCCTTTAGCCTTATACAAGCGCACCAATCCTGACCGTGTCAGACGTTTTAGAGCTGGAACGGTGTCGATATTTTGAAAATTGCGGCAGTTGAAATCCAGACAAAACTACCCCAAATACTCCTGACGGATAACAATAGTGTGATTGCCTACTGCAATCACACTAATTATGCAAGAGTACATGTATTTACTTTCAGGAATACTCAGTAAAATATTAATATTCCAAAATAATACTTAAGTACAGTAACAAAGTACTATCTAGTAATACTCAAGTATGTTCTAGCCTAGTAAATTACTAATACCTTAAAGTAAATTGGTATCATCTTCCTCAGTGTATTTGCATTGAGAATGTACTATAAGGAAACTGGAGAGTAGAAATTAGGGAGATTTATTTCTTACCAAAGAAATGCAAGACGAAGTTGCTGCAACTGTTGCAAAAATAATCAAATTGATTAAACTATACATACAGCTGTATTAATGTTAATATAGTAGTATTCTGTTGTCTTTCCTACTCTGTGTGGTTGTTTTTTCTAAAATGTTACATTTAGCTTCCACATACTCAAAATAGATAGCAGGGATTAAGGTCCTCTCAACGTTTGCGACATCCTTCATATGTCATTTTGCTTGGATATGACTGACACACTGGATGCTGATTTTATTTTCTTCATGCCAGAGACAGTCAGTCTCTCATAAAGCACACATTACTTCTTGTGGAAATGATACTCTTCTCAGCTCTTCATAGCACGAAGAGAGGAAATGTAGTCTGTCAGTTCTGTTTGTTTTGAGAGATTATCTTTTTCTGGCCATATGTCTCAGATTCCCCATACAAGGCTTAGCAATTTGCAGATTGCAAAGAGCTGCAGTGGAGAATTTGTTGCTGCTACAGTGAACTCTGTTGTTTTAAGCAGACTGGTTTTAATAAGATGATGAGGGAAAAGCTATTAGGGTGGAAATGACCCATCGTGATGAATCAGCACTTTGCTTAGCACAATGCAGCCTCCTGAAGGGTGCATGATTACATCTCACCAGGTGACAGTGCGGGTGATTCATTTTGCCTGCCACTTTTTCAGATCAAGACACTAAAACACACCATGTGATGAATATCAACTTATATTAACTGACTTTTGGAGAAGAGAGTGTGCAAATGAGAAATTGCAAAGAAATGAGCTTTCTTATTCTGTGCATCTTGACCTGCAGCCCAGCATTTTTATATGTCCTTGCATCTCAGTACATCAAGGGCACTTTGAGTTCCTTTTTCCTTTGTGATAAGTTTTTGCTAACTAAGAAAAGGAGATAAATAAATTTATTTATTTATTCGAATCTCAAATATAAAAAACTATCACTCAGGTATTCAAACCTAGGGAATTTAGTGTGTAGGTGTTTAGTGCAGTGGTTGACATCATGGGGTCTGTGAAGCACTGGCAGTGGGTCTTTGCCAAAAAAGTTTATGGCAAGGTGCCCTGTACTACAAGACACAGTCTATACGATAACTGCTACAAGTGTGGTAAGATCTTTAATACATGCAAAGATAGTGCTTTGAGTAAAGAATTGAGTTAGTGCTCAGTTAAGTCTTCTTAAAAGAATTTGCACTTCAGTCGGCATTTGAAGACAGCAAGTGATTCCGCTGTTTGGACATTCAAGATGAGTTCATTCCACCACCTTGGTGCCAGGCCAGGGAAAAGTCTGGATGCTTACCTCCCATGCATCCTGGATGATGGTGGGTCATGTTGAGCCATACTTGAGGCCTAAATGGTTCTGGGTACTCATCGGAGTAGCACATTTACTGGAGTAGCAACACCTAGGGAGTAATGTTTGAAGCAGAAAATCTATCAAGGGGAGGAGCCCTGTCCATTGCTGTCTGGGAATAATTAATGAAAGATCTGATATCTCTAGAAAGGTTTAGGCTTACATTGAAAGGCTAAACTGAATACTATAAAATAAATTGGCACAAACAACAATAACAATACTGGGTTTTGAGTTTTCAATGTGTAATATAATGTGTATTTATAAAACAACATAGGATACTTGTTCATGGAAATATGTATTCAATGCTCTGTCTAATTCCGTAGTCACCTATGTACCCCTCCTCCTTTTTTATTTCGTTATTATTTATTTATTTAATTAATTATTTTGTGTATGCATGTACAGTACACAAAAATGTAGATTGTAGCCACTTCTTGTTGTAAAGATTGTTATCCTTAAAAAAATGTAAAAAAAAAAAAATATTTTGTTACCTAGCCAATATTTTATGTAAAGTCTCAAACTTTCAAAATTTCACAGCTCATATCACTACCACATTCTTAACACACACACCAATATTTATGAAATTTTGTCCATTGGTGGTGCTGCAACTGACACATTTCTATTCAGTTCATTCTTGCTCTTTCTCCCACTTTATTTGGTGGTCATATTGAGTGCTGCTATGCAGTTCATCTAGTTATGGACATATAGTAGTGAAGATTGTAGAATTATTAGTCTGAATGGGTTCAATCCAAACATTTATAAATCAAAATCCTGCCAATTTGGACCTAATGTGTTCTGCCAGAGGCCTTTTCAGGAATAATAATAATGATTATGATCATAAGAAATCTGTATTGATTGTGTCCATGGAGTTTATTTGACTGTACAGGAGTGTTTAATCAAAAAGGTGTTAAATCGCAAAAGTGTTTAAAACAACTTTTACCAAATTCATATATAATATGATTTTCTGTCTCATTCAGGTTACTTCATGGATGGGAAGATGGCGGTCACTCAGAGAGCGGACTCTCTAGACTCAGATGACAAACAGGGTGTGTTCCACAGCTCACCCGACACAGGAAGAGAACTTCCCTTGGTCACTACAGCCCCACCTTTCACCAACCTCAACCACCACCTTCCGTTCAAAACTATATCTCAACCTGATCCACACTATCAGAGCCAGGAACAGTTCAAAGACAGCAGAGATGTGGACCATCACCTCGTCAAGGCTCTATCGGCTCAACCGGTTCCTCATGGGGGTGCAATGCCATTCTCTGATGTGGCTACAGGGGCTTTCTCTGTGCGTGCTGCTAAGCTCAATGCTGGGAGCTTGGAGTGGAGTGAAGCTAATGGAGAAACCGAGGAAATGTCCACAGAAGCACTAACTACCAGTATCATGCCGACGTCCGCTCCACCTCCCTGCCGCACAGTTCCTGAAGAACGGTTAGAGCGTCCCCATGCAGCAACCACAGAAGGGACTGAGGGTGTTACGACACTGGTGATGAGAGAAGAAGAGGAAATATCAAAGACTAGTGAGAGACCGAACAGTCATGTATCTGATGCAGTGACACTGTCTGTGTCTGGGGATCAGGACGATGAGACTACCACAACCACTATTTTCACCACCACTATTATTACCACAATACAGTCTCCAGGTAACACAACCTACACAAGCAAAATGTTATTAACATGCCAATCTAGAACACTCTGTACACCAAACATCTCACAAATTAGCTACAAATAAAGCAAATGGGTGAGAGACCGAATTTTTTTTCTCTCTGTCACCATGCCAATGCTGGAATGCTACTTGCAGTCTTGCAGCATGTTGTACATGGTGTGTTTAACTGTCTGTCAAAGCAGCCAGTCATCAGGAATAACTGTTTACATCTCAGAATATAGGACAGATGTAGCAGAGTTTACTTAGTCAGAGATTTCTGTACATTTTTACCAAATCAAAGGAACAAAGTGCAGCAAACTGGCACAACTGTGACATTGTAATCAAATGAACTATCATATTACTAGTACTGAATAGCAGTACATAATATGACTATCACATAGAGTCAGATAAAGAGGTGAAATGGAATATGTCAATTGCCACACCCCTTACAGATGAAATTTCCCCAAATTTGCTGTATGTCTGAAGAATGTGTTAGTGATGCAGGGTGTGAAAATCCATGAATTTTCAGCTTTTAATATAATGAGCTCGGTTAATGCACCATCCTTATGTCCAACTTGCCATAAAAAGTTCATCTTTTCAGGCAAAATAGGTTTTGAGCCATTGCCCCAAAAGTTCTTTGAGCCTACTGCTCTTGAGGGGGCACCAGCATGAAGGACAGCACACACCTAGTGACACAAGCCTTATATTCCATTTCAGACATGTGGGGCTATGGCCATACCAAGTGTCGTGTGGAGCGGTGAGGTCTATGTACCGTTGATACCATTGATACTATTATACCATTGACCAAATATTGTTGAAAAAAAGAATGGATGGAAGAATGGAAGAAGAATAAGAAGCCTTTGGCAAAAACTATATGGCTGCCAGCTAGCTCTGTTATAAGTATTACACTGTACCATACAGTGTACGATTAAGTAATTGCTGTAGATCATTGGATGTTCAGTACAAAAAAAAGTGCAACCAAAATAATCCTCCATTTAAAGATTCTGATGCACTACTCATATATCCCTTTTTGTTTTTCCTTTGTTTGAGTTTTTCTTATTTCATTTTTTTGGTTATATCATAGTAACCATGTGTGCCTCTTTCCTGTCTCAGTGCTGCCAGCTTCTTTGACTCCCAATATTCTGACACTACTCTGAAGAACTTTACAGTAGGTGTTACAGTAGGCTGTACTGCAGTTCACACCCAAGATTTTTATTAATGTTGCAGACAGAAGGAGCATGCACAAAAAATATGGTATATATTATACAGTTCATATAGAAGTAAGTGTCCACACTAGCACAGATTAAGAGAAAACTATATACAGAATATATAGAAAAGACAGATTAAAGGAAAAACAAGTGGTGCTGTTATGCTTTTGGGAATGTTTATATATTTTGCTGGATGGTTTGTCTCCTTTGGTCCCCTTAGCATCAGTGCAACTCGATACAAAATTCTTCTGACTGATCACTTTTCTATAGATCCTATAATGAAACATTTCTGGTCACTTCCTGGATGACTCTACACACAACCCCAAGGCATGAATGGTTTAATGAAAATTAAAATAATGTAAATCATATGCTTTGGCCTTCACACTTCAATCTCAACCCAGTTAAACACCTCTGAGGGATTTTGGAGCCATGTGTTAGACAGTGCTCTCCACCACCATGTAGACTGTACCAGCCCAGTACCTTATTAACACACTTTACATCGTTTTTCCTTTAATGTTTCCCCCGGCTGTAATTGTGCCATGTTACAATTGTGCCAGCTTTCCCCATGTCCATGGGAGAGGATTATAGAAGCATTGAGCTGCGTGCATCTTGATTTGTAGCCAGGTAATACACACACTAGTGTGCCCAGGTGTATTGACTCAGATGGTGTCAGGGCACCATGAGCATTGGTCATACACCCATGGCTCCAGCAGGAATCTCTCTTACAAGCAGCAGCACTTGACTCAAAAGGAGATAAAAGAAGTAGTGAAGCTGAAAGACCTGAAGGTGATTGGAATATGCTCTATCCAGCCACTGCACCTGAGCCACACACACACACACATAGCTGCAAAAACAGCCTTTGTTGGATCTGCAGGAAATGAGAATCTCAGAAAATATAATCAAGATAGGAAGATAGTGGGACTGTAGTGACGTGGAAGGAGTGTCGCTTTCTGATCTTTGTTTTTTTCTCTCTTGCTTTCAATAGCTCCATGCAGCATCAATTTCACGGCGCCAGGGGGCTATATAGAGACGCCGCCCCAAGGCAGCTGTGACTACGCCAACTTTGACTGCACCTACACCATGACTGTCTACATGGGCTACGGGGTGGAGATTCAGGTTTGAGATCTTTATAAAGGTTTTGTGATTCTAGTTATGCATCACTGAGTGACATCACTGAGTGGCACAATTTTTGAGATACAGATTAGTAGTTTCTCTTAGACTTTCTTATTCCAAAACAGCAGATTCCTGAAGAAGTGTGCATAGCTCATACTCTTCCACATCAAATGATTATATTTTTATAGACTATTTTTTTAAGCATTGGGCTCGTGTACTATTGTACCTCTACATAGTTAGGTGTGCGTTGTGCAGTTATATGGCCACAACATATCAGTTAATATGTCATTAATTATCTCTACCTATTACTGTGCACTTTTTATCCACTCGTTATCTAGAGGCTGTTGTATCAAGTTTGGACACACCTTCTAATTCCATCTTTTTATTTTTTTCCCTGCCTTATAAATGAATACTGAAGTCATCCAGACTATGAAGGAACACAAGTAAGTAAACTTAAAAGTGTTAAACAAACCTAAATATGTTTTAGATTTCATGAGGTTATCACCTGAAATGGTTTTCCAGCAGTCTTGAAGGAGTTCCCAGAGGTGCTGAGCACTTGTTGGCTGCTTTGCCTTCACTCTGCGTGCCAACTCATCCCAAACCATCTCAACTGACTGACCTTCATTTCTTAAGCCAATGATGGACTGTTGTTTTTCTTTACTTAGTTGAGTCGTTCTTGCCATAATATGGATTAGAACATTACTCAAATAGCGCTATTCACTGTATACCAACTCTACCTCTTCACAACACAACTGATGGTCTCAAACGCATTAAGAGGGCAAGAAATTCAAGAAATGAACTCTTGCAAAGCTGTCTACTTTGAAGAATCGAAAATATAAAACATATTCTGGTTTGTTTAACACTTTTGTTTAATAAATAATTCCATATGTATTTCTTCATAGTTTGGATGACTTTAGTATTAATCTACAATGCAGGACATATTAAAATAATGAAAAACCATGAAGGTCTGTCCAAACGTTTGACTGGTACTGTATGACCACTCTTCTTCATTCTTGGAAGCTTCATTCTTGGACGACAGCCTCTCGGTCCATGGCAGTGTAAAACTTGTTTGGCTGTAGATGGTGCACTAACGTTCCAGCAGCTTCTATTTCATGGCAGTCTAAAACTTGAGTTATGAAAGGTTGGATCTTCTTCCAGACCTTGGCACAGTGGCTACACCTTCCTATAACTTGTTCTTGCACACAACGATCTTGATCTTGGAATGTGCAGTTGTTTAGAAATGGCTCCAAGAGACATTCCTGATTTGTGTAAATCATCTTTCTCAGATCTGAGCTCCTTGGACTTTCCCATTATACTGTGTGTTGGTTAGTCCAAACAAACCCATTTATGTGGGTACAGAGAAGCTACCAGCTGTAGCTAGTCATGATCAGTAACAGGAAGTTGGCCTTGGCAGTTTAAGGCATTTTGGAACTTTCAGCACCACAGTTAGTAATCTAAGAGGGTGTATGTATATTTTTGACCCTTCTTGTATAATTATGACCATGTGTTGATTTCAGAATCCTCCCCAACCCCCCAGAAAAAGAACAGTTAAAAGAAATCATTGAAATGATTTGCCATGACATTAATGTCCATGATGAGTGTATGTAGACTTCTTTATGAAGGTTTACAAACTAACCCTTTGGTGTCATGCATCCATCTTTGAGTGAGTTTGTGTAAGTAAATTGTACTAAAGCTGTATGTCAGCGGTACAGTTTAGTAAATGCTGATTTTCTTTGTATTCTTGTGTGTATGTTGATAAATGGCAGTCACCCATAAAGTACAGAGCATGTGCATGCTGCAGCTGATTTGTATGTGATGACACTCACAAAACTCCATAAAAGGCCAGGTTCACACCGTGGAAAGTAAAAGATGTTTACAAAACGGCCAAAAAAGAAGAATTTCTCTGAGTCAGAAGTTGACTTTAAATGTCTATGAGAATAAAATAGTAATTTTAATTTTAATTTTAATAGAATAAAAATAGTATTTGCCAATGTGTCACAGCACCTGAAAAGGTCAGAATATGAAGAGAAATTATTTCCTCAGTGCCACTTAAGCCTATATGAAACAGTGGGACTAAAAATATAACATTTCTGTGCATTTGAATATAAATAAGCAATTTGACTCAATGTCAGTCAGTCAGACTCAATGTCAGTCAGTCGAGGCTAACTTTAGTTAGACTTCTTTTGTATAGATTTATACATACATAGGAGCAGGAGTACAATACAAATGCTTTTCTGAAAAATATGGTATTTTTTTTATGAATTTTAGTTTTGCTGTGTATTCTGTTTGTATCCAGCTTTATTAAAGAGGCCTAATGTTGCTTTGTAGCTACTATTCAGTTACTGTAGTTATAATCCTGGATGGCTACTAGAATTGAATGAGAACATTAAATCAAGTAGAAATGTCAGATGATCAGCAAAATGTTTGCACTAAAAAGATATAATTATACATATTTGCATAATATGCAGAATATTTGAACACTGTTATGAATTGTTATATTTTGGTATTCTGAATCACAAAATGTGATTTTTCTTTATTGTTGTTGAGAGGAGATCCTAACTTAAAAATGTTCAAAAAGAGAACCGGTTAATAGATCAATACCATGCACCTGTTAAGCATTTTCCTTTATATTCTATTATAAATTACAGAAAAGATTCATCAAAGGTCTCAGACAGTACGGCAAAAACTTCTTCAGGATCCGCAAAGAGCTGCTTCCCAGTAAGAAAACGGTAGGAACAATTCTGCTTTGTACCTTTGCCAGGTAAACCACAAATGGCTGAAGTTCCTTTTTAAAATTTGTAATGCACTTTTGCCTACAGGGTGAGTTAATTACCTTCTACTACTATTGGAAGAAAACTCCTGAAGCTGTGGGGTCACGACCTCAGCGACAGCTCCGCAGGCAGCCTGCATCTCGCAAGGTCAAAACCCGCAACGCCGTAGCAGCCGCCAACACCAACTCCCGCACCTCGTCCTGTAAGTCCTGCCCTGCACATAAGTGGTCCTTGTGTAATGTCTGGTGAGATTTATAAATACTGTACATGTACGCTTAAATAATACTGACCGTCTTTCGTATACACTCTGCAGTGGAGCTCAGTTCAGCCAGCGAGGACGATATGGACAGTGAGGACAGTGAGCAGGGGGAAAAAGGACATGCTTGCAGCCACTGTCTAACCACCAGTAAGTATATCATATGTATCAGCATTAACTGGTGCTGTAATCTCCTCCCTGATACTGTGGACAGTGAGGTCAACACTTGTTACTTTCTTATCTTAGATTTGGAAAGTATTGGTATCAGCAATGACCTGTTCATTCCTCATCAAAAGCAATTCATGAGCTACTTTTTTTATATACACTTTGCAAATGATGTGTTTATTCTGTATGACTATAGTCCTACTTTTATATGTAAAAAATGTTTTAATTTTAATATTGTCAGATGTTTTAATGTCTGTGGTTTAGCCATACTGTTTTTTACATCTTGCTAAGGCAGTATGGGGCACACCTGAGAACTATGCTATTTCTGTTTTTTCAGCTAAAGCAGATGTAAGGCCATACAATAATAAAATATCTCCTGAAGCAGATGGCATACAGGATTTGAAATATGCGTATCTGCTTCCGGTAGCTTCTTTCTGCTTCACACAGACTTTGTCTAATTGAACTTTATCCTGTGAATTTCTGAGCCTTGTGAGCCAAAGTAAGAAAACAATAAGGTGGTACTATGGGATCTTTGGTTGGTAAAAAAAAGGAAGAGCGGCATATTAAGTAACATTCAGACCAGATTTTTACCTCACTATTTTTTACTGTTGATTTTTACTGTCCACCTACATAGGATAGGGTTTTGGTTATTAAATTCTGTTTTTGATCCCTCTATGCCTGTTGGAATTGTCAACAGTTAACAGTTAGCATGTTGGCTTTGTTAAATTTAGCCCCTTTTAAACATCATGTTTTGTGTCACTACCTACATAAACATGGTTCTGTTCACATATAAAAAAGTTATTTGCCACATAAAAGAAAAAAGACCCCCCTGGTGCAGAATGATGGTTACATCCGTCACTCAACCCAACTGTCTCATTGCTGTTCTTCCTGCATACACTACTAAAAGGTTAAAGGCCTCCTTTACAAATAAAACCTAATGACAGTTTTAGACAAATGTTACACACAGCTCTGGACACTGCAAAGATATATTTGGTTTATTTAGTTGTTTTAAGTTGATTTTATCGTATGGGGCTTTAGGTGCTTCTACTGAGTGTTAAAAAGGCAGCAAGCAAATGAAAGCCTGGCTTTTATGGTTCTGAAGTACTGTTTTGATAACAACACAGAAATATGATAACATTAGGTCAATGTAATTGAGTGTAACACTATTCCCAGGCTCTAAAGACTGGCATCATGGAGGTCATGACAATGTCCTGTTATGCACCACATGCCATGCCCACTTCAGCAAACATAGAAGGCTGCCACCTGTACCCAAGCCAGCCGACCCACCCTACCTGTTCAAACCTGTACGAGACGAAGATGAAGAAGGACGTCAGGGAATGAAGACACGGCGCAGCAGAGCATCAGTAAGTGGTCTTCAGTTTAGGTTTAACATCAAATACGTCCATAAAATGAAGTTAAGTTAGGTAGCAGTGGCTGTTAGTTGTCAACTGTTTTATGAGTACTAATGATTGAGAGGTAATGGCTCTGATTGGCTGTGATAACACGTAAAGATTAAGGTTTATTTATTTATTTATTTTATCTTATTTTTTTTTACAAATAAATATGCCTATGTATCTAATTTTTTTTGTGTAATCATGACAACTCCTCTGCTTCTAGATGTCATCCCTGAGAAGTGGGAGGAACCGGCTAACAGGAAGCCCTGATACAGGTCCATCTGCCTCCAATGACGAAGTCCGAGCTAGTGGCCATGCCTCCAGAACTGGCTCCTCTGCAATGGCAACCAGGGCTTCCAGTGCTGATGCCAAAGCTATGGCTGTGAAGACTGGCAAGGTAATAATATTTATTTTCGTGTATCAGTATTTTATATATACATTTGCAGGCAATTAACCTTTCATTTTTGAATGGATTTCAGAAGATAAAAGTGGAAGCATCCTTAGTAAAAGGAATTAAGAGACAGAGAGATGCCGCTGCCCCAGATACAGATGAACCAGAAAGAAAAACTATGAAAAGACCCAAGAATCAAGTAAAATAACATCATGATGACATTTTAATGAAATAGCTATATAAATTGTTGACAGTTTTAGTCCTGATACTATGACCATTTCTGAACAATGCTCCATAAAATAGGGATATTATAATTTCATAGCCAAATTATTTGGTTTGTCTGCCTTTTCTATTCATTCAGGAGGTTCCAGACTCCCAGTCAGAAGGAGAGGTTGAAGGTGAAAGCTCAGACAGCCGCAGTGCTAATGAGGATGGCAGCAGTGATACTAAAGATATAGACCAGGACAACCGCAGCTCTTCCCCAAGCCTTGCCAGCCCCTTGCCAGCCAATGAGAGTGATTTAGACTCGCCTGTCCCTCCACCCCCACCTCCAGCTGGGCCACAGAGCCAGTCACAACAACCTGTTACCACTATAGCAACTCCTACCCCGGCTCCCTCTCAATCCCCACCTGCTCTGCCACCTCAGTCTTTACAATCATGCGTATCTTCATCTGGAGTTTCTACCATCACTACCACCACCAGCACCACCTCCAATTCACGGGTTGTCCCTGTGGACATTTCCCATGATGATCCATCTGTCATCACTCACAGGAGGAGTCAGAGGGGTCCAGATGCTCCTCCCACATCCCAACCTCCCTCTGGGCTCTCTTCTTTACAGGGACCAGGTCCAGGGCAGGTCCAGTCTTTTCCTCCATCTGCCCCTCCTTATCTCCACCATCCGAGTCAGGTCCAGAATCATCCAGCCAATGCTCTTCATTCTCATGGATTTGGTCCTAAGCCCATTCAACTTCAGCGGGATAGTCTCCATTCTCCTCTGCCACCAACATCTGCATCTCAAATCAAGCCACCACCAACTACCCCCATCCCCTCCTCTCACAAGGCAATTCCTCCAATTCCTGCTCCTCCACCATTTTTGCAGATCCACCCCAATCTGCCTCCACCTCCAGCATTAAAGCCTCTGGCCTCTTTACCTGTACAGCACCCTCCCTGCTCTCAGCCTCCTCCCTTGCACATTATGCCCCAACCCCATCCTCAGTCTCAACCCCCCATGCTGACTCAGTCCCAAAGCCATCAAGGCAAAAGTCTTATTACCAACCTCCCTCCAAACTCAGCCTGTCCTCACCCTTTGCTTTCCCAGAACCGTCCTGTGCCTGAATCCACTGCTCCATTCACTCTGTCCTCATCTTCTGCTGCAGTCCCAGGCCCACAGCCATCCACTTCCACTGCACCAAGTGTGCCTGCTGGGCCAGTTCACATGACCATCAAACAGGAGCCTGTAGATGAAGAGGAGATCTGTGAAAGCCCGCCTCCTCCTCCACGCAGGACTCCCTCACCTGAGCCCACTGTGGTTAATATCCCCAGCCATGCAAGCCAGTCAGCCAGGTATTTTTACATTTAGTAGTGTCTTGTAATATAATCTTGATGATATTTTGCTGCTGTTCAAAGGTTTTCAGAACTGGTAAAGCACTTAAGACACAAGCAGCAACAGTATGTGTTGCTATTTCATGTTGAGTGACTTGAGTAGTAACGATTGGAGCTGTTTCAGAATTATTTAAACTGAGTTTTTGTGAGTTTTTTTAATTGACAAATCAATGCTTTATATTATTAACAGGTTTATCAAACGTCTGAACAGAGGCTACAATTCCTGTGCTCGCACAGACTTCTACTTTACACCTCTTGCAAACTCTAAACTAGCCAAGAAAAGGGAGGAGGCTGCTGAAAGACTCAGAAGAGAGGCAGAGCAGAGCGCTCGGCAGAGTCGAGAAAGAGAGAGGGAGCGTGAGAGGGAGAGAGAAAGGGAGCGGGAGAGAGAACGAGATGCAGACAAAGCTTCTGTATGTGCTTGTGATTGTTTTATTACTTTAGCGTAGACTTTTTTCAGTTTTGGTCTGACTGAAATATGCTACTCTGAAATCTAATTCTTCCTTTTAAACTGCAGCGAGCCTCCAGCTCTTCCCACGATGGACGTGTGGGTGATATGCCATTGGCTGGACCCATGCCACAAGGACGTCCATCATTTGAGGCCCCATCTGCAGCAGCTGTAGCCGCTGTCCCTCCGTACCTTGGGCCTGATACACCGGCTCTGCGTACACTCAGCGAGTATGCACGGCCTCATGTCCTATCGCCCGGTAGCCATCGTGGTGGCCACGCCTTCTTCACGCCTTTGGGGCCTGCTGACCACCTGCTGGCCTATCACATGCAGGGCCTATACGCAGCTGACCCTGCACTCCGGGAGCTGCGAGAGCGTGAGATCCGTGAGAGAATGAAACCAGGCTTTGAGGTGAAAGTACCCGAGCTGGAGACACCTCTGCATCCATCCCACAATCCCATGGATCATTTGGGTCGCCACGGAGGCCTGGCTCTACCACACCCATTTGGGCCATACCACCCAGCCATGGAGCGCAACATGGTGCGGCCTGAGTTAACATATGCCGAACGGCTGACTGCAGAGCGACTCCACGCTGAGAGGATGGCAGCATCTGGTGTAGACCCTGTGACCAGACTCCAGATGCTCAATGTAACACCACACCACCACCAGCACTCACACATCCACTCCCACCTCCATCTGCACCAGCAGGACCCACTGAACCAGGGTGAGAATCTTGGCTCTGAATATAGTGTCACGTTTTAATCACAAACCTCTGACAGTACTGATGCACAATAGACATCCAGTGGAGGTATATTTTTACAGAGAAGAGTCATTTTTAGTGGCCACAATATTGTGAACCAATTTAATATTGTGAACCAATTTAAAAAAATACAAACTTTTTAGTGCAGTAGACAAAACCTCTGACTGACTGATAGCTGAGATCTCATCCTTTCTCAGGTTCAGGACCCCACCCTCTGGTGGAGCCATTGGCAGGTGGTCCTCCTCTGGCTCGGTTCCCATACCCACCAGGTGCAATTCCAAGCCCACTGCTCAGTGAGCTGCCCCATGAACACGACATGCTCCGACACCCTCTCTTTGGTCAGTGTCCTGGATTGCAGAATATCACATTTCTATGATATATAATATTCTCTTGCTTGTATGGCTTATTATTTTGTTTCTGTTTCTGTTTTTTAGGAACAGCATTCCCTAGAGAGTTACCGGGGCCACTGGGTCCCATGTCAGCTGCACATCAGCTGCAGGCCATGCAGGCTCAGTCAGCAGAGTTACAGAGACTGGCACTGGAACAGCAGTGGCTACATGGGCACACACACCTGCATGGTGCTGCTCTCCCTAGCCAAGAAGACTACTACAGGTGAGTGAAGACTTTAGCTTGACACCAAAACATGTGAGCATGTAAGAAATTCGTCAGACCAGATGGACTAGAGACACTTTTTCCACTGAAAAAGCTGAATTATTTTAAAGGTGATGAAAATTAGAAAGTGGTTAAAAATGTTGTTTTTTGTTTATTGGTTTTGTTTTGGTTCCGGTTACCATAGACATAAATTCAAACAGCAGTGCACGTATGTACAAGGCTTTACAGTTATCACCAGGTGCCCCTCGTCTGTTGTAGTAAATGGCACACAAAAAAGGTTTACATGTGCACTTTTTTATTAGTATTCATAGACCTGCAAGAAAAAATACTTTCTGCTTTCCTGCATGTAAAATTTTGCCCCAAAAAAAGATGTTCTTACTCTTTAGGGTTAATGGCATGAATGTCACCCCCAAATGCAGATTGTGCTTCAGTACATCTTGTCATTTGTTTTCTTCAATCTTTTGCCTTCATCCTTTATGTTCTAGATTATTTATTATTATGTAGAATTATTTATAGGTTATAGTGCATGAAGAACACTTTGCAACACATAACCAGTGCAGCAGTCGTATAATGGGAGCCTCTAGGTGTAGCAGACTTAAAAGTTAGCTGAATAAAATGCCAATGAATTTGCTGTTAGGAATAAGATATGACACGACATGCTGTTATAGAACAATAATGAGCACTGGGTGGTGTAATACAGCCTGAAGTGAAGCGGCTTTACTGTAATCACCCAGGTTGTCATGTTACCAAAAAAAAGCACAAAGCCCTCTGCCCTCAAAACTTTCCCATGTCAAACTTAAAGTTACAGGTTTGTCTCTGACTGTTAGAAAGACCTGGCACTGGTTACTGCCCTATCGAAAAATGAAATGGAGTCACTGTGCATGTTGTTTAAAGCAATCACGTTCAGAAAAACCTGTGATATGATTTGTCACTGTTGAACATCAACACCTTCTGACCAATCAGCTTTGAGAATTTAACAGCTCTGTCGTGTAATTTCAATTTCATAATTTCTTACATCATATATGTTGTGAGTAAGTAAAACCTACAATACTTTCCCCTTTAAAAAAATGGTTTGCATATTATTTGCCTTCCTTTAGTTATATTCCACTTAGTATTTTAACATTTGCATATTTTAATATAATCTATATTATGTTGGCCTGTTCTGACATGAAATACATATGTGTGCTCTTATCTGCTCAACAGCCGTCTGAAAAAAGAGGGAGACAAGCAGCCTTGAAATGGTTGACATACACTGTGGACTATGGGGTGATTTCTGTATTTAGGGTGGTAGCTGTTCTTCTCTGCAGGAACCCTGTACAGAATCAGTTTACTTCCTTTCAGCACTTATGGCTCTGCCCTACTTTGTGGTATTGTATGAAATAACAATTTTTTTTCCAAGCACATTGACCTTGTTTTTGTTGCATGACCATTACTTAGCAGTTTTTACTGTTAAAAATGAAATCTATTGTAATATTGTTGCTGTGCTAAAGCACTAGATGTATTTAGTATTTGCAAGGTGCTGTCCAGTATCGCAAATATACACAATACAGCTTAAAGTTAAAAACTTTATTGAAACCTACTCTATAATATTGTACATAGTATATGTATCAAATAATATATTACTTGTGTAAATGAGTGTTTTAATGTTAGATTTGGACTCGGAAAGACAAAAGATCCTGTGTGCAGTAAGTGCATGCTTTAAATACTGTATCATAGCTTTTCTTTAATCTCTTCTTTTTAAGGTATATCTTAGAGGGAATACTCTTATCAGTAAATAACAGTAGAGAGAGAATAGTTTTTGGACTGTTTATTGCAATACAAATGAAACTGTATTAATAACAAATGAGTAATTGATTGACAACATGTCATTTATCTCTGGATAAAGTATTATGTCTAAGTAACGATGTAAAGCTAGCTGTGACCACTAGTGGAGTGTCATTATTTGTGCTGAAATGGACATCAGTTAGAATTATTAACCACATTAATCAAAAACTACTGATGTCAAAATGTTTTCTTTACACAACAGCCAAAAAGACAGTATTTTCTACAATAAACCAGTAAATACTGAAAGGAACCCTGTATGAAGTGTGTGTTGAATGTATGAATGGTTTGATTAAAGATATAACCTCCTGTGTATACTATCCTGTAAAAGAAAAACATTCCCTGAACAACTGGTATGTTAATATTAAAGTGAACATATTCTCCATTTTCAACAACTTAACACAGTTCCCTGGGGTCTTAATGAAATGGGGTCTGCTATAATATTTGGCCAATATGTTACAGATCAACTAGCACAGATCCCTTCTCACCCTGTTTAAAGCTGCTCTTTCCAATTGCTTGGGGTCAGTGTCTGTTCCTTTAAATGACAACCAGACACTGCTCACCCTGCCCCCCTCTGCCACAGCGTGTGTTTGTAGGTATATTACATAGTCGTTGCATTGGCTGATGGGACCTACTTCAATGAGCTGCTATATTGGATGGGCCAAGACTGGCTGTTTTTACTGGATAAAAAGAGCTATAACTTTATGTAAACTGTCATATTTTATATTCATTATATAGGAAATGACATATTTCTAGCCTTTTGTGTAAATTTTGATTGTTATGCCTTACAGCTCATGAAAAATCAGAAATCCAGTATCTCAAACAGTATATACACGCCGTGTATCTCTCAGTCTAGTTCAGCACACGCAACCACAATCATGAGGAAAACTGCTGACTCGACAGTTGTGGAGAAGACGATCATCAACCCCCCTCCACAAGGCCACAGAAGGTCGTTGCTGAAAAGGCTGGCTGTTCATAAAAGAAATATTCTAATCATTTGAGATACTGGATTTCTGCTTTTCATGAGCTCCAAGCCATAATGATCAAAATTTATGATCAAAACCTTTTCCAAATTAAATTATGAAAAAATTTTTTAGATGCACTACTGAGTATACCAAAAAAATTATTTTGAAAAAAATTATTTTGAATCTTGATAGTTTAGCTATAATCGCAATAATATCCACATGCGGCTGGTATGGTTCCAACGAGCTCGCCTTTGACATCACAGATGGCACTGGTTTTGAACAGAGCTTTTAAGCCCATCTTTTTTACTTGGAAAGTGTAGTGAGCTAAACCATCAGTTACTCTACATTGAATGAAGCTTCACTATACTGAAGCTGCCCCCAGAGAAATATATCAAGCTAAGCTACATCAAACTTGGCAAAAGTAGTTTACTACATCAGAAGGTATTTATTTATTTATTTATTTATTTATTTATTTATTTACTTGACTTTATCCCCTTGATTTTCTCCCTAAATTTTGTTACATCCAATTCCCACTCATCAGGATCCCTCCCATATCATATGACGGTTACCAATCAGGGAGGACGAAGGCTATTATTTGCTTCCACTGCATCTGTTTAAGCTGCTGTTCATGCAACGTCAGGGGGGAGCAGTGTAACACGCTCAGAGCAAGGTGCTCCTGTACACCTCTGTATGTATGAGCTCACAAATGTTCATGTTTGGCTAGTGTTGCTGTTTGCCCTGAGAGCAAGGTCAATTCTGCTCTCTGTGCTCCCGGCCACAAGCAGCTATGGCATCATCCTGATTTCTGATCTCTGGATCAAAAGGTGAACGCTTTTCTGTTACGCCACTTGGGCACCCCATAATTCCTTTTTTTTTCTATTGAATTAACTTCATACCAAGTCAGGGCTACCTGAGTAGCACCAACATGGCATAAATATAACCGTCATCAGTATGACCTTCAGTCAAACAAATACTCGGGTTAAAAAAAACATTCCACTGAATTGTTCATTAATCTGCAGTGGATAGTGCTGTTGCCTCACAGCAAGAAGGACCCGGGTTCGATCCCCGGGTGGGGCGACCTGGGAAATTTCTGTGTGTTTGCATGTTCTC
>JAOVYV010000016.1:14305090-14322105 GCA_025674545.1 Hassar affinis | reverse complement strand
CCACTATCCTGCAAGAAGAATGGCTTAAAAATCCCTCTGACCACTGTGCAGGACTTGTAGATGTCATTCCCAAGATGTATTGACGCTGTATTGGCAGCAAAAGGAGGCCCTACACCATACTAATAAATTATTGTGCTCTAAAATGACAGGTGTTTCAGTTTCATTGACTAACCCCTGTAGTATCTTATGTTTTAACACACCTGCTTTCCACGTGTCTGAAGACTGTGAATTAAAGGATTTCAATACCCAGGAAGCAAAGGCGATACAAACCAGGCACATATCCGCTTGCTTTATAGAAAAGATAAAGTCTTCTTTTTCTGAAAGAGAATTATTAGAATATTGTATTTAACATGGGGTGTTCATATTGTATAATTTGTCCCTCTTCCATTTCTTCTCCCTATTCATCTTTTATTATTTCAGACTGATATTGCTACGCCTTGTTGGACTAGTTTCATCCCTTCTTTGGCCAGACTTTACATTTAGCATTACAGGACTGTGATTTACTGAACCACAGTTTGTTTCTTGGAGTTGCTGCAATCTGCATAACCTTCAAAACTGTTTCTCCTTCTGAGCTGCCAACATGCCTGGCATCCTGAATACATGAGAAAGATGTGTTTGGCTCTCCAGTGGCTTGGAATGACTTTATTATCACTGTATACCACATCCTATTACATAAATGCCTTAAAAAATCAATATTTTGATGTCTGTACCTCCTAAACAGAATATGAAGACTGCAAATGGATGATGGTTTACTTGTTACTTACTTGGAATAAATACAGCGTGTCTCTGCAGGTCAGCCAGCTGTAAGAGGGAATTGTTCCCTACTTGCTTTAGTGGTGCTACTTGTTGAGTTCTCGAGACAAATGATGACTTTTTTGCTTCTTTTGGGAAAATCCAAGAGCTACCATTGTGGTGCCAGGTGCTCCCTTTTCCTATAAATCTGATTCTTCTCAGAGAGAAAAGACTACTCCAGTTTCCTCTTTGGCTCATGGAAAAGAACAGGTTTGGCATTCCTGAGGGACTAGTAGACATTTCTGACTGGCTGCTGAAACCAGTCATGTCTCTTACTGGCATATTGTCTTCTTCAAAATCTGGGTCAAAACTGAGTTCCTCGACCACAGGGAATACCCAATCTCTCGCCGCTGAGCGTGAGGTGGAGAAGATGGGAACGGTCTTATCTTGGGTTGAAGGAAAGAAAAAATTCCCAACTTCAAAGTCTGAGAAGAAATCATCATACATCTCACATACAGACAGGTTCTGTGTGAATGGAAATGAGACAACAGTGCAGCTGAGTCTGTCTGAGGAACCAATCTCAGAACAAGTTAACATGGATTGATTATCCTCCGTATTGCCGAATGATAAAACAGGAGTTTTCCTGATGACTTCCAGTTCAAAAGGATTCCCATTACTGTCCAGACTAGATGTAAGAAATAAGCTTTGTACCTTTATAGTTGGATACAAATAATGCGGGATTCCATCCTGATGAGTCAGTTTTATAATGTCAAGAGATTCACTTTCACTATTTGGATCAAATTCATGGTCTGGGATGTTTGCAGTCTGTTCTTTGATATATTGAGGCTCAGGACTAGGGTTTCCACTTCTGCTAAGCATTTGTAAAAACTCCTCATCATCAGAGAGAGTAGAGAGTTCACAACTTGATCTGTCTGGTTTAGACTCATCTACATGCGTGAAATAGTCAGAGTCAGCAGAGTCACTTTCTTGTATGCTATCATGTTTAGAAGTCAGCAGATCTTTGTCTTTAAGATGGACATCACTGTCTTCGGTGATCACGCTTCCGCTCATAGGAGACCTGTTATGGGTTGAGCGAAGATGTAAAATATCATTTATTGTCAACTTCTCCATTTCATCCCAGAAAGATGAAAGAGCATATATTGGACAATTTGGACCTATGGCTACTTCAAGACTTTCCCTTTGTGATCCATGATTCTGTGTCTCCTCAGAGGGCAGTTTCATTTCTTCCTGCATTTGATTTGGACACTCTTGCTGTTGTAGCTTTTCTAAAGGAGTAGTTGTTGAACAAGGATCCAGAATGAATGTGTGGCTTAAATGGTTGGTCATTGGGTGATCTGGAGTGGTGGCTTGTGTGTTGATTTTGGGTTCGTTGGCTATGCTTTGGTCATTTACTAGAGCATCAGTTTGTGCATCTGGGAGAATTAATGGGGAAGGAGAATTCACAGAAACAGAAGGGTTGTTTTCTAAAGTTTCTTTAGGAACATCTGAATTGTCTTTGCGTTTAAAACTAAAAGCACAACTTGTGTTTTCTTCTTTAGCAATAAAGGACGATGCTTCTGAAGTGCGGTTCATTTTGGGAGTCGACGGTTTTTCAAAGCCCTCCTCTTCCTCTTGATTATTGTATGAGCCTAAAATAATACTTTCAGAATTTGTTTGGAGAGGTTGTATAAATTCATTTTGTAATATTTGTCCATATTTTGTTACTTCTTCTTTCTCTTTCCTTTTATTTGACACAGAGCACCGTCTTTCCGTTGCTATGCTCTTTCGGACAAGCTTGCTAGAAGTTTTTTTTTTTCTTCCTTTTTTTTGGCCAGACTTTACTCTTAGCATTACCGGACTGTCATTTACTGTGACAAACCACCGTTCTTTCTCTTTTTTTGGAGTTGCTGAACTTTCTGAATCCTTCAGTGCTGTTCCTGCTTCTGAGTTGCCAACATCGCCGGTGTCCTGAACACGTGGGAAGGATGTAATTGGTTCTCCAGTGGCTTGACATGACTTATCCCCGCTGCGACTTTCGTTATGCTCTCTGAAATTCTTTATATCTGAGGCAGTATGTTGCTGATCAGTGAAACTGATATCATTTGCACTTACAGTGCTACCTGAGGTCAAGCATGCACATGGAGTTGAGACATCTTTCAGACTGAGCTCTGCAGTTCGCTCAGCAGATGCCTCATTGTCCGTCTTATAACTTAAGCCTTCAGGTTCCTCTGAGGTGCTTTCAGGTTTACAGTCATCAGCTTCACTCTGCGTCAGTGCTATAGCACCAGCCTCCTCCTGTGGGTTCTCAGGTTTGCTCTGGAGATCGGAAACAAGCCCTTGGTGGGTATTTTTCTCCTCGTCAGGGTCACTGAAGTCAGAATCATCCACACTTGCAAGCCATGCCTGTTGAATCGAGCATTCCTCACTCTCCTCGTAGAAACTCTCCCAGTCGTGCTCCGCTATTACAACACTGTGCTCTAAGTCATCCATCACAAGGGAGCTTACACAGCATGATTCAGCATCTGAAAACAGGCCAGTGTTGTATGTTTTTTGTTTCAGTAATTTAGCATTTTTCCAGGGAGTGTATAAATGATCAAGGAAATGTTTTCCAAAGCATTCTTTGTACACCCAACATTAAAATGGTCATTTTTAGATCATGTATGTTCTCTAAACACAATATAAAATCTGATCTAAAACCACCTGATATATTTGTTGTTTCAAAATGGACATTTTAAAAGTACAATTTGTGTTTTTAAAATATAATACACATACAAGGTCTGTCCAGAAAGTAATAAGACTTTATTTTTATTATTTGTTGAAAAAGTTTACAATTTAATATGATCACTTTCAAAATATGATCCTTGTGAACACACACAGTGCTTCCAATGCCTCTGCAATTGTTGGTAGTAGTACTTAAGATCATCAACTGTAAGGGTGGCCTTTCAAACATGATGACAAATTCTTTATGTACGATCCCTTGAGAATTAAAAAAGATGATGAATAGTGACTTGATTTTTGATTTCTTTTTCTTGTTTTCTTTGGCCCAGGTCATGCTGTCTTCTGCCATTCATACATGAACACACATGATTCATCTCCTGTGATCACTCTGTCCAGGAAATTGGGCTCTCTTGTTAAATGATCCAACATTTGATACAAACTCGCTTACATTGTACATTGTTCCAGGGATTTGGCACTTCAGCAGGGTTTCACAAAAATAAACGTCTGGGCACTGCGAAGGCTAGAATGCAACTGAACTGGGTCCTACTGTTTATCTGAGATCCCACTCTAACTGACCTTGAAGCACCATCCTCATGCCTAAGCCCTACGGAGCGCAGGAATTTAATTCTTGTTACTTTCTGGACAGACCTCATATGTCTCTACAGACAACTATGCATAAATAGAGATGGAGAACTGATAACAAAATCTAGCATTTCATATTTACAACAGTGATACAGTAAGTGGTTCGTATCTGTGACTGCATCTACTGGGACTGTAAGGTGACACGAGAGCAAGCTGCATTCATGGAAAATGTCTCAGCAGCTTGGCAGATGTTCAGCTTGGGCTATGGGGCAAGAAAAACAAGCCTAACCAAAGATACATCAGTAACAAATCCACGGAATATTCATTTTCAGGAAGGGCATAAAAGATAATTGGTAATCAACACTTCTCTGATTACTGTAGTTTGGGATTTGACCCAATTTACCTTGGGTGGCAGTAAAAAGTCCATTATTTGAGCAAGCAACATGCTTCTGATGGAGAAGGTATTGAATGCAGTTGATATTCAAGTTTAGTACATGTTTTAAAGCAGTTAACAGTCATCTATAGAGTTCTACAGTTCAGAGAGTATCGTTGAGAAAATTCATTTTGATGGTATGAAGATTCTCAACAAACTTTAGTGCACAACTGATTGTAGCTTTTGCCTGAGATCTTATAAACAACTACTGTTGTCGTGCATGTGGAACAATGCGTGATGAACACTATCATTTAATACCGTTTTTTCTTATATTTTTATGCACATATGTAATATGCTTGAATGGGAGCATAGGTTCAAACCATTTAATCACATAAATGGGTGCAGTGTTTACATTGTGAATCAGTTCAACATTAATACAGCTGCCCTTAGCAGGCTTTTTGGATTGTGTAAAAAGTCATATCATACTGATAACAATGCTTTTCTCTTGCTTAACTTGGGCGTAGTCGCCTGTGATTTCACTGTTCATTGATTATTACTTATCTCATTTGATACGGCTCTTTGTGAATCAATTGCATGAGTTGCTAATAAAGCCAGTGTCCATCAGCTCTCTGTACACGACAGATACAGTATGCATATTATTTTCATGCACTTACAATGCTAATACAACAAGGTTAAACTGCATGGATCAAATCAGCTGCGATCACATAAAACCACCATCAAAAACACAAATAAATAAATAGCATTTAAATACTTTTAAATAAGTTAAAATAAAAAAAAAATTTAACAAATACATTTATATACCACTTGGCTATATTTTTATGTAGTTACATTATGGATGTTTGTCTGCATTGTGTTGATCTGGATTGTTTAGCTTACCTTTAGGCGTAAGTAATATTTCCCAAATACTTAAACATTGCCCACGGTTGGCACGGCACTGATCACAGCATTCGCACTGCCCTTGCATGCGGGAATGTGGGGCCTCTGTCTTACTCTGTTATTAATAGAACCGTGTCTCTGGTCACATGAAGGTTTGCTTGGGTGCTACCATACCCAAGGTTATGCTATGCACCCTTAAATAGCACTTGTCTGGAAAAACAAAATGGATCCTTTAGAGATCTATTATTATAAAACAGAATGGCTCAGTCACTGAGTTCCTATTGTCTGCCAGTATTTACTGTATTTATAAACATTTGTCTCATTTAAGCATTAGTAGTATTTCATCACTGTAGTTGCAACTAGATACTTAACTCAACGATATAACTGATATAACGTGACACAATCTCAACCTGACACAAATACCCCTTAATGAGCTAAGATAAAAAGAGGGAGATTATAAAAAGAGAAGGAGTGTTTCAAATGATTTTCATAGAAATCATATTTTTGTGGTTTTATTTCCTTCATGATGGAACTTCAAAGAACAACTGGAACTGACTTTACAGTCAATAAGAAAAAGTGATGAGGGTAATGGTTTATATATAGCAAGCTATTTCTCTTTCTTAGAAAAGCTTTTACATTTTCACATGCTGACCATTCACAAATCATTTTAAAACAGTGACATGACCTGATAGGTAATAGCATCTAACACATCATGTACATATAATTTCTTGACCTATCAGTACCCTGTACCCTTGGGTTATCTTACAGTAAATCTTGTTCTTAAATCTGGAAGACACTTCATAGTAACATAATTCAAACATTCCCTCAAAACACAAGGAAGACACAAAAATCAAGACTCTTTCTTTTGATATTGGCACCAAGTTCATGGAATAAATTTCCCCTCCTGAATCACTGAGTAAATTCATTATTTTAACAATAAAATTACTAGTATGAACTAAACTAAACTACTAACTGTAAAAACACTAGATCCTGTACTGTACTTTCACAGTTACATGGTCTTAGTTTAATATTCTGACACTGTGGCCTATTTGTACTAGGTTGAGGGTGTTTTCCATGGAGTCTACAAGGCACTGCTGTACGTCATTCTGGATAAATATAAACATTAACATAGGTTGTATAGTACAGACATTACTAGGAATACTGTCTTAATGTCTTACATTCAGTATAGTGAAAATATGTCCTGCTCGTACACATATACATACAGTATTATGTACTATATTAGTAATTCTTGCTTCGGTTGTTGGGGTCGCCGCATCAAATCCACATTTGATCTGTCACAGGCTTTATGCCCTTTGCTACACAACCCTCCCATTAACAGGACTTGGGACCAGAACTATGTGTGCACTGCACCCCCAGTAACTGGTTTGAGCAGATGGCATAGAGTCTTGTTCAGAGGCCCAGCAGTGGCAGCCTGGTGGTGCTGGGCCTCAAACCCCGGATCTTCCAATCAGCAATCTGTAATCCTAACCTACTGAGCACCATTGCCCTTGGTGGTAGCTGTTTAAAAACGTTTTGTAATTTAAAAAAATATGTTTGGGTCATACTTAAAAGACAGTAAAATGAACAGTTATGCTCATATGAACTGTAGTGCAATACCAAGCAAAAATTAAAAAAATGTTTGCTATACATTATCATATAGCAACTGTTACTGTATTATTATTATTTTTTCAAACTTGTCCAAAATCTGAAATATAATATGCATTTCCTGAATTATATTATAATGAATTATAATATTGATTTCCTAAATTCTAATATTGATTATTGACAGCAAAGTTATGAAATTCAAATGATCTAGGTTTTGTTGTAACTACACCAGAAAGAAAAACTAATTTAAGGTCAATAACAATTTGTTCGATTTTTGGCTCAGTTGATTTTAGTAGTATAAATTGTCTACTTTTCAGCCTGCTACAAAAATATAGATGAAACAGCCAAAAACTTCAGCTTAAGCTGTATGGCAGAGCACACAATGTCCAGGATGTAGCAATGTCCATTACGTTTGAAGAGTTGGATGGCAATCATTACATGACTATGGCAGTGTCTTTGAATGCTTGTAAGTTTGTATTTAAATCCAAAACTGAACCTGAATAATTATGTGAATAATCCAGTCCTGGAAACATTCAACCTGTTTGTGCTGGTTGAAACTGTAGGCAAGGTAGTTATTTGTGGGTCCTGCTTCGTAAAGCAGCCTGATATTGATCCCTGGTTGACGATGCACTGGATGGGCCACAAGATTATGATGATCAGTATGCCCAACACCAGTAGGAACATCAGCAGTCGCTGCCACCTTTTGAATAAACTCATGCAATTCCTCAGTCTGCTCCTATTATTCTCTGCTTCCTCCTGTTGGTTCTCATTCTGTTGCTTGCTACCCCCAATGTCAATGCAGACACCACTGGGCATCAGTGGATTTGAGTAGCAGAGCCTCTCTCCATCTAGCCATACATGTTCCTCTTGCTGCTGGTGGCTGGGCAGTTGTCCCAGAACCTCCTGGCTGGTGGTCAGAGCTGGTGGACCATTTTCGGGCACAGACGTTAGTTGTCTGCAAAGGGGGCAGATAATCTGGGTTCCTTTCTGTTCTGGAGCAACAGCAATGAAGCGAGACAGGCACTCCAGACAGAATGTGTGATTGCACTGCAAAACCTTAGGTGTCTTAAAGGTGTTATCATATGAAGTGAAGCAAATGGAACATTCTGGAGCTACATTCCAGTCGTGGTCCTCATCTTCAGGAAGAGCTGTCTCAGGTGTGATTGCACTGGACACTGTTGTTGGTAATACCTCAGGTTCCTGCATCTTGCTGTCTTCTATACAAATGGGTGAGGAACCTAAAATGGATCAATGGAGTGATAAACTATTTCACAGTAACATAAAAGCAATTTTCTTTTTTTTTTACTTTGAACAGTATCTATATAGTTAGCCCACAAGTCAGTAGAATACATTTTTTTTAATTAACTATATTTTTTTTTCTTATGGAAAGTTAAGATAGCACAGCTAGCAGTTCATACCATTGTAGACATATATGTGTGTGAAAATGTAATTTACTGACCAAATATATACATTTACATACAATTAACATATATAAACCTACCCATGTGATTGTTAAATCACTTAGATAAGTTGAAAATGGATTAGTTACACAATAAAGTTACATGCAGAACTATATTCAGTTTTTTTAAACAATCTAATAATTATATTTTTTTAACAATCTAAAAAGAACATTCTGTTACTTTAGGAAACAGGATATTTCCTGGCACATAGAGTCCAGATAGCTTAAACAAATCCAAAAATCAAATTAGATCTTGCTGCTTTGCTGACCAACACTACCACTTATAATTATTTTTTTTTATCATCAGAACATCATGCAACCATTATTGTTATTTAATTTATTTCAATATAATTAGATATACAATATAAAAATATAATAGATATTGCAGAACATTGTATCTTTAGAGCATATGTATTTACATTGTTATTACGTAGTGCATACTGTCAGAACATCATCTTACCATTAGAGAGTCGAAAATGCTGAGTAATCCCTTCTCTGCCAAAATCCTGTGAAACAAATAGTTTTGTTTCACAATTGACCAAACAGCTCAGTCCTACTGTGTAAATTCATCTGATGAGCTTGCTCCTTCTGTCCACTATTTTGTTACTGCGCTTTAGCTACCAGGTGCACATCTGATATGAACAGGACTGACACTATCACTTTTTCTGGCTCTCCACTTGGAGTAATTGTGCCTCCCTGTATTGTTACCTGCCTATGATTCAGTACTCTCAGTCCCATTGCAGACGTCAGACCAAACAGGTGTGAAGCAAGAAAGAAGGAAGGGCTTTCAGGAACTGATAAGGCTGACAATACAAACAACGTG
Organism: Hassar affinis; assembly: GCA_025674545.1. Taxonomy (NCBI): domain Eukaryota; kingdom Metazoa; phylum Chordata; class Actinopteri; order Siluriformes; family Doradidae; genus Hassar; species Hassar affinis. The sequence continues at coordinate 14,312,916 of JAOVYV010000016.1, read as the reverse complement.
GCTCACACTCACACAGTCCCACAGTGGTATTAACATTTTGCACAATAAGAGTGACAAAGCACTTTTGAATCATTTTTTAATGACTAAGCGGAATTAAATGGCAAACACTTCAAGGCTACGGATTACGGATATCAGTATTGAATTACTTCAGGTACTCTTCTTATTGGATATCACTGACTCTAAAGGGATGCAGTTTGTTTGAATGTCCTGCTATTCGGTGCATTTTGAGAAGGCTAAAAAATGTGTGAGAAATACTGCTCATACATCACAGCCCACTGGTGAATGATTACTTTTTTACATTATTTTATGATGACTAATTTCCCTCAACACTACGATACTGATAACTCATCATAATAAAACCTTAACCTATCTGTTAAGGAAATGAGTGCATAACTCAAACATTTCCAAGAATTACAATAACAGCAGCAGCCTTTCCCTGAATAATCTTCCAGTTTTCCAAAGAACTAAAGGTCAGGGGTGTGGAAATAAAGGGTTTTGCAATAGCTTGAGACCAGATAAAAGACAAAACAGGAACTTATAGTGAAGACCTACACTCTTACACACTTCATCAAGAATACCTTTACACATGTGCATTCATGCAAATCATGTGGCTGCAGCACAATGCATAAAATCATGCAGATACAGGGCAAGCGCTTCATTTAATATTCACAAAATTCATCAGAGCAGGGAAAAATGTGATTTTAGTGACTATAGCAAGGTTGGTGCCAGAGGGAGTCTGAGTCTAAGTGCAGAATCACTGAACCTGGAAAACATCTAGTTATTTTCCAACTGCATTATACTGCTGACAAATGATTGGCAGATTGGATAATTGGATGAATGTTCATGTGTCCATGTGGTCCTAGTGAAGTCATTGGTGAGTGTATATTATATACAATTATAGGAAGATTCCATGTTTTTACCCATATGCTTACTATACAGAGATCAGCCACAACATTAAAACCACTGACAAGTGACATGAATAATGTGTGGAACGTGAGGGATTTATTAAACAACAACCGAACAGTCGGTTCTCAAAGTTGATGTATTTGAAGCAGGAAAAATGGGCAAGTGTAACTGTGTGACTTTAGCAAAGATCAGATTGCACTGGCTAGATAACTGTATCATATGTGTTCCCATTATGCAGTGGTTAGTACCTACCAATAGTGGTCCAAGAAAGGAAAACCTGTGGAGCAGCGACAGGGTCGTGAGCACCCAAGGCTCAACGACGTACATGGGGAGCAAAGGCTAGCCCGTCTGGTCGGATCCCACAGAAGAGCTACTGTAGTCCAAACTGCTGAAAAGGTTAATGCAGGCTATAATAGAAAGGTGTCAGAACACACAGTGCATCACAGCATGCTGGGTTTGGCGCACAAAACAGTCAGAGTGCCCATGCTGACTCCTGTCCACCACCAAACGTATCTACAGTGGGCACATGAGCATCAGAACTGGACCATGGAGCAATGGAAGAAGGGGGCCTGGTCTGATGAATCACATTTGTTTTTACATCATGTGGATAATCGGGTGTGTGCACATTGCTTCCCTGCTAATAGATTGCACCAGGATACACTAGTCAAAAACTTCAGGGTGTTAACATGGCATCCAATTTCCCCAGATCTCAATCCAGTCAGGGATCAGTGGGATGTGCTGGACAAAGTCAGATCCATGGAGTCTCCACCTCGTAACTTACAGGACTTAAAGGATCTGCCGCTCATGTCTTGGTACCAGATACCACAGCACATCTTCAGAGGTCATTTGGAGTCCATGACTTGACGGCTCAGAGCTCTTTTGGTAGCACAAGTGTACCTACACTATATTAAGCCTGATTTTAATATTATGGTATACGTTAAGATTATGTTACAAGTATTTCTATTAATAATTTGTTCATTTACATTTACATATTTACATATTACATATTTACATATACAAAGCTAGTGCTGGTAGACCTGAATTCAAGCTACTTTGTGCTATGATACTGCTAGAATTTAGCCATGAACTACCTAATAAAAATGACAAGTAAAACAAGTCCTAAACCCCAAGTATTCCTAAACTACACATAACCAGTGAGGAACAAAATAACCCAAACAAAATAACCCTTTTAGTCTGAATAGACAAGACTATGCATTTTATTATTTAAAAACTTTCATGAAGACATGATATACAGTATGTTAAATTACTTGTGTGTTTTTACATGTTTTATATCTCAATTATCAAATGACTTTGATCTGAGTGGCCAGATGGTGTTACTTTTCTACAACAGCAGAGCTCTGATAGTAGCGCAAGCTGCGAAGTTTATCTTATCATGCTTGGTCCATTACCATTTCTATAGTAACAACTTATATGGACAAGGACTTATATGATAGCCTCTTCTCATAATTTAAGAATAGTAATAAACACAGCAGTAAATGTTATTTAACGAAGAAAATTGTGTCATCATTTAGGATTTTGCAGTGACACCTTCATTAAATATTTATTGAAGGACTCTCGGGTGTCTTGAGCTTCACAACAGACAGTGGACTTTCCAGTTTATCTGTAATATGACCAGACCCGTTTTTTTCTTCAAGAGAGAGAAAATAGTGAAGCTGATGCGGGGACAACAGTTTATAGCTGCTATGATATAACTGATAACAGAAAATAACTTGTCTTGGACATTACACTGTGCATTAAATATAACATTAAACATATGAAGTATGGCATTTTTCTTTAATTAATAAAAGATTGTTGTCAATTAGTGTGGCATAAGAGGAATACAACACTTCTGTCCATGCTGTTATAGGTATTTATTAATAAGATGCTTTATGGTTGTTATTCTGCCAACATTAGAACTTTGATCAGGCTTTGGAACTATTCCACAATGTTAATAAATACAAATACTCACTGACTTTATGGTCCCTTTTAAGGAAGCATTTTTCCTTTGAGCTGATTATGAGAGCAAAGTCCATCAAATATTTATCAATTTGTGAGTTCCTCACAAATGAAAAATGTATCAAAACATATTTCTGAGCAGAGAAAGGACTGTCTTTGAATTACCAACAGTGAACATTATTTATAATATTCAATAGTTTAAAACTTCTATCCTAAAACCTTTTTTCAACTTATATTCATGAAGGGAATTAAAATGGCAGCACTTTCTTACGTCTTAGGTAACTGAGAGTATCTTTTAGATTAGATTTCAGAATTTCTCTCTTTTTTAGAATGTACATGTATAATGTTTAACATCCTCCACTACAGAGCTCAAACAATTACTATTTTGTTCAAACAATACCTTTTTTGTAATCCACTTTTATTCCAAGCAAAATCCATTTTCATTCCTCATACTCATAAGGGGTACCAGCATAGTATGTCTTGATGTGCTATACATCAGTGACTTAATGATGGTGTAGCCTGTAGATAAAGTAAAGTAAATGAAGCTCTTTTTGTAAACATTATATTTTTACTTAATATTTATTACAAGTAGAGCACCAACATACAAAGAATACAGAATCATAGATCTATACGCCTCCAATATATAAACAATCTGAAAATGGTTTCCAATTGCTGCACAACAGCTAATAAAACAGTATTAGAAACTTTAAGGTTCTTTACAATCAGTGGTAATATTCACAACAGCTACTACACTTCCCACAAAATTTCATTCATTTTGGCTACTAGTCAACCAGCAAACTGAGAACTCAATTATACCATCATACCAATCATTTCAGGAGTACAGAAAGTTAAATAGACATCAAAAACAACTGCAATCAAGTCATACAGAAAACAGGAAACCAGAAATTTAAAAAAGGGACAAAAATAAATACAGACATGGCTGTTTGAATCCTGTTATCTACTGTATACATATTCACAATACTACCAATAGATATCTCCAAACGTCGACAGTTTTTAAGGCCTTACCCATGACAACACAGTGTATACTGCCTCATTTTGGCACATCAATGATACAATCAATAAACAGCACCAAAGATCACATTCAAAATGTTTCATTGTATCTCTGCGGCAAATTAATATGACAAACACAAGAATTGGTGATTCTGTGTTCTTTTGGATCCAATAGGGAAGGTAATGCTGTTTCTATAATAGTGCAATCAAAATGAAACAATTTGTTTTTTCAAGCTTGTTATTTGGCTAAAACTCAGTCCTTTAACAGAGGGGATCATAAGTACATTATGAGTGCCCTTATGTTATACATTGGTGCTTAAAATGAGCCCCTGAATACTTTTCTGAGGCAGCATCCTCAGGCTGACATTCATCTGCTAAATCTGAGCCAATAAATGACTCAACTACTTTTTCTAACAGTGCATATAATCTGTTTATTCTATAAGAAGGTGGTCAAACACTCCAAAAAAGGTGATGGCTGCTATTTCGTTCAGAAATAGGGAAAACAGCTAATGTGCAAATATTAGTGTCTTTTTAAGGAACTCTTTAAGACTCAAGGCCAAGGGTAGGTCATGTAAATACTAGTAACAAATATTTAAGTTACAAATTTTAAGAAAATAACTAGAAATATGAGCTTAAAAACAAAATATCCTCTTATGAAAAGTAAAATAAGAATTGGAAAAAAGTGTTCTTCTGTGCAAACAAGGAAACACGAGAATCTGTGTACAAAGAGGGTACATAAAATAACACTATAGCCCATTAAATAAAATACAAAAAACAAACAAAAAAACCCCAAAAGAAACCAAAAAGAGACGTAAACATTACTACTGGTAAATGGTGTTGCATCTTCCGCTCTGAAGGTTCTCTACTGGACGGTTACATTATACAGCTTTGTTACGTGTCCCACTGACATGCTGGCACTGCCGCCCACTGCTGCAGCTGCTGAAGGCCGTTCTCTCCGCACATATCTCGGTTTGCGCACTGCAGGTTTGAACAAATGAACAAAATGACACCTTCCATCCACCCAATGCAAAATAGTGCTTGCCTACCAACATCTAAAAAAAATTGCTAGAGACATCAAGTGACTATTAGGGCTGAGAACTTCCACATAACATTCCAGATTTAATCAGATAAAACTCTTGTCTTCTAACAGACAGGGGATCACTTTCTCTTAATGAATAATAGGTAGATCATAATATGAGCAGAATCACATTCAAGCATGGTCAGAGGTATAACTACAGAACAGGCAAGGCTTGCATTTATTTGGGGCCCTGAGTTTTGTCTAAGTCAATGATTATAGATTTTTATAGTGGTTACAAGTCAATTTTATAGTTTTGCACGCATTCATGGGCACTAGGAATGGGTACAAGGGTATTAGGTATGAGTATTAGGAATACACAGCATCCATCATGATTAAAGCATTAACGTAAGCCAAGCCTACCAATTGTCAAAGTATCCAGGACAGTGTAGGCCATCCAGAAACAGACATTTTTGTTTGTGAATAATAGTGTCTTAATTTAAGACTGCTTCTAGCCTGAAGTATAAAAAGTCATCATTGTTAATTTCTGTATGATATCATCCTTACCAGTCTAGGGAAGTAACAATACACTGTTGTTTCTTATTTCCTTATTAGGTCACACATTCTTACTGGAACACAGGCACAGCCCTTATGATAACACAACCCCAAGGTTTTACAATCAAACCGTTAAGAAATAAAAGACATTTCCTCACCTGAGGATGACGCAGCAGGCATCATAACAGCCTGGAAATAAAATAGAATGATAGATTCAACCTTTTTTATATATAATGAAAAATAACTCACAGCATTGTGAGCACTGGAAAAGTGAGTTGAAATGAGCAATTTATGTCAAAAGCTTACCGTTTCACTTGGTTGAAATATGAAAGCTAGTGGAGAATAAAAAATCATGCTTTAAATCTAGTCTTAGAGAAAACATTAACCAATTGTTTAAATGATTAATAAATTAGGTACAAAAAAAAAATCAGTCAAGATTTACCATCAATGTCTATTTCTATCTTATTACATACCAGCCTGTGGGGTTAATCCTATCACGTCTTTGTTTGTGTTTCATTACCTTTGCGTCTATAGAAGACACCAGGGAGACGGTTAGAGCGTTTGAGGTAGAAGAAACAGGCGACAGAGAGAATGAGGAAGAGACTGATCAGAAGAGTGCCCAAAAGGACAGACGCTGCTACACCTGGACCACCTGCCATTACAAAAACAAGCAAAGGACTTTATATGCACAGGATTGAAAAAAGTTGTATTTGTAGACCATTCAACATAGTATTATATTCTCCAGTATTACAAAGTGCCAACAACCAAATTTATTAGAAATATGTGTAAAATCACATCAGAGTCATCATATCCACATCTGCTTTTCCCATCCAGAGAAACATTCCACAAAGCTACAAAATTTGGCTTGTGCAGAGCTGTAATTGATCCACCTGCTTAAAAGCTTTTAAAAGCTCCAGGCCAAACAATGTATAGAGTATATGATTAACTAACCAGATGGTCTCAGAATATTGGTATGCATGTCCAAGGCATATATTTTACTTGCATGGAATAAACAGTATGCTATTGTAGCCAAAACAATTAGTAAAAGTTTAAATGATCTGAGCTTACCTATCCTGATTATTGTGGATAGTGAGGTCTCTTCAGTAGCTAGTATAAAGTAAAAGGGGAACAGACAATAATTAAATAAAAACCTAATAGTTAAAAAAACTAAACTAGGTGGCTGATAGATATACACATAGATATACACATACATACAGTTGTGGTTGGAAGTTTAAAAAAAACTCATCAAGGACATGAATGTTATGGTAATATTGGGTTTACAATGATTTCTTGAAGTCAGGAATGTCTCTTGAAGCCATATCTAAATTCCAATATCATCAGTTCAAACAATCCTAAGTACAAGTTATTGTGGCCACTTTGCCAAGGTCTGGCAGAAGATCCAAACTGTGACCCTCAGATGAAAAGAAGCTGATTTGGATGGTCAGGAACAACTGAAGAAAATCAGTTGCCCTACCATGAAACAAGTTTTATATCACCATGGATTAAGAGAGGCTGCTGTCCAAGAAAGAAGCTCCTGCTCTAAAATCAACACCTTCAAGCTTAACTACAGTCTGCAGCTGAACACGTGGCCTTCTGGAGGAAGGTCATTCATTCATTCATTCATTTTCTTGGCCGTTTATTCTTTTTCAGGGTCACTGTGGAGATGACAGTGGACTTTAGAATACACCCCGTACCACTGCCATGTTACAATATACAATAGCCCTGTGTCTACACTGGAGACCTTAAAGTTCCTGGGAACAACCATTTCCAAGGATCTGAAGTGGGAGATGAACAATAAACTCCATCCTCAAAAGGGCCCAGCAGAGGATGTAATTTCTGTGGCAAATGAGGAATCATGGACTGCCACAGCAGCTGTTGAATCTATCCTACACTGCAATCATTGAACCTGTCTTGTGCTCTTCCATCACAGTCTGGTTTGGAACTGCCACAAGGGACAGACTGCAGAGAACAGTAAAGACAGCTGAAGAGATCACTGGTGCTCCCCTGCTCAGCCTCCAGGACTTATACACATTAAGAACCAGGAAACGGGCAGAGAAAATCATTAGATTCCTCTCACCCTGCACACAGCATTTTCCAACTTCTCCCCTCCGGCAGGTGCTACAGATCCATGCACACAAAAACTACCATCACACAAACAGCTTCTTTCTTAGTGCCATCACTCTCATAAATAACAGATAAACACCATACTTCAGTACCAAACATGTTGCGCATTACTGTTTATATTACTGTTTGCACCACAATGCTCCTACACCTTATGTATTGTCCCAAATTATATGTATATATACCATATACAGGGGTTAGACAATGAAACTGAAACACCTGTCATTTCAGTGTGGGAGGTTTCATGGCTAAATTGGACCAG